>JASDDO010000022.1:308574941-308908691 GCA_030015575.1 Agapanthus africanus | reverse complement strand
GTCGCTAACAAATAGCAAGGTATATCATATGAATATTTATGTTGTGCGTATCATGGCAATTACTGACAGTGTGTGTGTAGCATACAATTGGTGCTCGTGCAACATGGACTGTCACTAATAGTGCAGTGTACAATAGGTACAGGTTCAGGCACAACAAGTAACTATATGCAATGAAGTTCATGCCCCATTTCTATATGTGCATATAAACATGCGGCTAATATCATATCATATCTAGCCCTGACACTTAACGCCATACAGGCGATTTCCCCGTAGATGTTAAATCTACACACCGACAATCGAAAGCTAGGTCGATCCAATCACGTGCTTTCCTTTCATCCCAGCGCTCGAAGTCTCTGCCTGTGATCCTATTAACACAAAACATAACCAGTGCAAATCTCAGAAATCGATCATTATCACGTATACAATACGTTTGACCAACGCACCAACTCCAATCCGACCCACAAGTGTTCGTATAACGGCTAACGTGTATGGTGACACACCAAAACCAGCCCAAATGCAACAGCTACACAAGATCACGAACCGTGTCGGATAACGTAACACGCGTACTCAAAACACTAGAATATAGAAAAGTGGTCCCAGATTTCGATACACAAATAATTGGTGAAAGTTGCAAGTACCACGAGACCACAAACAATCCCAGAGACCCCATGACAAAGACTCAACTCCCCAGCCCCCACTCTGGCCGCAATTTGCGGCCAGAACCAATAAATTTGTGGCCCAAACTTGAAGGGGTGGTCTCAGGTTTTTATTGTTGGTTATATACCTCAACACTATGTCACTGTGATGGGAACTTTTCCAACAAACACCTTGTTCTACAGTAGATCACAGAGACACAAGTTGACCCTAAAAATACGATATTTTGCACAAAATGCTACCTTTAGTGTTCTAATCCATAACAACGAGGCAACAAAACAATATAACTCCTAAATATCAATTTGAGGTCATTACCTAGCCACTCTTGCTCAAAAATCCTAGCTTTCCAAGCTCCAAGGCAAACAAGTGGCTAATTCAAGACATTTGAAGTGTTTTTCCATGGATTTTTATGAAGTTTAGCAAGGTTTTTGTGATGAGTGAGTGAGGGTTCAGTTTGGGGTTGAGGGAAATAAACAATAATTGAGAGTGAGAGAGAATGAGAGAGTGAGATAGATTAATTGGTGAGAGGTAAGTGTAGGGTGAACCTTTTCCCTTACACTCACTCTCCTCCCCTCACCTCATTAATGCACCATTAATGCCTCATGACTCACTAGCCACCTCTCTCAATCCAATCAAGATATTTCTCATACACTAAAATATCATGGGAAGGTTAAAACAAGGTTAATTAGGACATGGATTGCTTAAGGTGTCATGGTCACCTAACGAAATTAACACTAACTAACCCTCACATTAACGTTCACGTGTGCGTTCAAGTCATATCAAATAATAATAAAATAATAATTAATTGATATAAAATGTGAGGAACCCAATTTGGTAAACTTTTTCTTAAAAAACCCGCATAATTGCTTAATTAACACTAATCGCATTCTAAGGTGTTACAATCTCCCCCCTTAAAGAAAATTCGTCCACGAATTAAAATTTCATACAAGCGTACCTTCAAAGTGATGAGGGAATTTTTTCCGCATCTCCCTCTCGGCCTCCCAAGTGATCTCCTCACTAGTCGGGCTACGCCAAAGAAGCTTCACAGATGGCAAGACCTTGGACCCAAGTTTCTTCACCTGCCAATCCAATATAACTACCGGCTGCTTGGTGAACGAAAGATCGTGCTCAAGCTGAACGGTCTCGTGCTGAATCATGTGAGAAGGGTCATGAAGGTATCTACGAAGTATTGACACATGGAACACGGGGTGAACATCCGGAAAACTGGGCGGGAGCGCCAAACGGTAAGCAACGGTACCAACTCGCTCAAGGATCTCGAAGGGACCTACAAATCGGGGACTAAGCTTCCCCTTCCTCCCAAATCTCATAACGCCCTTCATCGGAGAAATCCGCAGGAATACATGATCCCCTACTGCAAGCTCAAGTCTGCGACGACGACGGTCGCTATATGACTTCTGTCTGCTCCGGGCTGCTCTCATCCTATCCTGAATCAGCTGGATCTTCTCCGTAGTCTCCTGAACTAGCTGGGGTCCTAAAACCCCACTCTCACTGAGTTCGGTCCAACAGACTGGTGATCGACACTTCCTACCATACAAAGCCTCGAAAGGCGCCATCTGAATAGTCTCCTGAAAGCTTTTGTTGTAGGAGAATTCAATCAACGGCAAGTGACGATCCCAATTGCCACCAAAATCAAGCACGCACACCCGAAGCATATCCTCTAGAGTTTGTATCATCCGCTCTGACTGACCATCGGTCTGCAGATGGAAAGCGGTGCTAAAACTCAACCGGGTACCCAAAGCTTCCTGAAGCTTCTGGTAAAGACGGCTAGTAAACTGGGTGCCTCTGTCGGATACAATGCATGTGGGCACACCGTGCAAACGCACAATCTCATCTATATACAACTGAGCATACAGAGCATAACCGAAAGTGGTCTTCACTGGAAGGAAGTGAGCCGCTTTCATCAACCGATCTATAATCACCCAAATAGAGTCATACCCCCGACTGGTCCTGGGTAGACCCACGACAAAGTCCATGGAAATCTGCTCCTATTTTCACTCAGGAACGTGTAAAAACTGCAACTCTCCAGCCGGTCTCTGATGCTCAGCCTTGACTTGCTGACAAGTCAGGCACCTCGAAACGAAGTCCGAAACATCACGCTTCATCCTTTCCCACCAGTAAAAGTCTCTCAAGTCACGGTACATTGTACATATGATGTATATTATAATGGATGCTTGTATATATATAGAGAGGACTTTCTTGCTCGTCATGATAGTATGCTATTTGGTATTCCTTTATCTTAACATGTTGACTTGTATATGTTTACTGTCTTACACTTACATGTTGATAAAGCCCTTAGGATCTGTACTTGACTACTGGGACTATGATGAGATCATACTAGTGGGGCCACGGTAGTCGATGAGTACATCCTATAACCGTTTCTAGTCGAGGGTGTGTCGAGACAAGGCATCGATACACCAGAGTAGACTAGCGTATACGCATCTTGACCCATATGATGGGCGATGGATGATCCAATTTCCATCGGTGTTTTGACATCAGAGATGGGGTACGGGTGCTCAGTGGAGACTGGGTATACTGGACGGACTCGCCGAGAACTCCCAGATGGTGATATACCACACGTCAGATGGCAGTTCTCCGGTGACACTGGTACAGGGTAGTCTGTAAACCCAAGATCGTCATAGAATCTTGGGTGATTCCCACTGTGCTTTGATTTCTACTTTACCACGTCCAAGAGGGAGTGCAAAACGGTGGCTTTTGGGTGCAGTCCCGAATCACATGGAGGCAATGAGTGATAGGAGGGGATTCGTCTCTTCCGGTATAGGGAGTTGATGTTGTGCTGTGTTCGATTGGCTATAACTGGAAGTCCCTGGCCAGGGCTGATATAGAGATTTACTGGTAAGTGTTACCAGTAGTTTCTCGACCCGTTATGAGCCTCACATCGACACGACTTATCGGTTACTGGGGTCTGACGTATGCCACCCTTAGACTAGATATGCAACATATCAGACGAAGAGACCGGACTCTACGGGAGTGTTACTGATTGGATTCACAGGAGAACGTACAGGCTAGCTTGTTGATCTTCTGATCACTTAATACCTGGGTGGCTGTTATGTTTAGCTAACCGCTTGCAGCTTGTGGGTGTTTGATATGATCATCACCTGCTACCGACGTATTGACGATTCTTTAGAGTCCTACACAGAGGTTTCTTGACTCAGGCAAAACGGAGTAGGGGCACATATGTGATATGTGCAGGACGGAGGATAATGCGATATGAGATACCGTATTATATTCTCGCGATATTTAGATATGAGCCGGGTCATCGGATCAAGTGTTGATTCGATGAATCGGTACATGATATATTAGTCGGTTAAATTCGATATAGCCGGATTGTCGGATCAAGTGTTGATTCGATGATTTAATGTATAATAATATATATGATATATTGTATTACATTATCTAATATTGGCTCGCTTTATTATTTCATTTTCTCACCGGGTAATACTTTGATATATATGCAATATATGTTAATTGTATTATTTTCTTTTGTTACAAATATATAATATATATGTGATATATATTATTGTAACATGATATGATTACTAATGCAACTTGTTTTGTGGAGATTAAACAAGGTTAGGGTTTGATTAGGGTTAGTTCTTTCATGCACCTTCTAGACGCTTTTCTTTTGTCATGAAGAAGATATTATGGTTGATATTTTCTTATGACTCATTGTTTTAACCAAACCAAACCCTAGCCTTAGTTAATTATCTACAAGAGTTATCCTTGTCATCCTTGACCATGGTTACATTATTATTCATATATTCATTTCATTATTCATCACAAAAGGTTTAACTCATTTTTCATCTTCATCTTCAACCTTGAGCTTTGAGAAAGCTTACTAGGTTTTCCTTTTGTGATGTTTTCATGTGAGAATTTGATATAAAAGGAAAGCATAAATACTACTCAATCATCCTCATCTAATCTAGCCAATTAGATTAGGGTGTTTACCTCATTAGAGTGAGAGAGCTTGAGTTATAGCAAATTTGACGTAGATCATCGGAAAAAAGGAACACTACAAGCTAGCATGGATCGTTCGAGTCGTGGAGTCTCTCTTGAGTCTGGGAGATCGTGGATCGCAGCGAAGGGACTTCTACTCGGAGCTTATGAAGCGAAGGAGCGGACTACAAAGGTTGTAATCCTTCACACTTAGTTGTAAAGATGTTTACTTGCAAGTTAAACCCTAATAATCTAGAAAAGATCCCGGCTTTGGGGCATGTCTAAAATTTTATTCGGGCATGGTTGATGCCTTATTAACCCTTGTAAGAGTTCCTAGGAACCCTACAGTCCATGGAAATCTGCTTCCATTTCCACTCAGGAATAGGTAAAGACTGCAACTCTCCATCCGGTCTCTGATGCTCAGCCTTGACTTGCTGACAAGTCAGGCACCTCGAAACGAAGTCCGAAACATCACGCTTCATCCCTTCCTTCCAGTAAAAGTCTCTCAAGTCAAGGTACATCTTGGCGGAATCTGGATGAACGCTAAAGGCTGACCGATATGCCTGCTCTAGGATCTCGCGTCTCAACCCATCAATATCCTGTACACACAAGCGAATCCCGTAATATAGCACACCCTGGTCATCAATCAAGAACTCCGAATCTGTACCCTGCCGAACCAGCTCAAGAATCTCAACCAAACGGGCATCACTAGGCTGCGCCTCACGGATACGATCAAGTAGAAGTGGACGGACGTGGACATGAGCACGCTATCCTCAAGTGGAAGTGAACTCAAACTATACTCTACCATCGCACAAGGTATGCCAATCCGCAAAAGATTGGCTCTGAACTATGCTCAACTGGGACAAGCTACCCTCGGGCCTACGACTCAAAGCATCAGCTACCACATTCGCCTTGCCCGGGTGATAAAGGATCTCACAATCATAATCCTTCACAAGATCCATCCACCGGTGCTGTCTCAGATTCAGATCTGGCTGCTGGAAGATGTACTTCAAGCTCTTATGGTCCGTGAAAATCTGACACAACTCCCCATACATGTAGTGTCTCCAAATCTTCAACGCAAAGACCACCGCAGCCATCTCAAGATCGTGAGTGGGATAATTCTGCTCGTGCTTCTTCAGATGCCTTGAAGCAATCACTCAATCATGCTGCATCAGCACATAAACGATCCCCACTCGAGACGCATCACAGTAATCTACGAAGCCACCTAATCCAGAAGGCAAAGATAGAACGGGTGCAGTCGTCTACCGAGTATTCAACTGCTGAAAACTCTGCTCGCACGCATCAGTCCAAAGAAAAGGAACCCCCTTCCGGGTCAGTCCGGTCAGTGGTGCAGCGATACTCAAAAAGTCCTGCACGAAACGAAGGTAATAACAAGCTAAGCCCAAAAAGCTGCGGACCTCTGTCACAGATACAGGTCTAGGCCAAAGCTGCACAGCCTCGATCTTCCTCGGGTCCACAAGAATACCGTCTCCCGTCACCACATGACCCAGGAAGTCAACTCTATCAAGCCAAAATGCGCACTTTGAGAATTTAGCATATAGCTGGTGCTCTCTCAATGTCTGCAAAGCAATCCTCAAGTGCTGCTCGTGCTCCTCTAAACTCCTAGAGTAGACCTGAATGTCATCAATAAACACAATAATGAACTGGTCGAGGAACGACGTGAAAATCTGGTTCATCAGATCCATGAACACTGCTGGGGCATTGGTGAGTCTGAACGACATCACCAGAAACTCATAATGCCCGCAGCGTGTACGAAAAGCAGTCTTCGGAATGTCATCATTCCGAACCCGCAACTGATGATAACCCGAACGCAAATCAATCTTAGAAAAATGTTTCGCACCCTGGAGCTGATCAAACAAATCGTCAATGCAAGGTAAATGGTACCTGTTCCGCACCGTAACTCGGTTCAATTAACGATAATCAATACACAACCTCAAACTGCCGTCCTTCTTCTTGACGAATAGAACAGGAGCTCCCTACAGTGAAACACTCGAACGCACAAGTCCCTTATCAAGCAACTCTTGCAATTGATCTTTAAGCTTTCTAAGCTCCGCCGGAGCGATCCGGTAAGGCGGTATAGAAATAGGCCCCACGCCAGGAATCAGATCAATGCAAAACTCAATATCGCGCTCTGGCGGCAAACCAGGTAACACATCGGGAAAAACATCGGGAAACTCTCGCACGATATGAACCCGGTCCAACGACTCTACTGTGGCTCCAGTATCACAAATGAAAGCCAAGAATCCCCAACATCCCTTCCTCAAAAGCCGTCTAGCGTAAAGGGCAGAAATCAAACTGTGAGGGGCGGCACCACGGCCCCCCTGCACAACCCGAACAGACTCGCCTGGAAAACTAAAACTGACAGTCTTCTTACGGCAGTCCACCGACGCATAACAAGCTGCCAACCAGTCCATGCCAAGGAGAACGTCGAAGTCCAACATATCTAGAAGGATCAAATCGATGCACGAATCTCTATCTCCAATCTGAACAGCAAACGACCGAAACACATATCGCGCGACGAAAGAATCGCCAACAGGAGTGATCACAACAAGCGGCTAATCTAGCAAACACGACTCTCGGTCCAACCTTGGCACGGAGTGCATAGAAACATATGAATGCATAGATCCCGGATCAAACAAAACACGAGCCTTAAAAGAACATACAGAAAGAGTACCTGAAACCACTGCATTGGACGCCTGCGGGTCCTGATGAGTCAAAGCAAACACCCGAGCCTGCCCTCTACCGGCGACTGGCTGATCTTCTCCTCTACCTCCTCACCCTCTTGGTACAAAACCACCGCGACCCCGACGTCTCTGCACATAAGTGTGACGCGGAGCAACAACAGGCATAAGAGGAAACGCCCTCTGAGGTGGAGAAGGTGGTAAGGTAACCTGCGGTACAGCTACCTCGTGCTCACGTGGCTCAGTACAATCTCGAACCCGATGATCCAAACTCCCACACCGGTAACATCCAGATGAAAACTGCTGACTCTCCTGAGGATAAGAGCTAAAAAGCTGACCTCGTCCCGAACCTCCACTACCCCCAGTATCCGAACGGGAAGTGTCACGACGTCTAAACGCCCGCCTCCCTACTGAAACACCAGTACGAACCCTCTTCGGTTCCGGAGCAACCGACGTCTCAGAAAGACGCTCCTCAACCAACAGGGCTCCGTCCACCGCTGCTGCATAGGTGTCGCAATGCTGAACGCTGATAGTGAGGAACAACTGGGTAAGCAATCCTCGAACGAACCTCTTGACCCGCATCTCCTCCGTAGCTACCAAATACGGAGCATACACAGACAGCTCGGTAAACAGCACATCATACTCAGCCACCGTCATACCCTGAGTCTGGCGTAACGACTCGAATCTGCGCGCTTGAGCATCCCTGACGCTCAGCGGAAGAAAACGCGCAAGAAACACTGTCACGAACTCAGCCCAGGTCATAGGAGAAAGACCTGTAGCTCTGCCCTTCTCTAAGGACTCACACCACTTCTGGGCCAGACCCTTCAGACGAATGCTCGCGAACTCTACTCATCTCGTTCAGAGCATCTAAGCGAACGACATATCCTGTCCATCCGGTCGATAAACGACTGAGGATCCTCGGCTGCATCGGTACCAGTGAAAACCGGAGGCCACAGCCTTATGAACTCCGATAACGATACGGTGATCACCTCCGTAGCTGCAGGTACATCCGCCTGAATAGTAGACACCAACACGGTCCCCGTAATGGGTGGAACAACCGCCAGCCCCTGCGCTCGAATGGCCTCAACTAACGACCCCATCATCTAGCGCAAATCCTGCATACCAGCCCCTAGCATAGCCATATGGTCTGTTGAAGGTGGAACAATCTGCTCCTGCACAACAGGCGTACCGCCTTGGTCAGTCCTCATCTCAGAAGAGTCAACTCTGACCTCGGCCCTTGCGGCCGCTCTCTGCGCCCTCATAGTCTTCGGCGGCATAAAGGCTAGAAATGGAAACATGATTCGATAAGGACATAGAAACCGAATCACAAGGATGCATATAATCACGGAAGGAATTTCAAGCAATAAGTCCTAAGGTCATTTAGGCGTAGCACCGTATCGTAAGTATGCCGCGGAACTTACACACGCTACGTCGCTCTGCTTAAGCTACCTACTCCATCATACCAAGGTCATGCTACACTCCGAAAGGTAAAACCTAGCGCTCTAATACCAGCTTTGTCAAAACCCAAAATTGGGCACATGACCGACACTTAAACTACGTAACGTCAACAGGCGTAGCGCAATTTAAGTAAGCCAAAAAACCCCAACAATCTAAACCATTACAAGAAAGAAAGATAGAACACATTTTAAAATCTCGATGAAAAACTTTAAACCTAAGTTTGTTTTTCATAAAAATTTCGGCAGCGCCTTCTTTGTAAAAGCTAGCCGCGAAGCGGGTACAAACATAAGATAAAGTAAAACATCCACAAACGGGAGCAAATCTTGCCCAACGGCGGAAACAACCACCACAACAGATATACGACGCCGTAGCGAAAAAATGAGATAATCCACATATATAAAATCCGGCTCACACAAGCACGACAACCAGAGTCATAAGAATATACAACATCGATCCTCACAACTCGTCTCTAAGTCAAATCATGAAGATGGTAGATGGAGAGTACTAGATACAAGAAATATACAATGTATATCATCGGATAACCGCAACCCACCTAAAGTAAACGGCCTCACAGCCAACCGTAGCGGTATCCGCAAAAGTAGAGATAATAGGGCGCCCTGCCGCGACCACCGTGATGATCAGACCTGAAAAACCCTGCGGCACAACGGGGGGTGAGTTGCCAACTCGTGAATAGTAAATAACATCATATTTTAATCGCAAGTATATACTAACAGTGATAAACAATCACATGTACTCTGGTAGCATAAGTATGGCAATATGAATATGCAACTATCATGATCAAGGTACACCATCAGGTTACTATATCTACATGAATCAAATGCATATCAACTAAATACCGAGTGCGGGATAATTAAATAATCTCATGAAAAATTCATCAGCATGGAAAAACCCGGTGTCTACCAACGATACCCCCAAATCCCAATATCATCAGACTCCGTCCCCAGGACTGGCCCCCCCGATCGGCCCTCAGATCGGCCCCTCAGAATCGCCCCTCATAACCTGTAAGTCTCATGGAACCTGAGTGTCAAACATCGAAACCCGAAAATATCATGAAAACCAGTGCCCATCTTCGACACATAAATACTCGTATCCATACGTTCCTCGAATCCTAAGTGTCCAGTATCGACACTCGTGATCCACGTATCGGTTTTCTGATATCCATACGTTCCTCGAAACCTAAATGTCCAACCTCGACACTCGTGTTCCACGTATCGGTTTCCAATATCCATATATCTCTCGGAACATAAGTGCCCAACATCGACACATAAAATCCCCAAATCGCATGAAAAACATATCTCAATGCGTAAATCCATGTAATATAACATATGCAACATAGAACAACAATATGAGCATATCAAGGGAAAAATCCGCTATTAAAATGCATCAAGTCATTAAATATATCACGCGGTTCCCAATTATCCAAATCCAATATTATATATATATATATATATATATATATATATATGTATATGTATATGTATATATATATAACAGCATCCCATACCACTGATATATATCATATAAAACTGAACATATAGCTAGCAAGGTATATGTGTGAGCATGTAGGTATAGCAAGGCATATGTGTAAGCATGTGGGGTGTACATGTATGCTATATTTCATATGCGCCATCGCACAAGAATAAATCCAGCTATGTCGTTAACAAATAGCAAGGTATATCATATGAATATTTATGTTGTGTGTATCATGGCAATTACCGACAGTGTGTGTGTAGCATACAATTGGTGCTCTTGCAACATGGACAGTCAATAGTGCAGTGTACAATTGGTACAGGTTCAGGCACAACAAGTAACTATATGCATTGAAGTTCATGCACCATCTCTATATGTGCATATAAACATGCGGTTAATATCATATCATATCTAGCCCTGACGCTTAACGCCATACGGGCGATTTTCCCGTAGATGTTAAATCTACTCACCGACAATCTCAAGCTAGGTCGATCCAATCACCTGCTTCCCTTTCGTCGCAGCGCTCGAAGTCCCCGCCTGCGATCCTATTAACATAAAACATAACCAGTGCAAATCTCAGAAATCGATCATTATCACGTACACAATACGTTTGACCAATGCACCAACTCCAATCCGACCCATAAGTGTTCGTCTAACGGCTAACGTGTGTGGTGACACACCAAAACCAGCCCAAGTGCAACAGCTACACAAGATCATGAACCGTGTCGGATAACGTAACACGCGTACTAAAAACACTAGAATATAGCAAAGTGGTCCCAGATTTCGATATACAAACAATTGGTGAAAGTTGCAAGTACCACGATACCACAAACAATCCCAGAGACCCCATGGCAAAGACTTAACTTCCCAGCCCCCACTCTGGACGCAATTTGCGGCCAGAACCAATAAATTTGCGGCCCAAACTTGAAGGGGTGGTCTCAGGTTTTTATGGTGGGTTCTATACCACAACACTATGTCACTGTGATGGAACTTTTCCTACAAACACCTGGTTCTACAACAGATCACAGAGACACAAGTTGACACTAAAAATACGATATTTTGCACATAATACTACCTTTAGTGTTCCAATCCATAACAACAAGGCAACACAACAATATAACTCCTAAATATCAGTTTGAGGTCATTACCTAGCCACTCTTGCTCAAAAATCCTAGCTTTCCAAGCTCCAAGGCAACCAAGTGGCTAATTCAAGACATTTGAAGTGTTTTCCATGGATTTTTGTGAAGTTTAGCAAGGTTTTTGTGATGAGTGAGTGAGGGTTCAGTTTGGGGTTGAGGGAAATGAACAATAATTGAGAGAGAGAGAATGAGAGAGTGAGAGAGATTAATTGGTGAGAGGTGAGTGTAGGGTGAACCTTTTCCCTTAAACTCATTCTACTCCCCTCACCTCATTAATGCACCATTAATGCCTCATGACTCACTAGCCACCTCTCTCAATCCAAACAAGATATTTCTCATACACCAAAATATCATGGGAAGGTTAAGGCAAGGTTAATTAGGACATGGATTGCTTAAGGTGTCATGGTCACCTAACGAAATTAACACTAACTAACCCTCACATTAACATGCACGTGTGTGTGCAAGTTATATCAAATAATAATAAAATAATAATTAATTGATATAAAATGTGAGGAACCCAATTTGGTAAAATTTTCCTTAAAAACCCCGCATAATTGCTTAATTAACACTAATCGCATTCTAAGTTGTTACAATCATCATAATTATATCACGTACGGTAAATCCATCGTACAACATCCCAAATCTGGGTACGGGTCAAATATCACATTTATCTCATTATTCATCTGGTATCCTTATCATCATATCCTGAATTTGGGTACTGATCTAAAGTCTAGTACATACTGATACCATCAACATATATATATGCGTGTGTATGAAAACACATCGCCAAATGTCCCGCTATAACAGTATGTCGTATCTTATAATACGAACCAAGTCACATCACCGATCTCATGGCATCATGCCCAATCACATCGACTCATCTCCAAGTGCCATATACTATCATCATCATCCATGTATATGTATATATATATACACACATACTCACATACACATATGTACATATATATAAGTATATATCCCCATATACACACAAGTAAAACAGATGTAAGCGTGTGTGCGCGTGTATGGGTAAACCTTATTCTAGAGTTCGCGACTAAAACTAACTAACGGCACTATCATCCAATTGTACTGAAATTTAAACCATGATCTCCTAAGATCTGACTTGCTAACTATCCATGTTTCGCATAACACAAGTTCATATATAATATGATATATCATAGACTACACTATGAACTGCGGGGGTGTTATACGCCATCCACCCGACTTCCCCCGTAGATATATATCTACTCACCTTGATCTTTGATTGCCGAAGTCGATGTCGCCACACCCTTGCTTGTCGTCCCGGAGTTCACGTTGAGGTACCTACATGTCAAAGCGCATCGTATCGCATTAAAATCCGATCCAAAACCAAAACGACACACGAATCGCACATAGGTTAAAACCTATGGTCTACTCATGCAGAAGAGCCAAATAACACCCGATATCGACGTACAAACGTCAAGTGGCCGATACAAAACACAAATATCAAAACGTAAATTCATAAACATCGAGGAAACCAAAATAACTTACAAAACTTGTTCCAGATTTTAGTTCAGGTAAAATTGGGATGAGCAAACAGTACTGGGGTGTTATATAGAGGGCCTATGAGCTACAGAAGAAACCTGGGCACCAAACTCCCCAACTTGGCTGGCCACTTCCCCAAGAAATCCGGCCTGCTCGGTCCAATAGGCTCAGAATGGGTTCGTATTGTTAGGGTGGCCTCCTAGTGGTCCATCTAGGTTAGTGGTATTGTTTGCTTTTCCAGTAAAATTCTCAGGTCATCCCAGATTCCCTGCACCCACAATTTAACTCAAAACCAACATTTCGATATCTAAAACACATTGAATGGTCTAGGATATGTTTGGTCCAGGTTTTTAGCACTATGGGGGTTTGTAGTCATCAATTACACCCAAGTTCACCAATACAACTCAAGGAAAAACTCTAACCCTCATCTAGGAATTTCAAAGTTCACAAAACTACACTAAATCAATTTTGAACTTAAATAGAGGCTATAGGAATTCAAATACTACACTAAATATGAAAGAATTACCTCATTTGGCAACTCAAGAAATTTCTTGAGTTTCCCCAAGTGCTCAAAATCCAAACTTTCTTGGTTCCCTATGCTTGTAGTGAGATTGTGCATGCTTTTAATGAAGGGAAAACATGGTTTTGATGTAGAAATGGGGGTGTAGTGAGGAGGTGAAGGAGGTGGAGGGAAGAGGGAAGCCATGAGAGGAGAGGGAGAAGAAAGTGATGAAGGAAATGTGATGAAGCAAATGAGGCCAAGTCAAAGAACCCCTCACCCTCTCTCTCTCTTCTCTCTCTTGCCCATACCTCCATTCTATATTCATTTCCCTTTTCTTTTCCTTTTTCTTTTCCTTTTCCAATTAAAAACCAAAAATCCATGTACATATAAAAGAAAAATAAGAATGCCATGGTTCAAAAATGAAACAAATGTGTGTACCATGACATGGTGCATGTCATGTGCACAAATCAAGCATAATGCACGATTAGTGATAATCAAGCTTAGGCATGAACATGCATATAATAAATTATATATTTAATAAAATGTCTAAATCTCACAAATTCTTTAAAAATCAAAATTCAAATGTAATTTCCAAATCTATCGGTATATGATTATACCACATCATTAAAATATTCATGATATTTATTGTTTAATTATATAAATTCCCAAAAATAATATTTTATTTTTCTGAAATGTTACAGTCTTCCCCCCTTAAATAAATTCGGTCCCCGAATTTAAATTTAAACACCTCAAATACTAAAACATTTCAGTAAAATGATCAATTCGTCGGGGCTCCGAAATCATAAATACATAAAACACATCGTAGCGCAATGCATGCGTATGATAAACGAGTATGTAAACCAAAATCAAAACTCCGTCAACCATCACGCAATCATCGGAGTGGTGGTGAAGACACCAATGTCAAGTCCAGTACGAAAACCAACATGATAAACATCAAAACCATAACATGTACATAACACGCATCGTTGTAAATTCATCAAAACATCTGAAATGCATGCCAAACCAGGGGTTTCGCCGCGTTTCTACGGTCATACTGAAGCGTCATGTCACCATTTTTTTGCAGAACGCTTAAAATTGCCTGCACATTATTCTGAAACAACCCGAAAAATTTTTAGAGCCCAAAAAAATTTCGACAGAAACATGTGCAATGAAAATGCGGTTTTGGGATTTTTTGTTCGATCGAGTTCTAAACATACAAGAGCAAGCTAGACTAGGTTAATGGCGAGTCTCTGATACCACTGTAAGTGCACGGCGGTGCCCCGGCCGTCTATCCGACGCCGGAATGCGGAAACGAAAAACTTTTTAAACTAGAACTCCGGCACCACCGCGCACTAAAAACCCGGATCAGGCCATTAAACTAACTCTAGCAAATAAGAATAAGAGTAGAGATGCTATACCAAGTGATCCGAGTCCTTCGGTCTTCGCCTCCACTCCGATCTTCTCGCGGAATCTCCGGTCGTCGCCTCCTCGTCGAAACGGGCACCACATCGCCTGGTTCTTTTACTGGCTCCCACCTCTGGACCGAGGCGACTCGAGCACGAAGCTGGCGAGTCGACGTGCCCAAGAATTGTTGTAGGCAAGTGTAGAATCCATTGTCTCTAGGGGTTGTGAAGTTGCCTTTGATGATGTGTAGGAGAGAATGATCTTTGGAGAGAGGTAAAAGAATATATGTAGCAAGCATAATGAGATGAGTAATTTCCCCACACCCAAAAATGAAAATCTCTCTTCCTCTCATATGTGGCCGGCCCCCTATATGAAAAATGGTGGAGGGAAAGAAACAAGGGAGGTGAGTGTAGGATAGCTCAAGGTGACCATAAGAGATGTGAAGAAAACTAGGAATAAAAGTCACACCATTTCAAATCTTATCTTATCTCATTAATGCAAAGGATAAGATTAAAATGGAATCTCATGATGCTATATGTACCATAATGCCACATATACTAATAACCCCCTCCACAAAGGTAATTTGCATACTTGCAAATAACCCCTTCCACCGGAAAAATCCGGCCGAGAAGGAACAAAGGAAAACTGGCCGGAACGGAATGCAAATTGGCAACTTCAGAAAACTGATCCCGTAATAAATTACAGGAAAACCCCGCGACTGTATATACATACCGGCATTTGTATTCCCACTGAATACAAATGAAAAGAGACAAAATCTACACTGTACAATACTAGGATCCGGCTTAAACCAAAGCCCGCTAGTATTAGCCGTCCGATCATGATGTAGGGTTGCTAGGCACGCGCACAAGGGTCTACGAGGCATCAACCATGCTCGATTCAAAATTTAGCCGTGCCGAACAACCCGAATACGGAACTTTAAACTAGAGAATAGGCGAAAACAAGCATGCTAAACATTTTAACACTAAGTGAGAGGGATTACAACCTTTGTAGATCCGGTCCTTCACTTCATATGCTCCGTGTTGTAGTCCCTTCGCTGCGATCATCGGGTTCCGGGCTCTCGAGAGGTTCCACGAAGAGAAAGACGCAACCTTTGCTTCCGATCTTCGATACTTAGATGATCTACCTTGAAGTTTCTTTAACACAAGCTAACACTCATGAAATGATGTGAACACCCTCATCTAAATGGCAAGGGAAGATGAGGATGATGAAGTAGGATTTTTGCTCTCTTTATTTATATTTTTCTCACAATTATTCATCACCTTTGGAAAAACAAGCAAGCTTTTCCATGAAAGAAATGAAGGAGGAAGAAGATGAATCATGTTAATCCTTTTGTGATGAATAGGAAAAGGAGATATGATAGAATTATGCAACCATGGTTCACTTAACCATTGTAGAGAATTGACCAAGGGTTAGGGTTTGGGTTGAGTTAAGAATGAGTCACAGACAAATATCTTTCACAAAACAAAAAGGAAACCTTCTAGAAACATCTAGAAAGTTTAACCCTAATCCAAACCCTAATCATGATTAATCTTTACTAAACATGTTGCATTAGTTATCATATCATGTTACAATATTATATATCACATATATAATATTTATTGTAACCAAATAAAATAATACAATTAACATATATCGCATATATATCAATGTATTACCCGAGTGAGAAAAAGAATCTTTTAGTGAGCAAATATTAGTTAATGCAATTTAATATATCATATATATTATTATACATTAAATTATCGAATCAACACTTGATCCGACAATCCGGCTATATCGCATATAACCGACTAATATTTATTCGTACCGATTCATCGAATCAACACTTGATCCGATGACCCGGCTGATATCAAATATCGCGAGAATAGAATACGGTATCTCATATCGTATTATCCTCGGTACCGCACATATCACATATGTGCTCCTACTCCGTTTTTCCTGAGTCAAGAAACCTCTGTGTAGGACTCTAAAGAATCGTCAATACGCCGGCAGTAGGTGATGATCATATCAAACACCCACAAGCTGCAAGCGGTCAGCTAAACGTAAGAGCTACCCAGGTATTGAGCGCTCAGAAGATCAACAAGCAAGCCTGTACATTCTCCTGTGAATCCAAACAGTAACACTCCCGTACAGTCCGGTCTCGTCGTCTGATATGTCGCATATCTTGCCTAGGGGTGGTAAACGTCAGACCCCAGTAGCTCGATAAGTCGTGTCGATATGAGGTCTATAACAGTTCGAGAAACTACTGATAACACTTACCAGTAAATCTCTGCAACCCTGGCCAGGGATTTTCGGTTATAGCCAATCGAACACAGCACAACATCAACTCCCTATACCGGGAGAGACGAATCCTCTCCTATCGCTCATTGCCTCCATATGATTCGGGACTGTACCCAAAAGCCACCTTTTTGCACGCCCTGTTGGACGTGGTATGATGGAAATCAAAGCACAGTGGGAATCTGTTCATATCAGAATATTGCATTTTATACCGCCCATTCTTACGCTTGTGTGTTTATAGGTAGGTACTTTTAATCCGTGTTTGTTACACGTTTACAGAATACAGGTTTCCAGTACAAATATTGCAAATCAGGATAAAATCTCCACAGTTACGCTAAAAGCAGAACATCTGTCGACAGCAGATAAAAGCCGGGTTCCGGTCATCCATATCCGTCCAGTGCCGAGTACCGGTTCCCGATACAAGACATGTGACAGTGGTCATTCATGTCTGGGACAAGCACAGAGCACGAGGTGGGCTGCACAAGAATCAATGGGTGCGCGGAGCTCGAGGGGGAGATAAAGTCAAAAGTGAAGATAGTGCAATCTTGGACTTGGAAATCTGGAAAGATTCTGAAGACTTTCGCGCAGTTTGAGGGTTGCAAACACGAGGAAAACACCAACCAGGAACCCACCAGAAATCCCACTGCCCAAGTCAACAGTACGGCCGCGCATGCGCGGCCAAAGCAGGGGTTTGGCCGCGCATGCGCCGCAGTTTGGGGCCCACTCTGCGCCGAATTTCAGGGGAAGTTTGGGTGTTTCAATTCTGGTCTGGTGGATGCCCTAGAATTCCATTTCACCTCCTATAAATACCCCGAACCAGAGCTTAACCAAGGGAGCAATTTTTGATCTTTTCTTTGTTCTCTTTTTTTGTTGTTTTGTTCTTCTTCTTCCTCTTCTTCATTCTTTCTCTTTGACATTGTAGTGAGAGCTTTTGAGTGGAAGATTAATGAAGATGAGGGTTCTTTATCTTTCTTGTTAGTTTGCTCCCCCTTGAGATTTCTGCTTTCTCTTGCTCATTCAATCTCTTCATTGAGGTTGAATGGTTAAGAGTGAGTTATTGATCTCAAGGGTCGTATTTTCTCACGGACTAGCACTTCATTTCACATGCGTTCTCTACCCTTCCCTTGATCTTGCAAGTTCTTCATTGAGCTTGCAAGTTTAAGGGTTGGCTATTGAGCACATGCTTGGCTTGGGTCCTAGTTCCGTATTCTTTTTATTACTCGCTTTTTATTACTTGTCTTTTTATTACTTGCATTTTATTTCATGCATTTTATTCATGCTCTTTAATACTTGTATCTTTTCTTTTCTTTGTTCTTTTCTTTTTGTTCTCTTTTGTTTATATTGTGAATGTTGTAATTATTGTTCTTGTTAAGAATTAATACGGTTTCATAAGTTAACATTTCTTTGCCAATTCCTTTTCCCGTTATTTTCCATTTGAACCTCGTCCAAACCATACGCAAGCGCTCCGTTAGGAACCGTACCCTGACAAGGTAACGGTGATTCCTAACCGCGACAGGTTGCGTTCGGTTTGGCCGGAGGCGAAAGCAAGAGACAAGAACGGAAGGACAAGGGTAAATAAGCCGGATTCCACGAATACCGCGCTTAAATCCCCTAATCCACGTTGTTTCCGATTGCTTAGCTTCAATTGGTCAAGACTCGGCTCAAAGGTTTTTGAGTACGGATTTCTTAGCTTACAATCTCATATTTTTCTTAACAACTTTATACTTGCAGATAAACACATAGGTTAGATCAAACACTCATACAGATTCTTTATTAACTCGTCTAAAACAAGAAGGTAAGATAACACCATCTCTCTGTGGACCGACCCGTGCTCAACCGGCTAGCTGCATAGCGACACCGTCCTGATCGCGGTTATACTTTAATTCTTTGAACATCCGACACGCCATCGGCGTGCGATCAAATGGCGCCGTTGCCGGGGAGACGGTAGCGTATTTTCTTTTTTTTTATTCGGGTTAATATTCTTTTTGTATATAAAAAAAATATTCCTTTTTTGTTTTTTTTGGACAATATTTTTGCGGGCAAGTGTGCAGATTTTTGCAAGTTTGCAAACTGCGATTGTGGGAGAAAAGTGTGAATTCAAAGCTAAGGTGATTACGAAGTACAGTGCCAAAGATCCGGGTAGTTTCACCCGCGCAAGCGAACTTTTCAAGCTTACCGGATTTGATTCAACGGGGGTTTCCTAACCCAAAACTTAAACGGTACGTACTTTCCTAACACCTTCTTCTCAAATCCGACGCTTCCAATATACTATTCTTTGCAGGATTCTTTGCAAGTTCGCTAGCAAAACGCTAAAACTTGACTAACCCGTATTTGTTGCAGTGCCGCGCTAAAACTAAAAAATGATTGTTTTATTCTTTATAGAATTTTTATTGATTTGCGCATTGCATACATTAATACGGACTTAAGGGCAAGCGAACCCCACAACATACGGTAAAGGATTTCATCACCTTTTCCGTGGCCCACAAATCACGAACTTGAGCATAACGATTACCCGCACAAATTTAAAAGAAATTAGACTTTAAGCCTTAAGGACTTCGCGCTCACTAGGAGAAGTTAACTGTATTTAGAAGCTTGCTTAACGGTATATTGTTTACGTGGTGTCTAGGAAAGTGTTAACGGCGCAACCGCCAAAAGAGAAAGGGTTACTTAATTAAGGAACTTCGCGAAAGCGTTGGAAAACCTCCCCTTATCTCTGCACTTACCTGGCCTCGTGATCAGTGTATTTTTAAGCCTGTTTCTCGACACAGTTGTACTTCGACAATCAAGTTCTTGAGCAGGTCTAGTTGACCTAGGTGAACCCTAGAACGATTAGGTGTGTGGTATTTTTTGTGTCGTGATTATTTTGTCCATATTCTTTTTGTATATTTCATTCTTTTGTTAATATATATTTAAAAAAAATAAAAAATCACATTCTTTTTCCCCTCCTTTTCTCTACCTTTCTTTCATTCTCTCTTCATATCATGGGTACCCCACCTTGCAAAACTCTTGCCGAACTTTGGTACCCACAACCAGACATAACTTCCTACGGTTCTTGCTTTGGCCGAACATCGAACGATCCCTCCATGCCCAAAGTTTCACTGAAAGATCGCATAGCAGCGTCTAGGATAAACACTTGCACTCCTCATTCCACTTCGTATCAACCATTTCAAACATTCAATCCCGCTTATGTTGATACCCCTTCTGCAAGTCGTCCTTTATCTATCGCTGAACGTATTGAACAATCCCGCAGCCGATCTTTCACTCCTTTCACCACTTCAAATTCTTGGGATCAACAATTCCATTCTCCGTCTTATCCACCTGTTGATCCCACTCCTGTCCAGCCATTCAATTCCTACCAATCCTACCCTACTTTTGCACCTTCCCTAGACATTGCTTCAGAACAGCCGTTTGGGAGTTTTCAGTATCCAAATAACTTTGAATCTTTTACTGAAACCCCATCACAATCTAAGTCTAGTCTGGAACAGTCCTTGGAAAATTTTAGGGTAGCGTCAAGCCAACAGATGATGGATTTGAATGCGTCCATGGCCGCCCTCATGCAACCTAGTGACCCGGTAGCTAGTTTTCAACTAGCTCCATATTATCCAATGTATGATGAGGCGGCGGGACAGGCTGTGAATTTGAGTGGAGAGAGTGAGATATACCCCCTTCCAAATCAAACATACCCGTCCCAAATTGAATCCCACAACTCCTGTTTTGAAAGTCTATCGAGTATCCCACATGACTTATCAATTGAAGATAGAATGATGAATGAGTTGTGCGACTTCGTAGTGTTTGATTTGCCCGATTGTGAAGGGTCTCTTCCAAGTGAAACCGATCCTAAACCTTTTGACTTCTACACCTCCATCTTAGAACCTGAATTGATTAATATCCATGCTTTTGATGAGGTGTCTGAGAATATTAATTTTCACTTGATTGAGGATATTGACGCTGGGAACATTTTGGATGATGAACCCGTAGATTTGGCTGAGTTTGTCTCTTCAAATCATCATCCCGAGTCAATAAATGTTTTTCCCGAACCCCATATGCGTCTTAATATTGATGAAATGTGCATGGATAAGCTTAACTTTGAGGAAAATTTTGAGGATATTTTTGAGGATGAAACAGTTCTAGATGATGAGTCGGATTTTCCAATTCATCCCGTTCCTTTCACTGACTGTACACAACCTCCTGAACGTTTAACCGATACCCCTCCTCAACCACTTCCCTCCACCCTTTCCATCGTTCCGACCTTGCAAGAACCCCTCTCACCTTCTATGTCTGGTTTACCAAGTTCGGCGTACCCATGGTTTCTCACGAACCTTGAGGGATTTGACCCAATCTCTCGACGGGTAAATATATTAGCACAATCGCTTTTTACACATCGCTCATCACAAATTGTGCTAATCTATTTACTCCATTTGCACCCTCAAGTTCGTACTCCACTTCTTTTTCCCTTCCGCCATTCTTCTTCTCATCTACCGAGACCGCATTCCACTTCTCTCCACAAGCGGTCTCGCGTATTTTCCATCTCTTTCCTCTTCACCTTCTTTCACCAACCACTGCTTTATCATGATAAAATCTTTGAATGGTTGGTGTTAACTTTTAGCCTGTGTAAGGCCTTGTATAGATGGATACTGTTCTTTTCCCCCCTAATCCTGAATTTCAACGCTTAACAGTGGAAACACTGTTTAACTTAAGTTTGGGGGGGCTCTTTTTTTTGTATATATTTTTTGTTTTCCTTTTTTGTTTTATATATAATTTGTTTTTGGGGAGCGCCGACAATTTTGACCCTCTTAGTATAGCCTGACAGTGAGGGCACTGTCAAGTTTAAGTTTGGGGGTGTGCTCGGTAAGCTTTCTTCCTTCGCATTCATTTGTATATTTTGCATTTGCATACCTTATTAAAAATCCATAAAAATCTGAAAATTTTCTAAAAATATAAAAACTTTTTGTCAAGTTAGCTTGTGGAAGAACTCTGATTCAACATTCGACGGTTTTTGTTTGAAAAGATAGGAATAACTAAATCCTATGTTTGGATTTTGAAAACCTGAAAGATAACTCTCCTTTGAAGTTAACTATAGCTGATATACGTCTTTACATTACACTACACGTGTTGTGAGTCTTGGAAATTAGATGACAAGTCTTTTGTGTTTAAAAAAAAACTTTTAAATAGATAAATGATTTTCTGAGGATCAAATAGGTTTGTTCTGAAATAAGTAATATATCAAGAATAGTTTATGAAGTAAGTGAATATGAAGGAATGTTATTGATGCCTTAATTGGAACTAAGTCTGAAAAATAACCCATCTGAAACTTGATTGGAATGATTACACACCGAACCCACTAAACACGACTTTTATCCAAAAAATAATTGAACTACCAGTTATATCTCCGTTCGTATTGAATCATCATGTTTTTCACGCCAAACTGTGTTTTGTTTTTGGACCTAGGTAACTTGAGTAATTAAGTCCGCTGGGGTGTTTCTACACCTAATGCCCTAAAACCAACTGGTTTGGGTGCATTGGCCCAAAGCTCGCTAAGAAGCCTAGAAAGTCCAGATAAAAACAAAGTCAAGCAAGTGTTCTCTCCGAGTTAAAATTCCTAACGGTTCTTTGTGTGAGAATAATCTTGATAAAAGACAAGTTTTTATAAAAAAAATTTAACGGAGATATGAAGGTTTTACTCTATGATAAAGACTGTTGCACGTTCACAGAGGTGTGTATGAAATGAAAACAAGAAAAAGGTGGAGTGAAGAATAAGACCTAGTTTCCTGTTAGGGAAGATAGAAATTCTGAAGTTGAAACTTTACTGGAAAACGAAACTTGAAAAATGCTTAACTCTTTATAAAACTTATGTGATCCTTTTAAAATTGTTATCTGGGCTCTATTGTGTGACATAATGACTTTATTCGACCTTTCGGGAACTTAACGACACTATTTTGCACTGCACGTAAAGACATATAAAATCTGTAGTTGAATAAGAAGCGAGGTGTGAAAAATAAAGGTTCGATGGTCTAGACTTAGGATTATAGAATTGTTATTTTCTAAAACAAAACTTTAGGGTTTGAATCTTAGTCATTTTACAAACCAACTTGACCGGATTTTGTGGGTAGTATCCGCTGAAAACCCTCAGGAGACAACACTCCTCCTACTAGGGACACCTAGAGGTTTAACGGCTTGTTGCACGCGCTCAGTGCAATCGCGTTCTCTGCGAAAGTGCGGTTATCATTTTATTTTTGTGAATAATTGGTTTTGCTCGGGACGAGCAAAAGTTAAGTTTGGGGGTATTTGTTCATATCAGAATATTGCATTTTATACCGCCCATTCTTACACTTGTGTGTTTATAGGTAGG
The DNA here is from genome assembly GCA_030015575.1 of Agapanthus africanus. Taxonomy (NCBI): domain Eukaryota; kingdom Viridiplantae; phylum Streptophyta; class Magnoliopsida; order Asparagales; family Amaryllidaceae; genus Agapanthus; species Agapanthus africanus. Next base: position 308,885,198 of record JASDDO010000022.1, on the reverse strand, counting down.
TACTTTTAATCCGTGTTTGTTACACGTTTACAGAATACAGGTTTCCAGTACAAATATTGCAAATCAGGATAAAATCTCCACAGTTACGCTAAAAGCAGAACATCTGTCGACAGCAGATAAAAGCCGGGTTCCGGTCATCCATATCCGTCCAGTGCCGAGTACCGGTTCCCGATACAAGACATGTGACAGTGGTCATTCATGTCTGGGACAAGCACAGAGCACGAGGTAGGCTGCACAAGAATCAATGGGTGCGCGGAGCTCGAGGGGGAGATAAAGTCAAAAGTGAAGATAGTGCAATCTTGGACATGGAAATCTGGAAAGATTCTGAAGACTTTCGCGCTGTTTGAGGGTTGCAAACACGAGGAAAACACCAACCAGGAACCCACCAGAAATCCCACTGCCCAAGTCAACAGTACGGCCGCGCATGCGCGGCCAAAGCAGGGGTTTGGCCGCGCATGCGCCGCGGTTTGGGGCCCACTCTGCGCCGAATTTCAGGGGTAGTTTGGGTGTTTCAATTCTGGTCTGGTGGATGCCCTAGAATTCCATTTCACCTCCTATAAATACCCCGAACCAGAGCTTAACCAAGGGAGCAATTTTTGAGCTTTTCTTTGTTCTCTTTTTTGTTGTTTTGTTCTTCTTCTTCCTCTTCTTCATTCTTTCTCCATGACATTGTAGTGAGAGCTTTTGAGTGGAAGATTAATGAAGATGAGGGTTCTTTATCTTTCTTGTTAGTTTGCTCCCCCTTGAGATTTCTGCTTTCTCTTGCTCATTCAATCTCTTCATTGAGGTTGAATGGTTAAGAGTGAGTTATTGATCTCAAGGGTCGTATTTTCTCACGGACTAGCGCTTCATTTCACATGCGTTCTCTACCCTTCCCTTGATCTTGCAAGTTCTTCATTGAGCTTGCAAGTTTAAGGGTTGGCTATTGAGCACATGCTTGGCTTGGGTCCTAGTTCCGTATTCTTTTTATTACTCGCTTTTTATTACTTGTCTTTTTATTACTTGCATTTTATTTCATGCATTTTATTCATGCTCTTTAATACTTGTATCTTTTCTTTTCTTTGTTCTTTTCTTTTTGTTCTCTTTTGTTTATATTGTGAATGTTGTAATTATTGTTCTTGTTAAGAATTAATACGGTTTCATAAGTTAACATTTCTTTGCCAATTCCTTTTCCCGTAATTTTCCATTTGAACTTCGCCCAAACCATACGCAAGCGCTCCGTTAGGCACCGTACCCTGACAAGGTAACGGTGATTCCTATCCGCGACCGGTTGCGTTCGGTTTGGCCGGAGGCGAAAGCAAGAGACAAGAACGGAAGGACAAGGGTAAATAAGCCGGATTCCACGAATACCGCGCTTAAATCCCCTAATCCACGTTGTTGCCGATTGCTTAGCTTCAATTGGTCAAGACTCGGCTCAAAGGTTTTTGAGTACGGATTTCTTAGCTTACAATCTCGTATTTTTCTTAACAACTTTATACTTGCAGATAAACACATAGGTTAGATCAAACACTCATACAGATTCTTTATTAACTCGTCTAAAACAAGAAGGTAAGATAACACCATCTCCCTGTGGACCGACCCGTGCTCAACCGGCTAGCTGCATAGCGACACCGTCCTGATCGCGGTTATACTTTAATTCTTTGAACATCCGACACGCCATCGGCGTGCGATCAGAATCACACAAGACTCTCTGACGATCTCGGGTCAACAGACTACTCTGTACCAGTGTCACCGGAGAACTGCCATCTGACGTATGGTATAATACCATCTGGGAGTTCTCGGTGAATCCGTCCAGTGTACCCAGTCTTCACTGAGCACCCGTACACCATCCTTGATGTCAAACACCGATGGATATGGGATCATCCATCGCCCATCATATGGGTCAAGATGCGTATACGCTAGTCTACTTTGGTGCATCGATGCCCTGTCTCGATACACCCACGACTAGGAACAATTATAGGATGTACTCGTCGACTACCGTGGCCCCACTAGTATGATCTCATCATAGTCCCAGTAGTCGAGTACATATCCTAAGGGCTTTATCAACATGTAACATAGAGACAATCAGAGTACATGTTAAGATAAAGTACAACCAGATAGCATACTATCATGTCGAGCAAGAAAGTCCTCCCTATATATGTCCTAGCATCCACTACAATATACATCGTATGTACAGTAATGGCCTCTAGGGCATACATATAACTAACAATCTCCCACTTGCACTAGGGCCATCTGTTATGGTATCGCATACCCAACAATTAGCTGCGGTTGAAGTATCTCATACTCAACCATCCCATAAAAGTCTCTACTGGGAAAAAGGCCTTTGTGAGTGGATCCGCGCTGTTGTCCTCTGTGTCTACTCTCCTAACCTCGATCTCCCTGGAGATCAACCATCTCCATGATCAGGTGATACTGCCTAAGAATTATATCTGGATTTCTGATGGGACAATAGTTCCTTGGCTGAAGCCACAACTCCATTGTCACACAATGGTAGGAACGAAGTTCATCTTATGAACTTATATATATCCAGACTTCCTCTTTGGTAGCATCTTTTGTAACGATGTATCTTGCCTTTAATCGTCTAGTATGTCACGGTATATAGCTTGGAACTCTTCCAACATACCGTCCCTCCACTGAGGGTGTAGACAATGCCTGCGACTGACATTCAGTCGTCCTTATCACTCTGGAACCTTTCCAGTGATTCTCCCCAGGATCGATTGATACCATCTCACTACAACTAGTGATTTTCCTAACATCCAATTAGATCTATCTCATAGATCCAAAACCCAGGATTTAGGAGGTATCACTTTGATCCTATATGGAGAATCCTTGTGATAAGCGGAGATTGACCGAGCGTAGCATAGGAAACTCCTTCCCTATCAAGAGTATGTCATCCACGTACTTTACGAGGATCACCACCATACTCCATTCTACCTTTTTGTATATACAAGGTTCATCTACCATTTTGATGAAGTCAAACTCTTTGACTACCACATCAAAACAGATGTTCCAACTCCGTGATGCCTGTTTTATCATATAAAACATCTTGCACACGTTTCCGCTGCTCCCACTGTCTACGAAGCCCTCTGGCTGTGTACTTATAGACGCTCTTTTCTAAAACATCATTTAGAAAAGTAGTCATGACACCCAACCGCCAGATATCGTAGTCATGGTATGTAGCCGTAGCAAGTAGGATCTGGATAGACTTAAGCACAGCTTTGAAAGTCTCAACTTTTCCATGTACACCAAGTAATCTTCTCAAGATATACTCGCTCCTGATGGGGATTTAACCCTTCAGATAAAGCAACTAAAGTCCATACTTTGTTGGTGTATAAGGATTCTATCTCAGATCGATAAGCATCCAGCCATTCTTACAGAGTCCCACTCCTGATGGCCAGCTCGAAATTAGTTGGGTCATCATCTCATGATGCAATCCTCGCTCCCACTGTCATAGAGAAACCGAAGTATCTCTCAGGTGGGTGAGGAACCCTACTAGATCGGCGGAGAGGCTGAGGTTCGTTGGAAACTATTGAATCTTTTGGTTCTACCAAATCATCAGCTGCATTTTGTATAGCTGGAACATTTCCAGTTCTACATAACAGAGCTTGCCTCGAGCTTGTCCGGATTTTGCTTTTAGGCATAAGCCGGACAACCCCAAATCTTAACCAACTTAAGATATGGGCTCTTCCCTTTCCATATCACATATGAAGTGGTAGGCCACTGATTTGATTTGAACCCTATTCAATAGGTATGCATCTTCTCAAGTGCATAACATCCAAAAGGAAATAAGAAACTCAGTAGTACTCATCATAGAGCACACCATATCTAAAAGGATGAGTTTGCTCCGCCCCGATATACCATCGTACTATGGTGTATACGGAGGAGTAATGCTGAGAGAGAATCTCATTCTTCTTTAGAATAGTCCAGGAATTCCATGCTCAAGTATTCTCCTCCTTGATCTCATCAAAGGATATAATATTTTTACCCGTATTTTGGTTCTCTACTTCTAACTTATATTCTGTGAATATCTCAAAACCTTCGGACTTGTGTTTCAGCAGGAACATATGTCTGAATCTTGAGAGATTATCAGAGAATGTAATGAAGTACAAAGAACCGGTCCTGGCATATGTAGACAGGGGACTTTCATACATCAACATGTATCAATCCCAAAAGTTCACTAACTCTTTCTCTGTTTCCAACAAACAGAGCTGTGGTCATCTTATCTTTGTGACATGACCGGCAAGTTTCACAAGATGTAAATTCAAACTAATTTAAATATGCATCTTTATGTAACTTCAGCCAGTCGGGTCGCATTGATATGACCTAGTCTACAATGCCTCAAGAAGGATTTGTTCATTTCTGAACTCTTCCTCTTGTATGTGTTCCGTATACTAAGAACTGTAGTTTGATTTAGAACGTCAATGCTTTTAGATAACGTGCCTGAACCGATCAACTCTTGATATAGGAAATGTTCAAAACATTATCCAACAATACAAAATTATATCCTTTCTTTACTAATAAAGAGACTGATATGATTTTGTATATCAGGTTCGGTATCTAATAACATTTGTTGAGAATCAATGTATTCTGGTAATACAGAGTGACAGTGACCAACAGACTTGGCTACAACACTTGCACCGTTTTCTATCTCATGAAACTTATCACCCGTTCTCAGTTCTCTACCTATCTGTAGCCCATGTAACAGATTACATATACGGGATCCTGATCCGGTATCACATACCCAGGACGTAAAGGATACTGAGAAACAGTTCTGTGTAATGAACAAACCCGAAGATGATGCATCAGCATGCACTTTCTTCGTTTGGGTGGCACGGGAAATCTGGTATTCCCTAATTTCCTGCTCTGTCTTATAACAATTATAAGTTGGAGCGGGACCAACGTTCCCCAGCTCAGTATAACAAGCGGGTTCGGTCAATATATCTGTTTTATTATCTTGATTAAGGCGTGATATGGTCGCTATCTGGAGAGAGAGAGAAGAAAACACTCAGCGTATGCTCTTGCAAGATTAGATTGGTTATCTAATATATCTAATCAGGATGTCTCCCACTGTTTTAGTCAAATCTTCCTTCAAACCCTAAAAGGAAAGACTAGCCGGGATTAATTACACGCTACAAGTTCGCCAATCTTTCAGCCAGGCCAGTGTCGGTACTTTGAGGGAGGTCCCCCGTGCTTTCGCACGAACCTAATTAAAGTAAACCTCGTTTTCCCAGAGGCGTAACCCCGTTAACACCTTTCTAGACACCTACTTGATCGGCTAATTGTAATGTGTAAAACTCTCCCAGGAGTAACTTTTACTCGCAGCGGGTATCGGGATCCAACTATCTCATAGAAGGTATGCAATCTCATTGCAAATTTCAACACTTGAAATTCCCAATAATATTTTACCCCTAACGTGCTATGACCTTGACGAAAGCCAACAAACCATAGCCCGCTAGTCAAGTTCAACCCGTACATTTCTTGATTGAATTAAACCCACCCGCACGACCCTTGACGAAAGCCAACAAAGCCGCACGACTACCCTAATCCAATCGCATCGTATGCTAGCAGATAAGCAGCATATAGCTACCGCACACTGCACCTTGACGAAAGCCAACAAATGCAGCACGAATACTATATACAACTTATCTGAAATGACGGAGGGCTACGACGGGTTTTTCAGAAAACCCTTTGCGTAATGAACTTGATATCATTGTAGAATCGAGTGATTTTAAATGGAGTGTTTTTGAGGCTTTTCTAGTTTTGCTAAAGGGGTCACTCCCGGTGAAGGGATCGTCGGCCCTTTCCTCATCGAATAAGGTGCAGGATATATCACATATACCGCTGTGCAAAGCAAGAACTATAGAAGCAATCAAAAGACAAACCGAGTTTGTAGCATCTGCCAGTTATTGCTAAAGGAGTCACTCCCGGTGAAGGGATCTCGGTCCTTTCCTTATCGAATAAGGTGCTGGATGTCCTACAAGGAACACCGCTATGCAAAGCAAGAACTGTAGCTACCAGTTTTTATAAACAAGTTTCTATAACATCTTAGGTTTCTTTTATTTCATTAATCTCATTAATGAAGTCCCATTTTAATTATGCTTCATAAGCATCTCTTTTGAAACGAAATCTGCAATATAACATATATCTCATGTATATAATATAAACATTCGTCTCAGGCAGTAATATGATCTCATCACAGAACATTGCAGCAGAAGAACATATATGAAATATTGGATATACTAGGACGTCCGTGTTTTCAATACGAGCCAGTATAAAAACACGGATTCTACGGTCGCGATGAATAGCCAAACCCACATCCCTAGACCCCGACGAGAGTTGCAAGTAACACTACCAATTCTAGGGTTAGGAGACCCGGTCCCGACTCCTCGAGATGGTCTCCCACTGGACCCTAGAACCCGGTTACTTGTGCTCCCCTCCTTGGGTCTACCTAATGCGGAAAAATAAATAGTATACAACGGTGACATCTTCCGCTACCTGGAAGTGCCCCAATAAAAGAATATTACATACAAATGAATTTTACATGAATGAAAAAGAAAAACTCTCATCTCACATAAAACCCCCGGCTATTCAAACGCGACGATCCAATACAACATATTACAGCAACACATAATATCTCATATCATCAACGTAAGCAAGTATGCATATCCCGATTGTCGTTGATGTATAGCAACGAAGCCGGCGATACACCACATACTACGCTTACGGTCATAGAAAAGAAAGTGTAAAACTACAACAGTTGGAATCCGCAACTTCCTTAGACATCACATGCCTAAACAAATGAATTCCTTAGACATCACATGCCTAACAATTATAAACCCCGCATTTTAGTCTCATTTATCGAAAACTCTTTTCAATACCAAGTCGGCCAATTCAACAAGATTCCCGACGTCCTGATCGAATGCTCATCGCAAACTTTAGTAGACGGGCGCACCCCTGATACCGTCGACGAAGTGCACCAAGACGGAACACCGCTACCGCGAGCACCCGAACGGATGCTTTCGGCGACGGGGTTCTCCTACAGTCACTTGGTCGGGGCTATGGGGCGTAGCTGTCTATTAAGTTTACCCGGCGAGTATCCGCGTACGCTACGTGATTGCGACGGACTTTTGATCGCATCAAAATTCTGTGGCAACCGATCATCTGAGACTAAACTGCTATGTTTATAATATTCAAATCAGTTATCTCATAACTATCTGTGGATTCCAATTTTTGTATCACATTCCAGATAAATAGAAAAAATTAAACTTTCCGATCGAATCATCAAGCACCCAAGATTTCCCCAATATATCTCAACACTTGAAATCAGTTTAAAAACATCCATCACATGCCACAGTACCAATGGTCCAGCCGTAGAAGGGTCAAGCCAACGCCTCACATGTGGCACGCCGTACTGCCCCAAACCCTAAGGTTCAAAAGGCAGTTCAAGACGGTCACATAATCGAGTTAAGGTTTGTTGTCTTCTAGAGGGTCCATCGAGTTACTTGCACGACTTAGAACATTCTTAAACAGTAGAAAAAATCCAACTTTTGAAAAAAATTCCGACAGGGGAAAAAGTGAGTTATTGATATCCGTTCGAACTTTTTAACAGTTTCTAAAAGTTATCCGGAAAACCACATAGACAAAATCTAATACTTCGATCGAAACATCGAATCCCCAAAATAACCTCAGAAAATTCAACTCTTGAATAAATATTAAAAATTCCCAGAAAATCCAGCATAATTAAATAGAAGTTACTGTGCAAACAGTAGTTGATGATGTCAACATTGCGCCGCGGAACCGCCGCAGAAGGAATGCTTCTGCCGCGGTTCCGCCGCGTGTTTTACTGTTCATCAAAAAAATTTGTGCCGTAATTCTTAGAATTCCCTGCTGAATTTTTTGAGCATTTTTAATTTGGAAAAACCCCAGTTTTTAGAAAAAGTCCAGAGAGCTATTTTGGGTTCGGGTTTTGATTCGATCGGACTTCAAATTCCGTCTACGCTTCTCCTAAAGCTCTAGCTTGGCTCTGATACCACAGTAGGGTTGCTAGGCACGCGCACAAGGGTCTACGAGGCATCAACCATGCTCGATTCAAAATTTAGCCGTGTCGAACAACCCGAATACGGAACTTTAAACTAGAGATTAGGCGAAAACAAGCATGCTAAACATTTTAACACTAAGTGAGAGGGATTACAACCTTTGTAGATCCGGCCCTTCACTTCATATGCTCCGTGTTGTGGTCCCTTCGCTGCGATCATCGGGTTTCGGGCTCTCGAGAGGTTCCACGAAGAGAAAGACGCAACCTTTGCTTCCGATCTTCGATACTTAGATGATCTACCTTGAAGTTTCTTTAACACAAGCTAACACTCATGAAATGATGTGAACACCCTCATCTAAATGGCAAGGGAAGATGAGGATGATGAAGTAGGATTTTTGCTCTCTTTATTTATATTTTTCTCACAATTATTCATCACCTTTGGAAAAACAAGCAAGCTTTTCCATGAAAGAAATGAAGGAGGAAGAAGATGAATCATGTTAATCCTTTTGTGATGAATAGGAAAAGGAGATATGATAGAATTATGCAACCATGGTTCACTTAACCATTGTAGAGAATTGACCAAGGGTTAGGGTTTGGGTTGAGTTAAGAAGGAGTCACACACAAATATCTTTCACAAAACAAAATGGAAACCTTCTAGAAACATCTAGAAAGTTTAACCCTAATCCAAACCCTAATCATGATTAATCTTTGCAAAACATGTTGCATTAGTTATCATATCATGTTACAATAGTATATATCACATATATAATATTTATTGTAACCAAATAAATAATACAATTAACATATATTGCATATATATCAATATATTACCCGAGTGAGAAAAAGAATCTTTTAGTGAGCAAATATTAGTTAATATAATTTAATATATCATATATATTATTATACATTAAATTATCGAATCAACACTTGATCCGACAATCCGGCTATATCGCATATAACCGACTAATATTTATCCGTACCGATTCATCGAATCAACACTTGATCCGATGACCCGGCTGATATCAAATATCGCGAGAATAGAATACGGTATCTCATATCGTATTATCCTCGGTCCCGCACATATCACATATGTGCTCCTACTCCGTTTTGCCTGAGTCAAGAAACCTCTGTGTAGGACTCTAAAGAATCGTCAATACACCGGCAGTAGGTGATGATCATATCAAACACCCCCAAGCTGCAAGCGGTCAGCTAAACGTAACAGCTACCCAGGTATTGAGCACTCAGAAGATCAACAAGCAAGCCTGTACATTCTCCTGTGAATCCAAACAGTAACACTCCCGTACAGTCCGGTCTCGTCGTCTGATATGTCGCATATCTCGCCTAGGGGTGGTAAACGTCAGACCCCAGTAGCTCGATAAGTCGTGTCGATATGAGGTCTATAACAGTTCGAGAAACTACTGATAACACTTACCAGTAAATCTCTGCAACCCTGGCCAGGGATTTCCGGTTATAGCCAATCGAACACAGAACAACATCAACTCCCTATACCGGGAGAGACGAATCCCCTCCTATCGCTCATTGCCTCCATATGATTCGGGACTGTACCCAAAAGCCACCTTTTTGCACGCCCTCTTGGACGTGGTATGATGGAAATCAAAGCACAGTGGGAATCACACAAGACTCTTTGACGATCTCAGGTCAACAGACTACTCTGTACCAGTGTCACCGGAGAACTGCCATCTGACGTATGGTATAATACCATCTGGGAGTTCTCGGTGAGTCCGTCCAGTGTACCCAGTCTTCACTGAGCACCCTTACACCATCCTTGATGTCAAACACCGATGGATATGGGATCATCCATCGCCCATCATATGGGTCAAGATGCGTATACGCTAGTCTACTCTGGTGCATCGATGCCCTGTCTCGATACACCCACGACTAGGAACAATTATAGGATGTACTCGTCGACTACCGTGGCCCCACTAGTATGATCTCATCATAGTCCCAGTAGTCGAGTACATATCCTAAGGGCTTTATCAACATGTAACATAGAGACAATCAGAGTACATGTTAAGATAAAGTACAACCAGATAGCATACTATCATGTCGAGCAAGAAAGTCCTCCCTATATATGTCCTAGCATCCACTACAATATACATCGTATGTACAGTAATGGCCTCTAGGGCATACATATAACTAACACATGATCCGTGCAATACCGCACGTATCTGATCGAACCCTGCCATATCTCCATACGGCCTCTAAAGCGTTTCGCCCGAAACTTGAGAAACTGGTCTGTGGGGGACTCTAAAGACTCGTCAACACCTTGGTTGTGGATTTAACCACTAGCACGTCAGAGGTATTATCCATACGTGACGGTCTACCAGGTATTGACCAAAAGGGACGTTGATGAGCGAACTCATCCTGACACCCTACTGAGCATGTCAGTGACAAGATCCGTACAGTCCGGTCCGTTCAACTATGAGCATCGCATGGCGGGCCTAGGGGGTTGGTAAAAGTCAGACCCCCAAAAGCGGTACAAGTCGTGTCGGAGTGTAGCCCAGAACACCCTGAGATACTACTGGAATACCTACCAGTAAATCTCCTGCCTTGGCCAAGGACTTTGTGTAATGGCTCTCCTAGACACAGCGCGACCTCACCCCCAATACCGGGAGAGACGAACCCCTGCAGATCCGCTCACTGCCTCCATGTGGCTCGGGACTGTACCTAACTAAAACCTGTTTGCACGTCTCCTTTGAGCGTGGTAGGGTAGTAATCAAAGCACAGTGGAAACTCACACGAGACAAATGACGATCTCAGGTCGATGAACTAACCTGTACACATGTCACTAGGGAACTGCTATCTGAGGTCAGGTATAAGACCAACTAGCATGTTCCCGGCGAGTCCTGTCCGGTGTACTCATAACCCAATGAGCACCTGTATACATCTTAGGTGAACCAACTGACACCAGTGGCTTATGAGACCAGCCACCGCCCCTCGTCGGGGTCTCGACTGTATACACTAGTCTACTCTGGAGTATCGATGCCCTTTCTCGAAACTCCCACGACTAGGGACCTTTTAAGGATGTGCTTATAGACCCCAGCTCCCACGTATATGATCGCCCTCATACTGCTGGTAGTCAAGCAAGAATCCTAGGGCTCTATCAACGTGCAATAGTGACCTGTAAGGTCACTGATTGGTGTGATTTAGCGTGCTTGCGCTTTCAAAAAGATAGATCAAAAATATTTATAACCGCAATCAAGAACGGCGTCGCTTTGAAGCTAGCCGGTGAGTACGGGTCGGTCCACAGGGATGTTGTGAATTTCCGATTCGTTCTTACGAGTTAATTCCGAAGGGTGTTCGGAGTTGTTATTAAATCTAAAAACCTAAATTATCCTAGGGCAATTATCTAGATCTAAATCTTGCAAGGGTTAGGTTTAGGAATGGTTTGGAAATGTAAATAAATCTCAACGCTTTCCATACCCAGATTAGGATCTAAGAGGAGTTATGATAATTATCAATAAAATGGATTAGATCCGTTCGGGAAGGTGTTCCTTCCTCTAGGTTCTTGTCCTTCCTTTATCAATCCTTACCCTAACCTCCATAGAAAACATCACAACCGGGCCTTTAGACTACGGTATCACCGCTACCTCGAGGGATAGAGTGCCGTAGGGAGCGGTATGTGCATGTATGCATGGAGACCTAAAGATTCTATGTGATGGGTAAGAAAAGGATGAGAGATCTCATCTCTCAAAATCCTTCCTCAAAGCTAAACCCTAAACAAGTTCCTAGGGCAAGAAATTAAATTACTTACAGATGCATCCCTCCAATCATCCATGCAGGTTTGTCAGATCTGAATTTCTGAATGGAAAAGAAACACCGATGCTCTCCAAAAGATTTCGAAATTTTATTCATTAAAGGGAGGCATAAGGTTTACAATGATTAGAGTTACTATTTATAAAGAATAGGAAACCCTAGGGTTACAATGACTCGCATGTCTACATTTACAAAAATAGCCCTAGGTTGACCAGACAAAGACGCACCCACGTTTTGGTAAAAAAATATTTTCCTCTGGGCTTCTTCTGGCCGCGGAACCGCGGCATTGGTGGGCTTGGGCCGCGGTTCCGCGGCCCATTGGTCTAATCACATTCTGAAAATTCCTGGTTTTATTCTAGGCTTCCTGGGCTTCTATATTCTTTGGATCTTTTCTCAATTTGTCTTATGTTCTCTTTCAGATTTTCCAGTGAATAATTGTTGTGAACTTTTAACCGTTCTCTTTGTAATCATGGACCTTGCATTGCCTTGTACTTTATGAATTTTATCTTTGATATCGGCTTGATCAAGAGTCTTCTGTTTGTTGGTCAAAGTCCACTTTTGCATCGTCTTTTCATCGTTTTCACTGTTTTCGCTTCAAGAACCTGTAACCTGTAATATGTAGCAGACATGCGTCAAAAGCACCCGTTTATTTGTAAAATATATAAGAATGGGGAATATAATAATGCAATATTATGGTATGAACAAATACCCCCAAACTTATCTTTTGCTCGTCCTCGAGCAAACTTATTTTTTATTCTCTACAAAAAACCTAACCGCACTTTCGCAGGGAAACACGATTGCACTGAGCTCGTGCAACAAGCCGTTAAACCTCTAGGTGTCCCTAGTAGGAGGAGTGTTGTCTCCTGAGGGTTTTCAGCGGATTACACCCACAAAATCCTATCAATTTGGCTTTTCGACTTTTGTTTTCCAATTAGGTTTTCTAACAAGGAATTCTATTATCTTTTACCCGTAAATTATCCACCCACATTCTTCACACTTCCTCATCATTTAACTTAAGATTATATATATCTTGCAGATCTACTTAGCTTTCGGCATTTCCTAAGTTTTCCTTCTAGGATTCCATCTCGACTTAGGAATTTCTATCAACTCTATTAAAGATATAAGTTCTATTTTTCATTCCTCTCTCTTATCTAAATTCCAATCACATATCCCTACGTGTGTGTATAAGTCACCCCAACACTTGGAAATTCAAATCAAGCAATCGTACTCCCGTCCGTTGTCCAAAGTACTAATTAGTTGGTGAATGAAATTTGCTTACACATCCTTCATGCGACCGTTAATACTTCTTGAGGTACCAACGACCGATTACAAAATGCGTTTGCACTTTAAAGCGTACTTCCTAGTCTTTGCAACACCCAAGGCTTTAGCAGTGACTCCCAAACCAGTTGGTCTAAGGCACTAGGTGATGAAGTACCCTCGCTAAATATTTTTCTATTTTTGCAGCCTTAAATAATCACAAAAACCAGTGTCCATTTTTTTTCTTTATTCACACTTTTTCATACTAAGGACTCTAGACAAGAGCATTTCAAGGTCTCTTCTACTATTCCAAGTTTCAAGGTGCGTGAATGTGCAATTTGTAGGGTATACATTTTCAGAATCTAGACTTAAGCTAGGAACTATTTTTCAAACTTATACTCTAATAAGAACATCAATACTTTTCCCTCATTTTCACTTAGCCCAAGAAGTGAACCCAAAATTTGCCTATTTCTAAATAAACTACAAGCCATATACTTTCTACCGTTAAACTTTAAGGAAGGTTATTTTTAGGGTTTTTAATTTACTAAGTCAAAGATCTAGTTGTTCCTAGCCAGTTAACCTATTTATCAAACTCAAGTCAATTAGCCAAAATTGAATACAATAATTTTTATAATTTTGGAAATTTTTCAATTTTTATGGGTTTTCAAATAGGTATGCAAATGCAAAAATATGTACAAATGAATGCGAAAGAAGAAGACGTACCGAGCATACCCCCAAACTTGAACTTGACAGTGTCTTCACTGTCATGCTAAACCAAGAGGGTCAAAATACCGGCACTCCCCTGTTTATTTATTTATAATTTTTTTTTAATATTTTTAATGTTTTGAAATTTTTATTTTATTTTTTATAGAAAAAGAAAACAAAAAATATATACATATATACAAAAGTTCCCCCCAAACTTAAGCTTGGCCTTACACAAGCCAAAGGTTAGCACCAACCATTCAAAAATCTTATCGTGGTAATGGTCAAGTTGGTGAAAGAATGGGGTGTAGAAGAAAGAAATGAGAAACATGCGAGACCGTGTAGGAAGAAGAGAATATGGTCTCGATGGGGGAGAAGAATGGCGGAAAGAAGAAAGAAACGGAATGCGATCTTGAGGGTGTAAATTGAGTGAATAAATTAGCGCAATGTGTGATGGCCGATGTGTTAAAAGAGATTGCGCTAACCTATCAACTCGTCGTGCAATGGGGTCAAATCCCTCAAGATTCGCAAGAAAACATGGGTACACCGAACTTGGTATAGGAGATGAAAGCGTAACGGTCATATGTTCGGTCGGAACAATGGGAAAGACGAAAGGGAGTGAATTAGGGATAGTATCTTTCTCACCGTAGTAAACTGTTTCAAACTTGAAAGATTCCATTAATGGTTCGAAACGACTGTAAGCAACCGAGTCTGATGGATTAACTAACTCATCTGAAAATGCAAAGGACTCAAACTCGGGCGGTGAGACTTCAACATCGTCCGAAAAAGTGAAACACTTGTAAGTGTCATCGGCTGTGAGAACTGTGTCAGATTCGAAGGAAAAGTTTTCAAGCTCACAGTCGTCAAGCGTGAAATGAGGCGTGGTCGGAACGATGGAAAAGAGGGAAGGTGATTTAGGTAAAGGTTCAAGAGGATGAATTGGAAAATCCGACACATCAAAGAAAAATGGTTCAACCTCAATATGATCCTCACTATTCTCCTCAATATTCAACTCATAATTCTCCTCAATATTCAACTCATAATTCTCCTCAATATTCAACTCATCCATGCCATTATCATCAAAATCAAGACGCATATGAGATTCGGGAGAAACATTTAATAACTCGGGATGATGATTTGAACATAAATTTTCAATTAACTCGACAGGTTCATCATCCGAAATATTCCCGGCGTCTATATCCTCAATCAAGTGAAAATCAATTTCTTTAGACACCTCATCAAAAGCATGGATATCTATCGATTTAGGTTCTAGAGTGGAGGTGTAAAGATCGAAAGGATTAGGTGTGGTTTCACTCGAAAGGGGTTCCTCACAATCTGGCAAATCAAACACTACAAAATCACACAACTCATTTTTATTTTCAACAGGTGAACTATTTAGGGCAATCGATGGAAAACAGGAGTTGTGGGCTTCAATTGGGTAAGGGTAGGTTTGATTTGAAAATCCTCTCTCATTCTCACTCTGTCCAACTGCCGACTCATACATTGAAAAATTTGGAGCTAGCGGGACACTAGCTACCGGTTCACTAGGTTGCATAAGGGTGGCCACGGACGCTTCCACATTCCTCATCATTTTATTTGTTGCAGCAATATATGCCTCCAACGCCTCTTC
This sequence comes from Agapanthus africanus, assembly GCA_030015575.1. Lineage (NCBI taxonomy): Eukaryota > Viridiplantae > Streptophyta > Magnoliopsida > Asparagales > Amaryllidaceae > Agapanthus > Agapanthus africanus. The sequence goes on along the minus strand of JASDDO010000022.1, from coordinate 308,869,797 downwards.
CAAACTAGACTTTGGTGGTAAGGGGGTTTCAGTAAAAGATTCAAAATTGGTTGGATATGTGGAACTCCCTAATGGCTGTGAAGAAACAGTGTCTAGTGAAGGTGGAAAAGTCGGGTAGGACTGATAGGAAGTGGGTGGTAGGACAGGGGTAGGGTCAACATATGGATAAGAAGGTGAATAGTCGTGTGGATCCCTAGAACTAGATGAGTGGAGAGGGGTGAAAGATCGACTGCGAGCTTGAGCAATATGCTCAGCAATGGACATCGGCCTAGGAGTGAAAGAAGGACTTGAAGAAGTGGTATCAACATATGGAAGTGGTGAAGGTTGACTTGGTTGACACAAAGTGGGTTGAAAAGTCAAACTGTTTCTCCTAGACTCTTCTATGTGATCTTTCAAAGATTTTTTAGGCATGGAAGGATCGTCTTTAAATTGACCGAACACATTGACATATGACGCAAAATTAGGTTCGGGATACCAAAGTTCGGCTAATGATTTTTTATGTGGGGTACCCATGTTAGAAGAAGAAATGTGACAAAAAGGAATGTTGGATGGTGCAAGGATTTATTTGGGGCTAAAAAATTTTGCAAGTTCTATAAAATATTTGTCCTTTTTATTTTCATTTTTCATTTTTTTTTATCTCTTTATTTAGAAAAATTTTGTTGCAAATAGATTTTAGAGAAAAGATATGTAACAACAAAATATTTTATAGAAAAGATATGCAACAGCAAAATATTACTTGCAATTGGTTATTATTTGAAACATATCACAAGAATCTTTATTTGGAAAAAAATTGTTGCAAAAAGATATTCGAGAAAAGATATGCAACAAAAAAGATTACTTGCAATCAATTTCAATTTTGAGCGGGGCCCAAAAATCCTGCACAAGATCGTTATATGGAAGGGAATATATTTTTAAGGTGCACAAAATCCTGCAGGAATTTTTCAGAAAATATATGGAAATTTTTGCAGAGGAGGAATAGAGAAGCTTACAGAACTTTTTTCACGAGCTGAAGACACAAGAAAACCGCGTTTCCGCGGCCTTATGTGGGTTCCCACGGCGGAAGGGCGGCTGTCTAAACGGCGCGGATCCCCAATTTTTTTTTCAAGCGACGACTCGACAAGTAGGCCGCGGTTCCGCGGCCTAAAGCAGGTTATGGCCGCGGAAAAGCGGGTCTATGGGGGGTTCAATGCTCCAAAATTTTTGTGTTGTTCTGTTGTTTAAATCTCTCTCTGTTCTGATCTTTTGATTTCTGTTTCGCCTTCTGGAAATTTCCAGATCCGATTTTGTATATCCTGCAAAATTCAAACAACAAAGTATCCCTTCCAAAAATAACAGATGAAATATTTTTATATTTTTTGGATTTTTTAGATTTTTATGATTTTTTAATTTTATATTAACCCGAAATTGCAAAAAGAAAATGACACGCCATCCCCGGCAACGGCGCCATTTGATTGATGTGATTTAGCGTGCTTGCGCTTTCAAAAAGATAGATCAAAAATATTTGTAACCGCAATCAAGAACGGCATCGCTTTGAAGCTAGCCGGTGAGTACGGGTCGGTCCACAGGGATGTTGTGAATTTCCGATTCGTTCTTACGAGTTAATTCCGAAGGGTGTTCGGAGTTGTTATTAAATCTAAAAACCTAAATTATCCTCGGGCAATTATCTAGATCTAAATCTTGCTAGGGTTAGGTTTAGGAATGGTTTGGAAATCTAAATAAATCTCAACGCTTTCCATACCCGCTTTCCATACCCAGATTAGGATCTAAGAGGAGTTATGATAATTATCAATAAAATGGATTAGATCCGTTCGGGAAGGTGTTCCTTCCTCTAGGTTCTTGTCCTTCCTTTATCAATCCTTACCCTAACCTCCATGGAAAACATCACAACCGGGCCTTTAGACTACGGTATCACCGCTACCTCGAGGGATAGAGTGCCGTAGGGAGCGGTATGTGCATGTATGCATGGAGACCTATAGATTCTATGTGATGGGTAAGAAAGGGATGAGAGATCTCATCTCTCAAAATCCTTCCTCAAAGCTAAACCCTAAACAAGTTCCTAGGGCAAAAAATTAAATTACTTACAGATGCATCCCTCCAATCATCCATGCAGGTTTGTCAGATCTGAATTTCTGAATGGAAAAGAAACACCGATGCTCTCCAAAAGATTTCTAAATTTTATTCATTAAAGGGAGGCATAAGGTTTACAATGATTAGAGTTCCTATTTATAAAGAATAGGAAATCCTAGGGTTACAATGACTCGCATGTCTACATTTACAAAAATAGCCCTAGGTTGACCAGTCAAAGACGCACCCACGTTTTGGTAAAAAAATATTTTCCTCTGGGCTTCTTCTGCCCGCGGAACCGCGGCATTGGTGGGCTTGGGCCGTGGTTCCGCGGCCCATTGGTCTAATCACATTCTGAAAATTCCTGGTTTTATTCTGGGCTTCCTGGGCTTCTATATTCTTTGGATCTTTTCTCAATTTGTCTTCTGTTCTCTTTCAGATTTTCCAGTGAATAATTGTTGTGAACTTTTAACCGTTCGCTTTGTAATCTTGGACCTTGCATTGCCTTGTACTTTGTGAATTTTATCTTTGATATCGGCTTGATCAAGAGTCTTCTGTTTGTTGGTCAAAGTCCACTATTGCATCGTCTTTTCATCATTTTCACTGTTTTCGCTTCAAGAACCTGTAACCTGTAATATGTAGCAGACATGCGTCAAAAGCACCCGTTTATTTGTAAAATATATAAGAATGGGGAATATAATAATGCAATATTATGGTATGAACAGTCACCTAAAGCAGTACACGATGATAAAGGTAAACCAGATAGCATACTATCATCTTGAGTAAGACTATCCTACCGGTATAGGTCCTCCCTCAATCATTGCAATCAAGTGCCTGTGATCCAATAATTGACTCTGAGGGCACTATCTCCAACAATATATATATACATCTAGTAGTCGGTGATCCCGCCTCAATATTATCACGTACGATACAATATATATAATATGACATCCTCGAGTCAAGTGTGCAGATCTATCATCATAATTATATCACGTACGGTAAATCCATCGTACGGCATCCCAAATCTGGGTACGGGTCGAATATCACATTTATCTCATTATTCATCTGGTATCCTTAACATCATATCCTGAATTTGGATACTGATCTAAAGTCTAGTACATACTGATACCATCAACATATATATATATATATATGTGTGTGTGTGTGTGTGTGTGTGTGTGTGTGTATGAAAACACATCGCCTAAAGACCCGCTATAACATCATGTCGTATCTTATAATACGAACCAAGTCACATCACCGATCTCGTGGCATCATGCCCAATCATATCGACCCATCTCCAAGTACCATATACTATCCTCATCATCCATGTATATGTATACATACATACACACACACACACACATACATACTCACATACACATATGTATATATCCCTATATACGCACAAGTAAAACAGATGTAAGCATGCATGTGTGCGTGTGGGTAAACCTTATTCTAGGGTTCGCGACTAAAACTAACTAACGACACTATCATCCAATTGTACAGAAATTTAAACCATGATCTTCTAAGATCTTACTTGCTAACTATCCATGTTTCGCATAACACAAGTTTATATATAATATGATATATTATAGGCTACACTACGAACTGCGGGGGTGCTATACGCCATCCACCCGACTTCCCCCGTAGATATATATCTACTCACCTTGATCTTTGATTGAAAGTCGATGTCGCCATGCCCTTGCTTGTCGTCCCGGAGTTCACGCGGAGGTACCTACATGTCAAAGCTCATCGTATCGCATTAAAATCCGATCCAAAACCAAAACGACACACGAATCGCACATAGGTTAAAACCTATGGTCTACTCATGCAAAAGAGCCAAATAACACCCGATATCGACGTACAAACAACAAGTGGCCGATACAAAACATAAATATCAAAACATAAATTCATAAACATCGAGGAAACCAAAACCACAACTTACAAATCTTGTTCCAGATTTTAGTTCAGGTAAAATTAGGATGAGCAAACAGTACTGGGGATAGAGGGCCTATGAGCTACAGAAGAAACCTGGGCACCAAACTCCCCAACTTTGCTGGCCACTTCCCTAAGAAATCCGACCTGCTCGGTTCAATAAGCTCAGAATGGGTTCGTATTAGTAGGGTGGCCTCTTAGTGGTCCATCTAGGTTAGTGGTATTGTTTGCTTTTCCAGTAAATTCTCAGGTCATCCCAGATTCCCTGCACCTACAATTTAACACAAAACCAACATTTCGGTATCTAAAACAAATTGCATGGTCTAAGCTCTGTTTGGTCCAGGTTTTAAGCACTATGGCGGTTTGTAGTCACCAATTACACTCAAGTTCACCAACACAACTCAAGGAAAAACTCTAACCCTCATCTAGGAATTTCAAAGTTCACAAAACTACACCAAATCGAATTTAAACTTAAATAGAGGCTATAAGAATTCGAATGCTACACTAAATGTGAAAGAATTATCTCATTTGGCAACTCAAGAAATTTCTTGAGTTGCCCCAAGTGCTCAAAATCCAAACTTTCTTGGTTCCCCATGCTTGTAGTGAGCTTGTGCATGCTTTTAATGAAGGGAAAACATGGTTTTGATGTAGAAATGGGGGTGTAGTGAGGAGGTGAAGGAGGTGGAGGGAAGAAGGCAGCCATGATAGGAGAGGGAGAAGAAAGTGATGAAGGAAATGGGATGAAGCAAATGAGGCCAAGTCAAAGAACCCCTCACCCTCTCTCTCTCTTCTCTCTCTTGCCCATACCTCCATTCTATATTCATTTCCCTTTTCTTTTCCTTTTCCAATTAAAAACCAAAAATCCATGTACATATAAAAGAAAAATAAGAATGTCATGGTTCAAAAATGAAACAAGTGTGTAACAAGACATGGTGCATGTCATGTGCACAAATCAAGCATAATGCACGATTAGTGATAATTAATCAAGCTTAGGCATGAACATGTATATTATAAATTATATAGTTAATAAAATGTCTAAATCTCACAAATTCTTTAAAAATCAACATTCAAATGTAATTTCCCTATGTTTTTCCAAATCTATCGGTATATGATTATACCACATCATTAAAATATTCATGATATTTATTGTTTAATTATATAAATTCCCAAAAAAATATTTTATTTTTCTGAAATGTTACAGATATATACATATATATATATATATATATAAACATACATGTATGTGAGTATGTATATATATATATATGTACATATACACGGATGATGAGGATAGTATATGATACTTGGAGATGAGTCAATGTGATTGGGTTGGATGCCGTGAGATCGGTGATGTGTTTTGGATCATGTTATGAGATACGACATATTATATTAGCGGATGGATGGGCGATGTGTTTTCATACACACGCGGTTATATGTTTGATGGTATCGGTATGTACTAGACTTAGATCAGTACCCTGTTCATGATATAGTGATATGATACCAGATGGATATTGAGGTATACGTGATAGGCGACCCGTACCCCGATTTTGGGATGCCGTACGATGGATTTACCGTACGAGATATAATTATGATAATAGATCCGTACTCATGATTCGAGGATATCGTATTGTATATATGTTATCGTATGTGACGCAATAGAGGCGGGATCACCGACTACTGTATATTTTTATCGACTCAGACTTAGGTGGTCTTTCCTAACCCTTTTGATTAGTCTCTTAGCTTGTCCTGTAGTTACTTAGTAGATGATAGACTGGGCTCGAGTCATACTTATTTCCAAAACCAACATATCGTGAATAATTTAAAGAAAGGCCAAGGGGTACTACGGATATTTCAAAGGACGTATCTTTCTTAAAAACACCGTAGCCCCCATTTTTCTAAACACCACGATTCATGTAATTTCAAATGACAAAATGTATGACTCGTATATCTAATGTAGATTTCTTATTGTTGCATTTACTATTCATTTCTGCATATTCATGTTGTTATCATCGCATTGCATGCTTAATGTGTACTTTAGTGATTATGAAACCATGCTGTCAGGACAACAGCACCATTACCGATGATGTGTATGCTCCACGTACACTGGCTTGCCGGCTCACACACATCATCATTGGTAATTACCATGTCATGTACAGTTTAGAGAGTATTACCTTATTTATATCGCTTGTTAGCTGATAGTTCTGATATATCATTACTGTGCTAGTTTATATATTGTAGTCTTTATTAGATAACCATGCATGTTTATATGTTCATTTGTCATCAATATTTTAGGGCCAGTCCGGATTGCCGGAGCCCAGTATTCACTATTATTGACTCTTCATTTTTGGATTTCGGATTTTCCATGAGATTTCTGGATTTGGAGAAACCGCAAGATTTATAAACTCATTTATCATTTTCAAAAGATAAAAAGTGCGGTTTTCTAGGGATATGATGTGAGATATGTCCACCATGAGTTTTCTCGGCTCTTGAGCGATATCATACATCCGATTCGAGGAGGAGGAGGAACCGTTTTGGGTGCATGGTGGAGCCGGTGTGGTACCCCCGGGCAGGATGGTCGCAGATGATGGCGTTGAGCCTGGTAGGGGAGCACTACCGACCGGTTATTTATGACGCGTTGGATATCCGGAGGATACCGACGTAGTTGTGAGATTATATGTTTTGGGCCAGTCCAGATAACCGGAGCCCAGGGGCCAGTCCGGATAGCCGGAGCCCGAGATATTGAGACTTTGAGGTATTGAGATTATATGATATGGGCCTGTCCGGATAGCCGGAGCCCGAGATATTGGATATTTGGATATATGTTTTGTGTCGATGCTTGACATGGATTTTATGCTGATTTCATTATTGGTACCTCGATTTAATTATACAGAAATCTCACTATATTAAGAAAACAGTTTTCTCTTTCATGATGTATTCTGTTTTCATTTCGATGCATTCATACATCATATATATGATATGTTGCTATCTGAGGCACTATTACGAGCACGTTGTATTACACTTATGTGTAGATGGTTCAGGATATTATATTGAGGATATATATATTATTATCGTATGACCTAGGATTGATTCATACATGCGATTTCTTCTCGGTGATGTTTTCTACTCACGAGTTGGAAACTCACCCCTGTTGTGCCACAGTTTCTTGCAGTTTTTGCCGTACAGGTTTCCTTGGCGGCTTTGTTGGCACACTGCTTCCTTCCGGGTGATTTCTTTGGTAGGTGGATTCACTTGTATCGTGACCACCATTGTACTTTTATTTACATTCAGCTGTATCTAGTAAACTCCATCAACCAGACTTGTATTAATTGATAGACTTAGACGACCAGTTGTATATTCTTTCGACCTTAGACTCGCGCTTGTATTATTTTTGTTTTCTGGTGGATATTTCTTTTCTTGATGAGTTTTGATGCTCGCCCTTCGGTGTTGTTTATTATATTGTTTGCGTGGTTGTGACCGCTAATTGGCGAAGAGCTAGCTCCCGCATGGGGATGCCATTATATTAATTCATGTATTGTACCCGTTTGGGGCCAGTATTTACAAAGGAAACTCTGCCGAAATTTTCAGAAAAGACTTGATGATTTAAAAACACATACTACGACATATTTTGTTAAAACACTTGCCTTTAAACTAAGCTTTTCCTTTACTCTCTTTTCAAATGGTTTAGATTTCTGGGCTATTGGCTTACTTGAATTAGATGGGGTCATATAGACTTCATATCATTCAAGTGCCAGTCACGTGCTATTTCGGGTCGTGACAAAGTTGGTATCAGAGCGCTAGGTTTAACCTTGGTTCGAGTCTATGTTTGACTTTGCGAAGTCTAGGGCGTATATATATATATTCAAAACCTAGGCTTGACCTTACGGAACTTAGACTTGGTCGAGGGGGTATTAGTCCCGAACTTTCGTCGCGTAGGTTGACCTTGTTTGATGGAATAGGTGACTTAAGGAGAGTGACGTACCATGGGTATGTTCCGCGGCATACTTACGATACGCTACTCCGCTTAAGAAGCCATAGGATGTACATTTCCTTACACAGTATTATATTCATTCCTATGATCTATCCTCATCGATATCGGTTGGTGATTTGTTACCATGATTGCATAGGTAGAGAGAGCTGCGGCTAGAGTTGCGGTCAGCATGAGCTCGTCTTGGACGAGGACTGACCAGGATGTATTCCAGTGACGTACGATTGCATAGATGTGTCGTTTTATTGTGTTTTCACGCCATGAGCTTTTGATGGATTGCTTATACGAATTTCTCGAACGTGCAGATCAGCACCAGAGGATTGGGGCCACTGATAGAGGCCGGCTAGAATGTGATGACCGTCAATGCACCGATTATTCTTGATGATTGAGGCACTGTTCAGTGTGCGGACGAACGAGCCAGTTGTTGCTGCGAATGACAATATATTGCCCAGATGTTTGGAGCTATTGCAACAGGAGTTTATACTTAGAGATATTATAGAAGATCGCTAGTCACCAAGGATGAATGACTAGGACATGTGGTTAGTTGCACACCCCGATGCGAGGTCATCAGATTGATTGATTCCAGCTAGAGAAGACTTCACGCAGGCATGTTGGGAGTCGAAATAAAACGATCGAATGTCAGAAACCCATTTTTCCAAGTTTAAAATATTCGGAAAAACATGCAAGTAATTCCGTGGACCCTCTAGAAGAATGAAACCCTAACTCGATATAATGACCATGAGAACGCTTTGAAACCTTAGGGTTTGCGACAGTTCCGCGGTGCCGTTAATGAGTCTTGGGTTTGCCCTTCTACGGCTGGTCCATAGGTACTGTGGCATGTACTAGATACTATTAAACTGTACTCAAGATGTTGAGCTCTTGGAGGATTATGAAACTTTGACGAATCGATCGAAAAGTTCGACGTCGTTCGGATATCATATGATGAGATACATTGCTTGAGAGACTCCAGATATGAGTATGGCCATTGGAGAGCAGTCCATGCAGCCACGAAGAGACGAGTCCGAATCAGTCGACATTAGAGAAAAGTGGAGAAAGAGGTTCGTACGGGACTTTGATGTGATGACGTTCTACTCCGCTGACATCAGAGATGCAATACGCATGCAGAGGCGTCGAATATGGATATATCTTCCAGAAGGAGTCGCGATGAGTATGCAGCCGTCCTGGAACAAGAAATAGATTTAGTAAAGGGTGATAACTTCCGTTCAGTTCGGCAGAAACGAGATTCGGGAGAGACCTCGACAAAACCTTTCTTGAATACAAAACGAGAAGACCTGGTCCCAGGATCGATCATATTACGCACACCCAGTAGGCCAGAGTTCGGCATCGTCGACGAGACATGTTATGAGTGACCATGACAGTTGGCCAGAGATCTTTAGAGGATGTGCTAGAGCGGGACTGTTTCCGCCATTTTGATTTCGGTATTTTGGGCGATTTATTTGCATGATTGAGATTTTGTGCACCACAATTGCACTTGATTTTTATTTGATATCATTCGAGATGTTGCTTTTGATTTCATACCTATGGTATGCATACAATTTGATTTGTGCTTTCGGTATGGTTTTTATGCACTTCCAGTATTTGGATTAGATTTTGTGCACGCTGATGCACGTAGTTGTGAGATTATATACCACGGTATACCTGATTTGGATTGAGGTTTGTTGTATACCGTCGATTTCGATTATGATATTCGATATTTTTTTTCGTGCACCATGTGCACTTGAGTTGGATTTAGTGCATACTTGGCGCATTTGATGCGATTTTGGTGCACACCAGATGCACTAAGTCGGGATTTTTCGTGCATATCAGATGCACCTGATATTGCTGTCAGGCACACCGTTGCCCCTAGCAGGTGTTCTCATACACACCCGTTGCACTTAGTTTTGGTTTCTGTGCACATGTATGACACATTCATTGATTTCGATTTTTGTGTGCACCAGACGCACGCGACATTGTTACTTGTACTATTGAGTACGACTTCCCTTGAGCAGTGCGTTTTTATGATATTTACTATTTGTTTTAGTACTGAGCAGGACTACTCAGAGGACAATACCTGAATATATTTTTTGCATGCATTGATAGTTATCGAAGGGATTTCCAAAAAGGAGCTATAGTCTCAGTATTTACCTACGCGTCCGAGATGACACGAGACATTTAACAAAGGAAACCCTTCTAAATTATTTTCAAAACAGCAAGACGTGTATGTTAAACAAAGGATATATATATATATAGTTATTTTCTTACAATAAACGTCCACCACTGTGCCGTGATACGCGCATTGCACACTGATTGGAAAAGAGTTTGGCATGCATTTCTTTCAGATGTTTTAACGATGCGTACATCTATAGTTTGATGTATATCATGTTGGTTTTCGTATTGGATTTTGACATTGGTATCTTCCACATAACTCCGATGATTGTCCCATACTTGACGGAGTTTTGATTTTGCTTTATAAACTCGTTTTTCATGCGCATGCAGTGCGCTACGAGGTAATTTAAGTATTTATGATTTCGGAGCCCCGACGACTTGATCTTTTTACTGAAATGTTTTAGTATTTGAGGGGTGTAAATTTAAATTCGAGGACCGAATTTATTTAAGGGAGGAAGATTGTAACATTTCAGAAAAATAAAATATTATTTTTGGAAATTTATATAATTAAATAATAAATATTAAGAATATTTTGTTACTATGGTATGATTAAATACCGATAAATTGGGAAATATTTGGAAAATTATTGGAATTACTTAAATGAGGGTGTTTATATGATTTAATCAAATTATAAATTCTTTATGATTAATTATATTACATTTTAATGCTAATCGCGATTAAATATCACTAATCATGCATTAAGCTTGATTTGTGCACATGACATGCATCATGTCATATTACACATTGCTTCATTTTCCTACCACGGTCTTTTCTTTATTTTCATTGCATGGATTTGTTTTAAGTGAGATGAGAAGAGAAGAAAAGAAAAGAAAAGAAAAGAAAAAGGAAAAAGAAAAGAAATAGGAATAAAGAATTGAGTATGAGCATGAAAGAGAAGAGAGAGAGGTGAGGGGTTAAGTTGACCATGGCATTTTCCCTCCTTCATTATTTTTCCTTCACCATTTTCCCCTCTTCATCCTACATGGCTGCCCTCTTCTCCTCCCTCCTCTAAATCCTCTCAACACACCCTAACACTCATCAAAATATCATTTTCTCTTCACAAAAATCAAGCACAACCTCACTACAAGCATTTTGGACCAAGAAAAATTGGATTTTGGAGACTTGGGGCAACTCAAGAATTTTCTTGAGTTGCCAAATGAGGTAATTCTTTAAGCATTAGTGTAGTATTTGGTTTACTTTAGCATCTGTAACACCTTAGGATAAGGGTTAGTGTATAATTATAAGTAAATATTGATTTTTAATAAAAAGTTTACCAAATTGTGTTTTAAATATTTTTCCTAATCTAATAAATATTTTTCCAAAATTTTCCTAGGCTTGCACACACATGTGCATGTAAACTAGGGTTTTTAAATGAAGTAAATACCATAATTATTAACCATGGTGGGTTAATTGTAGGATTAATTCTTTTGGGTTATAGGTAAGTTTAATTAATATGTTAAGAGGTTGCTTTAATTTGAAATTTTGATTAAGTGTTGACTTGTGTGAGAGAGAGAGAGAGTGCATCATGGCTTTAGGCCATGCTTGCATTAAATGAAGAGAGAGAGTGAGGGGTTGACCCTTGAGTGTAGGTTGTTTTTCTCTCATTTCTTGTTTTCTCTCCAACACTCACAAACACTCATACACACACTTACCTCCCTTCACACCCCAGCAGCAGCAGCAGGAGAAGAAGCCACAGCAGCAGCAGGGGCAACAAGAAGAAGCAGCAGCAGCAAGCACAAAACAGCAGCAACAGCAGAGGCAGTGAGCAGTAGCAGGCCCCAGCTCCCAGTGCAGCCTCTTCTCTTCACTTCTCCACCTTCCTCCAACTCCCTAGGGTTAAGTATGAGGTATATTTCCTAATTTAGTCCCTAGTTAGCTTGGTTAGTGTAGATTTGCATCGGTTAAAGGATTTTAGTGTGTTTTAGTGCGATATGGGGCGTTTAGTGGGAACTTTGTGCGTTTGAGGTGTAGATTGGTTTCAGTGGGATGCTTGAGGTTTGTTATGACCATGTAAACTTAGTCGAACCCCTATTACACTAAAATACCACCAGTTTTCATATTGGATGCAAATGTCGTATTTGGGCAAAATGTGAGTTTTCTGGAACTGCTATTGACCCGGTGAGTGCAGAATGATTTTGGGAAGACTGTAGTGTAGTGGAGTAGAGCTGATACCACAGGTGAAACCCGACCCCCATACAGCTACAGTAGGCCGCCAATTTCCTCATTCTGGACGCCAATTGCGGCCAGATGGGTAGGGTTTGGGTTGGGGTTTGGTCCAGTGGGTGTCTGCTACTGTGTGTAGTGTTTTGGTATATATATTTTTGTGAGATCAATTCTGTAGGAAAATCTGGGACCAAATACCTATTTTGCCGTTTTCTACACCTTCGCGACACGCGCGATACGTGAGTAGATTTGGGTTTCTGCGTATCGCGGCGCGTCGGGGTAGTTTCGTGGCGCGTGAGTACACGTTTTAGCGTATCGCGCACACGCGCGATTGGTTTGCGACACGGGTTTCTTGTTGGATTATAATGTCGCGTTTTGTGAATTAAGCTTATGTGTGTCATATGTTATGTGATTTTAGGTTCGCAGGCCAGTGAGACGGACGCTGCAAAGAAGGGCAAGCAAGTGGTTGGATACACTTAGCGCGAGACACGGTGAGTAGATTTCACATCTACGGGGATATCGCCCGCATGGCGTTATGCGTCAGGGTTGATAGGACTTGTTATTATATGTAGCATGCACCCCATAGACTGTCATTGCATATTGCATTCCTTGCTATATATATACATATTTCTTAGAACTGATAGAACTGCCATAATCATACTACTGTATATTGTTGTAACTCGTCTATACCTGACACGACTGGACTTCATACTTGATGCCCATATCACATTGGATCATTGCATTATAGTTCATTCTTATGTGGCATGATTTGATATACATATTTGATGCACATATCACATCATAATTACTTGTATTATTGTTGGGATTTCATGTGATTTCTGGATTTGGGAACCGTGGCCTTTTCAAATAAGTAATCATTAAAAACCCGGTTCCCTTGATATGATATTTTGGGGCGTCACCCCGTGTTTTCTCGGTGCTGGAGGCACGTATTGATAGAGGGCTGACCCGGACTGACGGATGCCCGATGGATTGATAGAGGGCTGACCCGGACTGACGGATGCCCGATGGATTGATAGAGGGCTGACCCGGACTGACGGATGCCCGATGGATTGATAGAGGGCTGACCCGGACTGACGGATGCCCGATGGATCGATAGAGGGCTGACCCGGACTGACGGATGCCCGATGGATCGATAGAGGGCTGACCCGGACTGACGGACGCCCGATGTATCGAGAGAGGGATGACCCGGACTGACGGATTCCCGATATATACTTTGAGAGAGGGCTGACCCGGATTGACGGAGGCCCGATACCGGATGTTTTGCGTGTCGATGATAGACACGAGTATTTATGATATTTGGGTGCCGATGTTGGGCACTCGGGATTCTCGGGGATATACAGGATATGAGGGCCGATGGAGTACCGGCGTTTGAGATGTTGGGATTTGTGGTGCATACATACTTATGTAGTCCACCTCAATACTTCATGTAGATACTATATCGCCTTGCTCAGCATTCATTATCACATCTCATCCTGTAATATACCACCTGATAGAGGACTGGCATTATTATTATGCATACTGCCACATCGCATTGATATTATCTGCTGGCATTAGTAGAGCCACGCTATATGTGCATGCTTGCGATTACCTTTATATGTTATCTCTATTCACGAGTTGGCAACTCACCCCCGTTGTGCCACAGTGTTTGCAGGTTGCCTTTGGGAGTAGTCGCGGCTGGCTGTTACCGCATCTTTTGGCACAGATACCCCTTTTGAGCAGAGATAGTCTTTTGCTGATAGGTGGGTTTTGTACGGTATCTGTTATATTTCAGTTGTATATTGATGTATCTAGTATTCTCCATCTACCTTTCTGTATTGACTTAGAGACAGTTGTGAGGACGATATGTATGATTTTATATTCTGGTGTCGAGCTCGCATGTGAGCCGACTTTACTTTATGCAGTCTTATCTTTTATGATATTGTCCTCGTTTTACTGTGTATTCTTCGCTACGGCGTCGTATATCATATTGTGATGCTTTATTCGTGTCACTTGTTATTTCCGCTACATCTTACTTTTACCCGACTTTCGGGGCTAATGTTTTAAAAAGGAAATGTTACCAAAATTATAAAACTCATAACTTTGGAACTTAAAAGGGATTTCTACAAAATAAATGGAAGTTTTCAGACATTTACTATTGCTTTTTACAAAATGTTTTAAATCACTCTATATTTATTGGTTTTGATTTCTGGGTTCGGCTTACTTAGCCGCGTTGCGCCTGTAGACGTTGCGTGGTTAAGTGCCGGTCACGAGTCGAATTCTCGGGTCGTGACAAAGTTGGTATCAGAGCGTAGGTTTTACCTTCGGAGTGTAGGATGACCCTGGTATGATGGAGTAGGTAGCTGCAGCAGGGTAGCGTAGCGTGCGTATGTTCCGCGGCATACTCACGACACGGTACTCCGCTTACGCGACCTTAGGACTTATTGATTTGATCCCTCCTTATATTCTTGTGATTCGATTTCCGTGTTCTTATCGAATCCAAATTTTCTTTCAGCCATTATGCCGCCTAAGACTACGAGGGCACAGAGAGCGGCCGCGAGGGCCGAGATTCGTGTTGACTCGTCCGAGACGAGGACTGATCCGGGCAGTACGCCGGTTGTACCCGAGCAGGCTGTTCCTGCCGTGATAGAGCAGATCACCTCGTTAGGGGCTGGTATGCAGGAGATGCGCCAGATGATAGGATCGCTAGTTGAGACGCTTCGAGCGCAGCGACCAGAGGTAGCTCCACCAGTTCCAGAGACCGCGATGGTACCTACAGCACAGCCAGTTGCCCCTGCAGCCACGGAGGTGATTACAGTATCGCTATCAGAGTTTATGAGGTTGAAACCTCCGGTTTTCACAGGCACCGATACAGCCGAGGACCCACAGTCTTTCATAGACAGGATGGCCAGGATATGCCGTTCCCTCAGATGTGCAGATGCGAGATGGGTTGAGTTCGCGAGCTTTCGCCTGGAAGGTCTTGCGCAGAAGTGGTGTCATTCCGTGGAGAAGGGCAGAGCAGCAGGTCTTCCTCCTATGACCTGGACGGAGTTCGTGACTATATTTCTAGCCCGTTTCCTTCCCCGGAATGTTAGAGATGCCCGAGCACGCAGGTTTGAGTCTTTGCGCCAGACGCCAGGGATGACAGTGGCAGAGTATGACGTACTGTTTACAGAGCTAGCAGTCTACGCCCCACATTTAGTGGCCACCGAGGAGTTGCGAGTCCGGAGATTTGTTCGAGGCTTGATTTCACCAGTGTTCCTCGCGATCAACGCGCAGCACTACGAGACCTACGCAGCAGCGGTAGACGCAGCCCTAGTGGTCGAGGAGCACCTTGTTGAGACTTCGGCACTCCCAGAGCCGAAGAGAGCTCGTGCGGATACTTCAGCACAGAGACAGCCTTTTCGGCACCGTGATAGACGTATTGCAGGCAGCAGAGATTCAGGGCGGGGCCGGTTATTCAGTTCTTATTCCCAGGATGGTCAGCGGCCGTCGTCGGGATGTTTTCGCTGTGGGAGTTCTTACCACCGTGTACGGGATTGTCCTGAGTTACCCCGGAGAGAGGCGACAGCACCGCTTGTCACATTACCACCTTCACCACCCCAGAGAGCGTTGCCTGTCGTACCTACCGTTGCTCCGCGCCAGACCGATACACAGCGAGGCCGTGGGCGTGGAGGAGTTGCTCAGAGAGGGCGAGGTGACCGAGGCAGAGGGCAGCCAGTCACAGGTGGTGGACAGGCGAGGGTTTTTGCTTTGACACATCAGGACGCGCAGGCGTCCAATGCAGTGGTTTCAGGTATCCTCCCTGTATGTTCAGTTGATGCACATGTACTGTTCGACCCCGGATCCACACACTCGTACGTATCCACGCACTTTGTGCCGAGTTTGGGTAGAGAGTCCGGCTTTCTTGATCAGCCGCTTGTGGTGACTACTCCTGTGGGAGAGTCGTTTGTGGCTAGGCACGTGTTCCGATCCTGTATCGTCTGTATTGGCGAGAGAGAGTTGCCTGTCGACTTGATCCTTCTGGAGTTGTCGGACTTCGACGTTCTTTTGGGCAAGGATTGGTTAGCCACGTGCTATGCTTCTGTAGACTGCCGCGAGAAGACAGTTAGATTCTGTTTCCCCGGCGAGTCGGTTTTTGTTGTGTTGGGGGACCGTGGTGCCGCCCCTCACAGTGTGATTTCTTCTTTTCGCGCTGGACAGCTTTTGAGGATGGGATGTCAGGGATTTCTCGCTTATGTTCGCGATGCTCGCGCTACAGAGGTTCCATTAGATCAGGTTCCGGTTGTTAGCGAGTTTTCTGATGTGTTCCCTGACGAGCTTCCTGGGTTGCCACCCGAGCGTGACATTTCTTTCTGTATTGATTTGGTTCCTGGTTCGGGGCCTATTTCTATACCGCCCTATCGGATGGCCCCGGCGGAACTTCGAGAGTTGAAGGAGCAGTTGCAAGATTTGCTGGACAAGGGACTTATTCGACCCAGTGTTTCTCCTTGGGGTGCTCCAGTCCTGCTCGTCAAGAAGAAGGATGGCAGTTTGCGTCTTTGTATCGACTACCGCCAGCTGAACAGGGTGACAGTGCGGAATAGGTATCCTTTGCCGCGTATCGACGATTTGTTGGACCAGCTTCAGGGGGCAGGGTACTTTTCGAGGATCGATTTACGATCGGGCTATCATCAGCTGCGGGTTCGACAGGAGGACATTCTCCGGACAGCCTTCCGTACGCGCTACGGCCATTACGAGTTTTTGGTGATGTCGTTCGGACTCACCAATGCGCCAGCAGCCTTCATGGATTTGATGAACCGTATTTTCCGGCCTTACTTGGATCTGTTCATTATAGTCTTCATTGACGATATCTTGGTGTATTCCCGGAGTAGTGAGGAGCACGAGCAGCACCTGCGGATTACATTGCAGACATTGAGGGAGCACCAGCTTTATGCGAAATTCTCCAAATGTGCTTTTTGGCTAGACAGTGTAGATTTCTTGGGGCACGTGATTTCACGAGACGGTATATGTGTAGACCCGAGGAAGATCGAGGCCGTTCAGCGTTGGCCCAGACCCACATCGGTGACGGAGGTTCGCAGCTTTTTGGGATTGGCCGGTTACTACAGGCGTTTTGTGCAGGACTTCTCCCGTATTGCTACACCGTTGACCGGGTTGACCCGGAAGGGAGTTCCTTTCGTTTGGACGGAGGAGTGCGAGCACAGCTTTCAGCAGTTACGGACACGGCTGACGACGGCACCGGTGTTATCTTTACCTTCCGGATCGGGCGGATTTGTGGTCTTTTGTGATGCTTCTCGAGTGGGATTGGGATGCGTTCTGATGCAGCATGATAGGGTGATCGCGTATGCCTCGCGACAATTGAAGAAGCACGAGCAGAACTACCCCACTCATGATTTGGAGATGGCAGCAGTGGTCTTCGCACTTAAGATCTGGCGGCATTACCTCTACGGCGAGTCTTGCCAGATATTTACGGATCATAAGAGTTTGAAATACATATTCCAGCAGCGGGACCTGAACCTTCGACAGCGTCGATGGATGGAGTTAGTGAAGGATTACGACTGCGAGATCTTATATCACCCGGACAAGGCAATTGTGGTGGCGGATGCTTTGAGCAGGAGGCCCGGGAGTAGTTTATCTTGTTTGAGCGCTGTACAGGAGCAGTCATCCGCAGATTGGCAGATATTATGCGACAGTCGAGTACAGTTCGAGTTCACGCCGATTGGAGGACAGATAGCGCATGTCCGTGCACGCCTACAGTTGATTGATCGTATACGTGAGGCACAGCTCAATGATGACCGATGTTCAGAGATCATGGCACAGATGGGACAAGACAGATTTTCCGAGTTCGTGATCGATGATCAGGGGATACTACGGTTTGGAGTCAGACTGTGCGTACCTGATGCTGAGGGACTGAGGCGTGAGATTCTTGAGGAGGCACATCGATCGGTATATAGCGTCCATCCCGGTTCCACCAAGATGTATCATGATATGAGAGATGTTTACTGGTGGGACGGAATGAAGAGGGACATTGCAGATTTTGTATCGAGATGCCTGACTTGTCAGCAAGTCAAGGCTGAGCACCAGAGGCCCGCGGGAGAGCTACAGCCGTTACCCATTCCGGAGTGGAAATGGGAACAGATTTCGATGGACTTCGTGGTGGGTCTACCCAGGACTAGTCGGGGGTATGACTCCATCTGGGTGATTGTGGATCGTTTGACGAAAGCGGCTCACTTCTTACCGGTGAAGACGACTTTCGGATTTACTCAGTATGCCCAGATCTATATTGACGAGATAGTGCGACTACACGGAGTCCCGACGTGCATTGTGTCCGACAGAGGCACCCAGTTTACCAGTAGACTATGGCAGAGGCTTCAGGAGGCTTTGGGCACTCGCTTGAGTTTCAGCACGGCTTTTCATCCGCAGACCGACGGACAGTCAGAGCGGACCATTCAGACTCTCGAGGACATGCTCAGAGCTTGTGTACTAGATTTCGGAGGTAGCTGGGATCATCATTTACCCTTGGTAGAGTTTTCCTACAATAACAGCTACGAGGAGACTATTCAGATGGCACCGTTTGAGGCTCTTTATGGGAGGATATGCAGGTCGCCTACTTGTTGGACAGAGCTCAGTGAGAGCAGTATCTTAGGGCCACAGATCGTTGAGGAGACGACCGCGAAGATCCGGTTGATTCGCGATAGGATGAGAGCAGCGCAGAGTAGGCAGAGGGCTTATGCGGACCGTCGGCGACGCGGACTTGAGTTTTCTGTTGGTGATCACGTCTTCTAGAGGGTCTCCCCAATGAAAGGTGTGATGAGGTTTGGGAAGAAGGGAAAGCTTAGCCCCAGGTATGTGGGCCCCTTCGAGATCCTCGAGTGTGTTGGTGCAGTAGCTTACCGGTTAGCCCTTCCGCCCAGCTTTCCAGACGTGCACCCCGTATTCCATGTTTCGATGCTCCGCAGATATCTACATGATCCTTCGCATGCGATTCAGCATCCGACGATCCAGCTTGAGCGTGATCTTTCCTATGCAGAGCAGCCGGTGATGATCTTGGATCGACAAGTGAAGAAATTGAGATCGAAGGAGATTCCATCAGTTAAAGTACTTTGGCGTGGCCAGAACCGTGAGGAGGTCACTTGGGAGACTGAAAGCGAGATGATGAAGACGTATCCCCATCTTTTTGAAGGTAACCTTAGTTAGATTTTTGAAATTCGGGGACGAATTTCTTTAAGGGGGAGAGATTGTAACACCTTAGGATAAGGGTTAGTGTATAATTATAAGTAAATAATGATTTTTAACAAAAAGTTTACCAAATTGTGTTTTAAATATTTTTCCTAATCTAATAAATATTTTTCCAAAATTTTCCTAGGCTTGCACACACATGTGCATGTAAACTAGGGTTTTTAAATGAAGTAAATACCATAATTATTAACCATGGTGGGTTAATTGTAGGATTAATTCTTTTGGGTTATAGGTAATTTTAATTAATTTGTTAAGAGGTTGCTTTAATTTGAAATTTTGATTAAGTATTGACTTGTGTGTGAGAGAGAGAGTGCATCATGGCTTTAGGCCATGCTTGCATTAAATGAAGAGAGAGAGTGAGGGGTTGACCCTTGAGTGTAGGTTGTTTTTCTCTCATTTCTTGTTTTCTCTCCAACACTCACAAACACTCACACACACACTTACCTCCTTTCACACCCCAGCAGCAGCAGCAGGAGAAGAAGCCACAGCAGCAGCAGGGGCAACAAGAAGAAGCAGCAGCAGCAAGCACAAAACAGCAGCAACAGCAGAGGCAGTGAGCAGTAGCAGGCCCCAGCTCCCAGTGCAGCCTCTTCTCTTCACTTCTCCACCTTCCTCCAACTCCCTAGGGTTAAGTATGAGGTATATTTCCTAATTTAGTCCCTAGTTAGCTTGGTTAGTGTAGATTTGCATTGGTTAAAGGATTTTAATGTGTTTTAGTGCGATATGGGGCGTTTAGTGGGAACTTTGTGCGTTTGAGGTGTAGATTGGTTTCAGTGGGATGCTTGAGGTTTGTTATGACCATGTAAACTTAGTCGAACCCCTATTACACTAAAATACCACCAGTTTTCATATAGGATGCAAATGTCGTATTTGGGCAAAATGTGAGTTTTCTGGAACTGCTATTGACCCGGTGAGTGCAGAATGATTTTGGGAAGACTGTAGTGTAGTGGAGTAGAGCTGATACCACAGGTGAAACCCGACCCCCATACAGCTACAGTAGGCCGCCAATTTCCTCATTCTGGCCGCCAATTGCGGCCAGATGGGTAGGGTTTGGGTTGGGGTTTGGTCCAGTGGGTGTCTGCTACTGTGTGTAGTGTTTTGGTATATATATTTTTGTGAGATCAATTCTGTAGGAAAATCTGGGACCAAATACCTATTTTGCCGTTTTCTACACCTTCGCGACACGCACGATACGTGAGTAGATTTGGGTTTCTGCGTATCGCGGCGCGTCGGGGTAGTTTCGTGGCGCGTGAGTACACGTTTTAGCGTATCGCGCACACGCGCGATTGGTTTGCGACATGGGTTTCTTGTTGGATTATAATGTCGCGTTTTGTGAATTAAGCTTATGTGTGTCATATGTTATGTGATTTTAGGTTCGCAGGCCAGTGAGACGGACGCTGCAAAGAAGGGCAAGCAAGTGGTTGGATACACTTAGCGCGAGACACGGTGAGTAGATTTCACATCTACGGGGATATCGCCCGCATGGCGTTATACGTCAGGGCTGATAGGACTTGTTATTATATGTAGCATGCACCCCATAGACTGTCATTGCATATTGCATTCCTTGCTATATATATACATATTGCTTAGAACTGATAGAACTGCCATAATCATACTACTGTATATTGTTGTAACTCGTCTATACCTGACACGACTGGACTTCATACTTGATACCCATATCACATTGGATCATTGCATTGTAGTTCATTCTTATGTGGCATGATTTGATATACATATTTGATGCACATATCACATCACAATTACTTGTATTATTGTTGGGATTTCATGTGATTTCTGGATTTGGGAACCGTGGCCTTTTCAAATAAGTAATCATTAAAAACCCTGTTCCCTTGATATGATATTTTGGGGCGTCACCCCGTGTTTTCTCGGTGCTGGAGGCACGTATTGATAGAGGGCTGACCCGGACTGACGGATGCCCGATGGATTGATAGAGGGCTGACCCGGACTGACGGATGCCCGATGGATGGATAGAGGGCTGACCCGGACTGACAGATGCCCGATGGATCGATAGAGGGCTGACCCGGACTGACGGATGCCCGATGGATCGATAGAGGGCTGACGCGGACTGACGGACGCCCGATGTATCGAGAGAGGGATGACCCGGACTGACGGATTCCCGATATATACTTTGAGAGAGGGCTGACCCGGATTGACGGAGGCCCGATACAGGATGTTTTGCGTGTCGATGATAGACACGAGTATTTATGATATTTGGGTGCCGATGTTGGGCACTCGGGATTCTCGGGGATATACAGGATATGAGGGCCGATGGAGTACCGGCATCTGAGATGTTGGGATTTGTGGTGCATACATACTTATGTAGTCCACCTCGATACTTCATGTAGATACTATATCCCCATGCTCAGCATTCATTATCACATCTCATCCTGTAATATACCACCTGATAGAGGACTGGCATTATTATTATGCATACTGCCACATCGCATTGATATTATCTGCTGGCATTAGTAGAGCCACGCTATATGTGCATGCTTGCGATTACCTTTATATGTTATCTCTATTCACGAGTTGGCAACTCACCCCCGTTGTGCCACAGTGTTTGCAGGTTGCCCTTGGGAGTAGTCGCGGCTGGCTGTTACCGCATCTTTTGGCACAGATACCCCTTTTGAGCAGAGATAGTCTTTTGCTGATAGGTGGGTTTTGTACGGTATCTGTTATATTTCAGTTGTATATTGATGTATCTAGTATTCTCCATCTACCTTTCTGTATTGACTTAGAGACAGTTGTGAGGACGATATGTATGATTTTATATTCTGGTGTCGAGCTCGCATGTGAGCCGACTTTACTTTATGCAGTCTTATCTTTTATGATATTGTCCTCGTTTTACTGTGTATTCTTCGCTACGGCGTCGTATATCATATTGTGATGCTTTATTCATGTCTCTTGTTATTTCCGCTACATCTTACTTTTACCCGACTTTCGGGGCTAATGTTTTAAAAAGGAAATGTTACCAAAATTATAAAACTCATAACTTTGGAACATAAAAGGGATTTCTACTAAATAAATGGAAGTTTTCAGACATTTACTATTGCTTTTTACAAAATGTTTTAAATCACTCTATATTTATTGGTTTTGATTTCTGGGTTCGGCTTACTTAGCCGCGTTGCGCCTGTAGACGTTGCGTGGTTAAGTGCCGGTCACGAGTCGAATTCTCGGGTCGTGACAGCATCTATATTAGTTTAGATGTGATTAAGTGAAGTTTAGTGAACTTACAAAATTCCTAGAAGAGGGTTGTGGGATTCTTGAGTTGTGATAGTTCTAATAAGCCTTAGTGGTGACATTAAACCCCCCATAGTGTTAGAAACCCAGACCAAACTGAAACAAACCAAACTTGGATTTGAAATTTCAGAATGTCGGTTTTGTGGGTGCAGGAAATCTGGGATGATCTGAGACTTTTAGAAGAAAAACAAACAACACCACTGGTCTAGATGGACCACTAGGAGGCCACGCTGCGAGTACGAACCCCAACCATGACCCTTTGGCCGAGCAGGCCGGATATTCAGGGTGTGTGGCCGGCCACATGGAGGAGTTTGGAGTCCAGGTTGCTTCTGTAGTTCATATGACCCTTATACACCACCCCAGTACTGTTTGTTTAACCTAATTTTACCTGAACTAAAATCTGGGACCATTTTCATGGGTTGCTGCTTTGAATTCCTTGATGTTTATGAATTGAAGTTTTGATATTTGTGTTTTGTATCGGTCACTTGACGTTTGTACGTCGATATCGGGTGTTATTTGGCTTTTTTGCATGAGTAGACCATTGGTTTTAACATATGCGCGATTCTGGTGTCGTTTTGGTTTTGAATTGGATTTTAATGCGACACGATTGTTACGACATGTAGGTACCTCTGCATGAACTTCGGGAAGGAAAGCAAGAGCGTGGCGACATCGACTTCGGCAAGTAAGGATCAGGTGAGTAGATATATATCTACGGGGGAAGTCGGGTGGATGGCGTATATCACCCCCGCAGTTCGTAGTGTAACCTATGATATATCATGTATATACACACACACACACACACACACACACGATACTATGTGTTATGTGAAACGCTTAAGATTATCAAGAAAGGTTTTAGGAGATCACGGGTTAAAATTTAGTTTAATTGGATGATAGTGTCATTAGCTAGTTTTTGTCGCGAAACCCTAGAATAAGGTTCACGCACACACACACGCTTACATTTTATTTCTTGTGTGTATATGGGGATATATACATATATATACATACATGTATGTGAGTATTTATATATATATATATCTGTGTGTGTGTGTGTATACATATACACGGATGATGAGGATAGTATATGATACTTGGAAATGAGTCGATGTGATTGACCTGGATGCCGTGAGATCGGTGATGTGTTTTGGGTCGTGTTATGAGATACGGCATATTTTATTAGCGGATGGATGGGCGATGTGTTTTCATACACACGCAGTTATATGTTTGATGGTATCGGTATGTACTAGACATAGATAAGTACCTTGTTCATAATATAGTGATATGATACCAGATGGATATTGATGTATACGTGATAGGCGATCCGTACCCCGATTTTGGGATGCTATACGATGGATTTACCATACGAGATATAATTATGATAATAGATCCACACTCATGATTCGAGGATGTCGTATTGTAGATATGTTATCGTATGTGTCTCTATAGAGGCGGGATCACCGACTACTGTATATATTTATCGACTCAGACTTGGGTGGTCTTTCCTAACCCTTTTGATTAGTCTCTTAGATTTTCCTGTAGTTACTTAGTAGATGATAGACTGGGCTCGAGTCATACTTATTTCCAAAACCAACGAATCGTGAATAATTTAAAGACAGGTCAAGGGGTACTACGGATATTTCAAAGGACGTATCTTTCTTAAAAACACCGTAGCCCCCATTTTTCTAAACACCAAGATTCGTGTTATTTCAAATGACAAACTGTATGACTCGTATATCTAATGTAGATTTCTTATTTTTGCATTTACTATTCATGTTGTTATCATCGCATTGCATGCTTAATGTGTACTTTAGTGATTATAAAACCATGTTGTCAGGACACCAGCACCATTACTGATGATGCGTATGCTCCACGTACACTGGCTTGCTGGCTCACACACATCATCATCGGTAATTGTCATGTCACGTACACTTTAGAGAGTATTACCTTATTGATATCGCTTGTTAGCTGATAGTTCTGATATATCATTACTGTGCTAGTTTAGATATTGTAGTTTTTATTAGATACCCATGCATGTTTATATATTCATTTGTCATGCAATATTTTAGGGCCAGTCCGGATTGCCGTAGCCCGGTATTCACTATTATTGACTCTTCATTTTGGGATTTCGGATTTTCCATGAGATTTCAGGATTTGGAGAAACCACTAGATTTTATAAACTCATTTATCATTTTCAAAAGATAAAAAGTGCGGTTTTCTCGTGATATGATGTGAGATATGTCCACCATGGGTTTTCTCGGCTCTTGAGCGATATCATACACCCGATTCGAGGAGGATGAGTAACCGTCTGTCGGTGCATGGTGGACCCGGTGCGGTACCCCGGGGCAAGATGGTCGCAGATGATGGCGTTGAGCCTGGCAGGAGAGCACTACCGACCGGTTATTTATAACGCGTCGGATATCCGGAGGATACTGATATAGTCGTGAGATTATATGTTTTGGGCCAGTCCGAATAGCCGGAGCCTAGGGGCCAGTCCGGATATCCGGAGCCCGAGATATTGAGACTTCGAGATATTGAGATTATATGATATGGGCCAGTCCGGATAGCCGGAGCCCGAGATATTGGATATTTGGATATATGTTTTGTGTCGATGCTTGTCACGGATTTTATGCTGATTTCATTGTTGATACCTCGATTTAATTATACAGAAATCTCACTATATTAAGAAAAAACAGTTTTCTCTTTCATTAGGTATTCTGTTTTCATTTCGATGCATTCATACATCATGTATATGATATGTTGCTATCTGAGGCACTGTTACTAGCACGTAGTATTACACTTATGTGTAGATGGTTCAGGATATTATATTGAGGATATATATATATATATTATTATCGTATGACCTAGGATTGAGTCATACATGCGATTTTTGCTCGGTGATGTTTTCTACTTAAGATTTGGTAACTCACCCCCGTTGTGCCACAGTTTCTTACAGGTTTTGCCGTACAGGTTTCCTTGGCGGCTTTGTTGGCACACTGCTTCCTTCCGGGTGATTGCTTTGGTAGGTGGATTCACTCGTATCGTGACAACCATTGTACTTTTATTTACAATCAGTTGTACCTAGTAAACTCCATCAACCAGACTTGTATTAATTGATAGACTTAGACGACCAGTTGTATATTCTTTCGACCTTAGAGTCGCGCTTGTATTATTTTTGTTTTCTGGTGGATATTGCTTTTCATGATGAGTTTTAATCCTCGCCTTTCGGCGTTGTATATTATATTGCTTGCATGGTTGTGACCGCTAATTGGCGAAGAGTTAGCTCCCGCTTGGGGATGCGTTAATATTATTTCATGTATTGTACCCGTTTGGGGCGAGTATTTACAAAGGAAATTCTGTCGAAATTTTCAGAAAAGACTTGATGATTTAAAAACACATGCTACGACATATTTTGTTAAAACACTTGCTTTTAAACTAAGCTTTTCCTTTACTCTCTTTTCAAATGGTTTAGGTTTCTGGGCTTTTGGCTTACTTGAATTAGATGGGGTCCTATAGACTTCATATGATTCAAGTGCCAGTCACGTGCTATTTCGGGTCGTGACATCAAGCGAAACAAAGTAGGGCACATATAATGATATGTGCGGGGGCCTGATTAAATACGAGCATGTGATACCGTGTTGCAATCTGGTAGTTCTCTCATATCGGTCAGGTTATATGTGATATAACCGGATTATCGAATCAAGTGTTGATTTGATAATGAGATATACAGATAAATGATATTAGTTGGTTATATGTGATATAACCGGATTATTAAATCAAGTGTTGATTTAATAATGTGATATATAATTATATTTGATATAATTATATCTTAAGTAATATTATTAGCTCACTTAATATTTTCTTATATACATTAATATATATACAAAGGAAATTCTGCCGAAATTTTCAGAAAAGACTTGATGATTTAAAAACACATGCTACGACATATTTTGCTAAAACACTTGCCTTTAAACTAAGCTT
This sequence comes from Agapanthus africanus, assembly GCA_030015575.1. Classification (NCBI taxonomy): domain Eukaryota; kingdom Viridiplantae; phylum Streptophyta; class Magnoliopsida; order Asparagales; family Amaryllidaceae; genus Agapanthus; species Agapanthus africanus. Next base: position 308,843,009 of record JASDDO010000022.1, on the reverse strand, counting down.
TTCCTTTACTCTCTTTTCAAATGGTTTAGATTTCTGGGCTTTTGGCTTACTTGAATTAGATGGGGTCCTATAGACTTCATATGATTCAAGTGCCAGTCACGTGCTATTTCGGGTCGTGACATCAAGCGAAACAAAGTAGGGCACATATAATGATATGTGCGTGGGCCTGATTAAATACGAGCATGTGATACCGTGTTGCAATCTGGCAGTTATCTGATGTCGGTCAGGTTATATGTGATATAACCGGATTATCGAATCAAGTGTTGATTTGATAATGAGATATACAGATAAATGATATTAGTTGGTTATATGTGATATAACCGGATTATTAAATCAAGTGTTGATTTTATAATGTGATATATAATTATATTTGATATAATTATATCTCAAGTAATTTTATTAGCTCACTTAATATTTTCTTATATACATTAATATATATACAAAGGAAATTCTGCCGAAATTTTCAGAAAAGACTTGATGATTTAAAAACACATGCTATGACATATTTTGTTAAAACATTTACCTTTAAACTAAGCTTTTCCTTTACTCTCTTTTCAAATGGTTTAGATTTCTGGGCTTTTGGCTTACTTGAATTAGATGGGGTCCTATAGACTTCATATGATTCAAGTGTCAGTCACGTGCTATTTCGGGTCGTGACATCAAGCGAAACAAAGTAGGACACATATAATGATATGTGTGGGGGCCTGATTAAATACGAGCATGTGATACCGTGTTGCAATCTGGCAGTTATCTGATATCGGTCAGGTTATATGTGATATAACCGGATTATCGAATCAAGTGTTGATATTATAATGAGATATACAGATAAATGATATTAGTTGGTTATATGTGATATAACCGGATTATTAAATCAAGTGTTGATTTAATAATGTGATATATAATTATATTTGATATATGTATATTTTAAGTAATATTATTAGCTCACTTAATATTTTCTTATATACATTAATATATATATATATATAAGGCATGGCATGATTTTCTATTTTAGAAAATAGAAAATGAGGTGGAAAGTGAAGAGGAATAGGGAAGCATGGCTTTATCCAATATTTTATTTATCTTGACTTACTATTGAAGCATGGCACTATATTTTTATGTGAAAATATTGGTTGCTTCAATGAGTGAGGTGTTAAGATGAGCCATTCTTCTCTCATTAAAAGGCTTAGCCATTTTTCTTGTGTTGCTCTCTTGAGCTCTCTACCTCTTCTTCTTCTTCCTCTTCATGCATCAAAACTCCAACCCCTCACATGTGATGTGAACCATGGAGTTTTGAACAAACTTGTGAGCTAAACCAACACCCTACTTCACCATCCTACACTTGATTAGCAATCAAGTGTAGTGTGTTGCCTTCACTAAAGATAGTTTAGTGAAGAGGTAGCTTGAGCTAGAGGGGCTTCGGGTGGATTTTCATTGGCGCGAAGATCACGGAGGAGGCTCGTTCAAACTCGAAGAGGAGCCTAGTGGAGTCGCGTGGACTACAACCCGGAGCTTTAGAAGAGAAGGACATGGTCATCAAAGGTTGTATGCTCTTTACTTCTCCTTAGTTTTATGATATCATCATAGGAACCCCTAATATTCTAGTTAAGATCTTGGTTAGTCTAGCTTAGCACCCGAATTTTTTTAAATTTGGCATGTTTGATACTACTAGAACCTCATGGTGGTGCTAGGGTATACTTTCAGAACAGTCTTACTCGAGATGATAGTATGCTATATGGTTTGTTTTTATCTGTCATGTGAATACGTGTTACTAGTTATCGTGTATCACTAATACATGAGATAAAGCTCATAGGATCTTTGCTTGACGACCAGGATTATGATAAGGATCATACTAGTGGGGCCTGGTAGTTTATAAGCACATACTCAAATATCCCTAGTCATAGGAGTATCGAAACAGGGCATAGATACTCCAGTTTAGACTAGTGTATACGTTTCATGACCCTGTACGGGGCGATGGCTGTTTCCATAGCCATTGGTGTTTGACACTGATGATTGTATACATGTGTTCATTGGATGAGTTACACTGGACGGACTAGCCGAGAACTCCTAGTTGGTATTATACCAATGTCAGATAGCAGTTCTCTGGCGACACGAGTGGGTAGTCCCTAGACCTGAAATCGCCACAGTGTCGCATGTGTGTTCCCACTGTACTTTGATTACAATCCTACCACGGCTTTGCTGAGTCATGCAAACAGGTTTTAATTGGGTACAATCCTGAAGCATATGGAGGCAGTGAGCGGTCGAAGGAATTCATCACTCGCGGTATTGGTATCGATATCGCATAGTGCAGGTCACGACTATAGCCAGAAGTCCGTGGCCACACAGTAGAGATAAATTGGTAAGTGTTACCAGTTGTATCTCTTTGGTTATGAGTCCTCTGTCAGCACGACTTATCGGGTTATTGGGGGTCTGATTGATTCCACTCCTCAGACCCGGTATGTGATACTCTTTGACGAAGAGACCAGACTGTACGGTGATTGTTACTTATAGACTTTGTTGGTTCCGGATGAGTTCTCTCGTCGACCTTCCTTTATCTTATTCATACCTGGGTAGCCGTTACGTACAGCTAGTGCCATTGACTAGATAATGGGTAAACCCGAAAGGGGGTTGAATCTGAAAGTGTTTTAAATTCAATCGGATACAATCCTATATAACCTTCTGCCAGTGTATTGACAGGTCTTTAGAGTCCTGCAACGAAAGTGCCTGCCCGAGCAAAACGCGATGTAACGTACGTATATGGATATGTACATAAGTTCGATAAAACATGTATATTGGATATACGTGTTCAATCGGACGACTGTTATACTAGCCGGTTTTAAAGCCGGAATACCAAGTCAAGTGTTGACTTGATAACCGTATTGATGATACGGTTTCTAGTATAGTGTATATGATACACACACTCTCCATAGTATATGATACTGAGAAAATATTGATTGCAATTCGTGTAAGTGATATATGATGTGTACGTGTATATGATACATGTACTGATACTTATTTAATACACACACACACACACACACACATATTTGATATACATATGAAATCCCACCATTATAAATTATGTATAAATAAATATACAAATAAATATATATATGTAAATGTATATATATCTTTATATATATATTAATGCATATATATATTATTATATATTTTATATATTTAATTGGGTGGTGGGGCCCACCCTCTCTCTTATGTGTTGACACACACATGAGAGAGAGTGGAGAGTGTGGGTATGTTTCATGACACGGTTATAAAATATATATGACACAAATTCATTTTATTTGACAAAAAGTCATTTTCTTTTATCAATCCATCTTTTTCATCCTTTCAAAAGAGCTCAAGCTCTCAAGGTTAATGGAAATAATTGCCATGGTGAGTGTTAGCAAAAAGTAGAGAGTACCCATTGTTCGCATTACCTTCCTCCTTGTCTAGCAAGCCTCTGGAGGAAGTATCTCCGACCGGCGACGGAGTTGGAGCTCGGGCAGCCCGCTTTCAACGCGGATCATCTACGGCGAGGCAGTCGGCATGCAGACGTGTCCGAGAGCTCATGGAGTTTAGACGGGGTCTTTCGGGATTAGCCGGACACGCTGCAAAGGTTGTAGCACCTCTGAACTTTTCTTTTTGTTCTTTTCATTTAGCTAGAAACTAGTGTTTGGACGATTTTGGCGTATGGTCGATCGCGCCCCATGGAATTTTTGTTCTCCGTCCACCCCTGCTTCCGCAGGGCGCACGAGCGGGGCGCGCCCATCCTTACAGTGGTATCAGAGCCAACCAAATACTAGGAAAAGTTTAGGTGATGTTTTAGTTTCGATCGACAAGTTTCCGATTCCGATTTCCGAGTTTAAGCCCTTCTCTGTCCGAATTTCAAAAGCGTTTTAATTTTTTCTAAACAACTGTAAAATGTTATGTTTGATTTGAAAATGACATGGGAGAAAACTGGGGGGTTTTCACCTTGTTTAGGCCGGTCACACAGGGAAACCATCGGCCAAAAAGTTGCAAAATGCCCCCAATTTTCTCTGGGGACTTAAACTTGTAGAAATATGATTTTTGGTATTGTTTGTTTTTTCCCAATATTGAGATTTGATTTCATATTGCACTGGAAAGTTATCGATCAAAACTGTAACATCGCAGCGTTTCCGTATTTATGATGTTAAAGTGTTTAACTCAGTTGATAAGATAATACATAATTGTTGATATGTATTTGTGAGTCTGTGATGTTCTATGTTAAGCTTTTTTGGTGTGGATTGGATCATCGCGAAATGAATAGCCCTGTGCGTATTTGGATGTTGCGATGGTATATGTTTCTTTTCATTCATGTTGTAGCCAAAAATGTTTATTCTTTTATTCGGGACGAGCGGTCGACATGTGGCCGTCATTTCCTCTTATTGTATTATTATTATTTGTCGAGGCTCGATCAAGTTGCGATCGATGTCACCGTTGTATTAATACATGTATTAGGATTACCCCACGGAGAAGCGCACTGGCAGCCGGATTCTAGATTGCAGCGGGTGGCCATCTCAAGGAGTAGAGATCAGGTCACTCGATTCTAGAATTGGCGGGCTGCTTGCCGTGCTTGTAGGGGGTTAGGATAGACCTACGGAGGAGTGCACCTGTCATCGGACTTGAGAAAGTGCTGGGTGGCCCCATCATGGTGATGATGCCGGGTTGCCTCGTTCTCAGGTTAGCGCATGACTTGCCACACTCGTAGAGGTCTGCTTTTGGCTACGCATGGGCTATTCACGTGACCGGGGTATTTCGTGCTTCTTTTGTGCTCGAACGAAACACGGGATTTCTAGGTGGTCCAACCATTCCAAACTCTGTGATGCTGTTTTTGCCTCATGCTGTAATTTGATTATTTGTGTGTGATGGTATATTTATATATGTGATATATATATATATATATATATATATATATTAATGCTGTATACATTTTGCATCTGTGCTAGCCTTGCCCCCGCTCTGCAGTTAGTTAAGTAACCTAACGGTGCATGACGGGGCCCCGTGGCGAATGCAGATGGCGTATATGTGCATTATATTTTTCCTTTTTATACTTTTCGGTAATGTTTGTGTGAAAAGGATAATACTAGATAATGAGATTATCTAAATGATGGGATTGTATTAATTGCATTAATACAAAGTAAAATAAACCTATACGTTGTAGGAACCAATTTTTTTATAAAGAGGAAATTTTAGTCGATTCTTTTTCTTTGCATTGAGGCATTCGGTTAGGAATGTCCTACGCCTCATTCGATGAGAAAAGAGCCTTGTGCTGGGTTCCCTAGCATGACCACAAGGTTTCGGGAGGCATCAACCATGCCGTTTTCAAAAATTTGGCGCGCTAAAGAACCCTAACATAGAATCTTAACTAGAGAATTAGACGTAAACTAACATGTAAACAACTTTACATCTAAGTGATTAAGGAATACAATCTTTATAGACCGGTCCATCACTTCAAAAGCTCCGTGTAATAGTCCCTTCGCTCCAAGTAGTGATCTTCCGGACTCAAGTAAGGCTCCACAAGGTGAAATGAACAAGCTTTCTTGAAGTATTCGAGATCGAAGTTGATCTACGTCGAGGAGACACTAATGTTGGAGATAGTGCCCTCATAGTCAATTATTGGATCGCAGGTACGTGATTGCAATGATTGCGGAGGACCTATCCCGGCAGGACAGTCTTACTCGAAATGATAGTATGCTATCTGGTTTGCCTTTATCAGTTGTGTACATGTTCAGGTGACTGATTGCATGTTACACTTTGATAGAGCCCTTAGGATCTTGCTTTACTACCAACTGTATGAGGGCGATCATATACGTGAGAGTTGGGTAGTTTAGATGCATATCCTTAATTGTGGTCCCTAGTCGTAGGAGTTTCGAGACAGGGCATCGATACTCCGGAGTAGACTAGTGTGTACAGTCGAGACCCCGACGAGGGGCGGTGGCCGGTCTCACAAGCCACTGGTGTAGTTGGATCACCTAAGATGTATACAGGTGCTCATTGGGTTATGAGTACACCGGACAGGACTCGCCGGGAATCTGCTAGTTAGTATTATATCTATCGTCAGATAGCAGTTCCCTGGTGACATGTGTACAGGTTAGTTCATCGACCTGAGGTCGTCATTTGTCTCGTGTGAGTTCCCACTGTGCTTTGATTTCTACCCTACCACGGCTCAAAGGAGTCGTGCAAACAGGTAGCTTTTGGGTACAGTCCCGAGCCATATGGAGGCACGTGAGCGGATCGGCAGGGGATTCGTCTCTCCCGGTATTGGGGGCGAGATCGTGCTGTGTCTAGGAGAGCCATTACACAAAGCCCACGGCCGTGGCAGGAGATTTACTGGTAGGTACTCCAGTAGTATCTCAGGGTGTTATTGGGCTTCACTCCGACGCGACTTATACTGCTATTGGGGGTCTGACCTTGCTAGCCCCCTAGGCAGATATGCGATACTCATTGACGAACGGACCGGACTGTATATACATTGTCACTGTTAGGCTCAGTAAGGTTTTCGGAGGAGTTCGCTCATCGGTCTCCCTTGAGTTCGCTCCTCGGCCACCCTTGAGGTCAGTCCATGGGCAGCCGTTACGCATAGCTAGTGCCGCTGACGGTTTGTGGTTAAACCCACTGCCAGGGTGCTGATGAGTCATTAGAGTCCCCCACAGACAGTTTCCCAAGTTCGGGCGAAACGTTGTAGAGGCCGTATGGTTTTATGGCAGGGTTCGGAAAATGCACGTGCGTTTACGCACGTGTCGATTTTCGGACAGATGATACTGGTCGGCTTTGGTTTAAGCCGGATCCAAGTATTATATTGAGTAGGTATAATATCTTTGTCTCAGTTGCATTTGTATTCGGTCGTAATACAAATGCGGGTATATTTATACAGTTTCGGGGTTATCCTGAAAGTCGTTTCAGGATCACTTTTGGAAGTTGCCAGTTTCCAGTTTTCTATCAGCCGTCTTTTAACATTCGGTTAAAGACGGATTTATCTTTTCTTCTGATATGAGTGAGTCATCATTCTAGAAGGTTCTAGAAGTGATGAAGTGGCTTAGTGACTCATCTTTGCATTAATGGTTCTTTAATGTTAAAGCATGACTAGGTTATTAAGGTTCAATGTTTCTTATGACTCATTCTTTTGCATTAAGTGTTATGATAACTATGAAGGATATGGTCACCACTTGAACCCTCCTACACTCACCTCCCTCCTTTGATATATATAGCCTCCTCTCTCTCTCTCATTCACTCTCACTTGATTCATTAGAGAAAAGATTATGATAGCATTTGTGTGCATGGAAATTTCATTGCTTCTTTCATTTCCATCACCCGATCAAATGGCAACTTCATTAACCGATCGTCCACGGATTTGGACGAAGTGAGACAAAGTCATCTACTCATTCTCTACATCATTCTTGGTCGTCTCTTTTAGCAAACTTGACGATCGAGTTGCCTCGAGTCAGAGGCGGGAGCCCGTTTAAAGAACCGATCATGTGGTGCCACCTCGACGAGGAGATCGGAGATCGACGAGATCGGAGAAGCCGCAACGGAGCGTGGGATGATGGTTGAAGAACGAAGGACTCGGATCGTTCGGTATAACCATTCTACACTCTTTACAGTTTGTTAGTTTAGCAATAATGGCAGATCCGGGTTAAAGTATACGATAGCGCCAGTTTAAAAGTTTTATTCCGCATTTGGCGTCTGTAGACTGCCGGGGCGCTAACGTAGACTTACAGTGGTATCAGAGCCTAACCATTTTGCTATACTAACTTGTGCTAACGCGTTTAAAACATCGATCCGACCGAAAATCGAAAACTGCCAAAAAATATCATTTTCCTTACTTGACAGTTTCTGTTGTTTTTAAACGGTGTCGAAATTGATTTCTGGATGTCTTAAAAATCAGAGCAGAGAATTATAAGACCCACGACGAAATTTGGAGTCGTGACTCCTCCAAGTTGCCGCGGAAGGGCGGCCAAACCCATGGTTTGGCCGCGCTTCCGCGGCCATGTGAGGAGCACGTGCTCCAATTTTTTTTCAGTGGGTTCTTGGTGGGATTTTGGGGTTTTTGGTATATAAATTTTTGGCCCAGATTTTGTTACTGTTCACCAGTAAGCTTTGGGGCCCATTTTTTTGAAATTTGGTCTTTGGTCGATCGAAATTTAAACACGTTAGTTTACAGTGCTTACATTATATCTCCGACCGGGAATGTCATTTGATCGGTAAACGGCGTTTAACTGCTATAGTTCTTTTAGACGGGTTTGCGAACGTGACATTCGCGTTGATGTTCTGTGTTGTGCTGTATTGTTGCGGATTTGTCGTGGTGGATAGCAGTGTGCAATGGTAGTACAGTTTGAGTTTATTTGTACATTTGATATTGGGGGGCGAGCGTCCAACTTGTGGACAGCCGTCACTGCCTGTTGTATAATATTCTTTTGGGGCACGACCAGGATGCGGTCGATGTACCTATTGTACTATTTTTCATTACTGTACTAGGTTTTACCCCGAGACGGAGTGCACGGATAGCCGGGTTCTGGGGGGCAACGGGTCCGCAGCTCATGGCTTTGAGAGGCAGAGGGGCCCCACTTCAGAATTGGCAGACTATTCGCCGCACTCGTAGGGGGTACAGGTTGACCCAAGGAGGGGTGCCCAAGATTACCGGATTCCGTGGAGTGCTGGGTGGTCCATTCACTATGCTGTAGGGGGCTGCCTCGCTTCAGGTTTTGGCGGGTAACTTGCCGCACCCGTAGGGGTCTAGGTTTCATTGCACAGGCTATCCACACGACAGGGGAACGTCGAGTTTCAGCAGTGGCTCTGTGAAACTCGGGGATCCCAGATTATCTGTATTGTTCTGTGATGCTTATTACTTTTCTGTAATGTTGCATACTATCACGCCTGGAGCGATTTTGTATATTGGTTTATATACTATTAGATGTTGTATATGTTTTACACCCGCGCTAGTCCAGTCCCCGCTCTGTCGTTAGTTAAGTAACCTAACGGGTGATGACGGGACCCAGTGACGAATACGGATGGCATATACGTACATTTTATTTTCGTTCTTTTCTGGTGTGATCGAATGATGGGACTGCGTTGATTCTGATCAATGCAAAGTAAAACAAACCTGTTTGAGTTGTTGGAACAAATTTTAAAAGGATGTTATTACAAAGACGTTTCTTTTTGTTATGCATAGAGGTATTCGGTGTGAATATCCAGCACCTCATTCGACGAGGCAAGGGCTGATATCCCTTCACCGGGAAAGACCCCTTGGACAGAAGTTTGCGTCAGGGTAATAACTTTACGATAGTCGATTACATGTTGCTTTGCATAGCGGTATTCAGTGGAATATCCTGCACCTCATTCCAGGAGGAAAGAGCCGAGATCCCTTTACCGGGAGTGACCTCTTTAGCAAAAGGTTTTCGCCACTATATTTTAAAAAGCTATCAGGTTCCTTCAGCGATATCAAGTTCACTACGTTAAAGGTTTTTCGCCAAAAACCAGTCGTAGCCCTCCGTCGTTTCTTATGGATGGTCAGTAGTATTCAAGCTATGTTTGTTGGCATACGTCAAGGCATAGTGTTTGGTAGCTGCTGGGTATTCATTTGTTGCATAGATAGATGAGTTGGTTTGGGACAGTCGTATTACCTTGTTGGCATACGTCAAGGGTATGTACGGGTGGGTTCAAATTAACAAGATAATGACGGGCAGAACTTGACATGTGACTTATGATTTGTTGACATACGCCAAGGTCATAAGAGCATGGGGCAAGAAAATGATATCGGGAGTTTCTAAAGAAACTGAAACTTGCCAAGTATGCGCATACCTTCTGGAGTATGAATAACGTGGATGCATTCCATCACGTTAACATGCGATGAGAGTTGGATCCCGATTCCCGCTGATGAGTTGGTTTACTCTTCGGGTGATCCCGATTGATTCTTCTTTAGGTTTGGAGGAGAATTTGACAGGACAGTGGGAGGTTTCCGGATTAGATAAAATGATGACCATTCTGATCTAGGTTAGAGTGCACGCAGAGTGTTTCTTTTCTCTCTCTCTCTTTGGCAGCGACCTTTGACCGACCCTAGACTATGACTCAGTGACCAAGTTGACCGAACCTTCTTAAAATACTGGCTTTTGGATTGTCTGAGTTGCATAAGTCATTGCCACTTCTTCTTTTACCCTTTGAATTTCTCAGAACACCCGTATTACTACGGGTATCCACTTCCATTGGATAGATCCATCGTATGGTTATATACGAACTCGAAGGGACTTCTTCGAGGATGGATCCAGGTTCAGGAGAAATAGAATTAGTTTATTCAGTTGTCTTTTATTATCACCTTCTCTCAGGTTGCGAGAGCTCCTTGGTTTAGGAGAGTACACCTATTACGCCTATTGGATAGTCTTATTCCAAACCATAGGCTGGTGCCGAAAGGTAGGGAATGAAGAAAACCAATTAGCATAAGTAGGGTGTGCAGAAGGTAATATGTAAAGACAAAATAAAGGGATTAGAAAGAGGGCAAAGTAAATTGCGACTGATATCATTCACGACCAAAACCGCGTACTTCATCGCCGCTCCTATTTCACCTTTAAAAGAATAAGGTATTATTCAGTTGTCTTTTATCATCACCTTCTCTCAGTTGCGAGTACTCCTTGGTTTAGGAGGGTACACCTATTATGCTTACTGGATAGTCTTCTTCCAAACCATAGGCTGGTGCCGAACGGTAGGGAAGGAAGAAAACCAGTTAGCCTAACGATGGTGTACAGAAGGTAACGACTAAAGACAAATAAAGGGATTTGGAGAGACGGCAATAAAATATACGGTTGAAGTCATGAATTGGATTATGGAAGAGGCATTGCTATGAATACCAGGATACCCCTACGAAACATTTTCATGTTTCAGTGCATTGTTAAAAGAAAAACTGTTTTCCCGATTAGACACTTACTCCAAGGGTATGTATTTACCAGGTTTCATTCTCATATCTGTATGGTTTTACAGATGATGAGAGGGAGTAAGATATTGGGAATTAGGTGATCATCCTCATTATATCGGAATTCGTTGTAATTGGTGATATTTGAGGAAATCGCCAGGGTACAGTTTTCTACCTACGACGCACAGGTTTTGAGTTGTTTAACTCAGCGGACTTATACAGAGTATTGTATGTTGTCCAAGTGTCCATCAGGACAAAGGGGTAGGTCCTCGTACTATGTTCTGTTTACTTATAACTTCTCTAGTATTTAGACGAGTGTTTCGTAGAAATACAAGATCTATGTTTTGAGAAGTTGTGGGTATAAGAATAAAGTAGAGAACCAGGTATCACAAGTATCGGGAATCTTCAAAGAGATCGAAGATGTAGATTCTTGTGATTGGTATTCAGATGATAGTGATGGTTTAGAGAAACGAGTTTTCTCTTTTCAGGTTACTCATAATTGGATTGATTCCTAAGTTGAGTAATGCTGATTAGCCTCTTTCCAATGAGTTGATATGCATTGGAGACAGCTGCATAGATTGAATATGGTTCCAATTAAATTAGTGCCAAAGTTTCTATATTAGATATAGAATAGTTCGTACCTTAAAAGAAAATAAGGTACGGGGAGTTGTCCAGCTTATGCTTAAAACCAGACACTGAATAACTCAGGGCACGTTTCTGTAGTGGCTGTTTGTGGGTTGACCCTGGCTATGACGAGGGTTGATATTCTACCATTGGGAAGATCAATAGTGACATTGTTCTTGACTCGCCACAGTTTTAGTAAAAATGGATCTTTTTCAGTAAACAGAAGTGGGAGTATGGTAGAACTGGAAGTGATTCCAGAACCGCGAACGATTACGGAAAATTTAATAGGACCTATACATTCAATCAGGTTTTGACATTCCAATAGCCACTCCGCTGGTATGGTAGGTAACCTCAGACACCCGAGAGGTACTTCGGTAAGCTCAAGGACGGTGACAGGGAGGTTCTTATCTACCCAGACTTGACACTACTGTTGTTCCAGGATATGAGACCCGGTAGGAGGGTTGTCGTAGTCAGTGGGAGCAGCGGAAGCATAGTGGGCAAGATGCTTATATCTATTTATAGACTTGAGCAGTTATAGCGGAGATAGATCATCTGATTTTGATGTGACAGTCATGGGTTTGACTTCAATCAGAATAGGGGATGGATCAGTTAAGAAGGTAGTAGGCTGTGATGTCATGGTATCTGGATGACATACACAGAGTAGGAAGTAAAATTCCTATACTACGATCGGTTGTACTGTGGTCGTCACACAGTTGTTTCTCCAGACAGGATATGGATATAATATTTGACATTTTGGTTTCTAGATCTATGGTTTTAGATCTGGATTTGGGTAGTTTCCCAATGTGGGTACTTTGACAGATATTCTGATGGTTTTTGGAATAGTTGACTCCTAGCATGGTGATGTACCTGCAGGTGATGGAGTCACCCTCTCTAAAGTTGTCTTACAGACTAAAGGGGAGAGGGATGTGCATGATTGGCAGATCACTTGCTTAGGCAATTGAGTCAATCATGAGATGTCAAGTACCACACCAAATGTTGGCTTTGCACTAGATGCAATAAGTTTGTATTAATCCAATCCTGGAGAAACATAAGGAAGCAGTTTTAGAACATTGGTACATGTTCTACGGATTTGATAACGGCAGCCTCTTTCGGGAGACGGTTATCATTCCAGGCTTCAAAGGTGACATGGATGACAGAGTGATTGTCAGAGTATTTTAGTTTTCCCTCTGACGAGGGACAGTATTATGGACAGGTGGTTCCAGAGGATACTGTGGGTGGCATGGTGCCGGATACTGATTAGGTTCAGTGATCCATACAGTCTAAGAAGTTTGGATATGGAGTTCATTTATGAACTAAGGTCCCATCAGATATCCAGACATATTCTAAGACAGGTACTACTCAATTTGGGAGATGGCTTTCTCCGCGAACTTGAGATTAAGAGAGATTCAGAAAGATACTTCTAGGCGGATCCACTCACTGAGGCTATTTCTCGAACACAATAGTTTTACAAACGGGCTTTGTGAAACTGATTAGTAGAGGAGTTGGATGTTCGGTTTCACACAGGCTGTGAGTAGTCGACATCGCAATATTAGCCTTGAGTGCAAGTGGGAGATTGTTGGAGATAGTGCCCTCATAGTCAATTATTGGATCGCAGGTACGTGATTGCAATGATTGCGGAGGACCTATCCCGGCAGGACAGTCTTACTCGAAATGATAGTATGCTATCTGGTTTGCCTTTATCAGTTGTGTACATGTTCAGGTGACTGATTGCATGTTACACTTTGATAGAGCCCTTAGGATCTTGCTTTACTACCAACTGTATGAGGGCGATCATATACGTGAGAGTTGGGTAGTTTAGATGCATATCCTTAATTGTGGTCCCTAGTCGTAGGAGTTTCGAGACAGGGCATCGATACTCCGGAGTAGACTAGTGTGTACAGTCGAGACCCCGACGAGGGGCGGTGGCCGGTCTCACAAGCCACTGGTGTAGTTGGATCGCCTAAGATGTATACAGGTGCTCATTGGGTTATGAGTACACCGGACAGGACTCGCCGGGAATCTGCTAGTTAGTATTATATCTATCGTCAGATAGCAGTTCCCTGGTGACATGTGTACAGGTTAGTTCATCGACCTGAGGTCGTCATTTGTCTCGTGTGAGTTCCCACTGTGCTTTGATTTCTACCCTACCACGGCTCAAAGGAGTCGTGCAAACAGGTAGCTTTTGGGTACAGTCCCGAGCCATATGGAGGCACGTGAGCGGATCGGCAGGGGATTCGTCTCTCCCGGTATTGGGGGCGAGATCGTGCTGTGTCTAGGAGAGCCATTACACAAAGCCCACGGCCGTGGCAGGAGATTTACTGGTAGGTACTCCAGTAGTATCTCAGGGTGTTATTGGGCTTCACTCCGACGCGACTTATACTGCTATTGGGGGTCTGACCTTGCTAGCCCCCTAGGCAGATATGCGATACTCATTGACGAACGGACCGGACTGTATATACATTGTCACTGTTAGGCTCAGTAGGGTTTTCGGAGGAGTTCGCTCATCGGTCTCCCTTGAGTTCGCTCCTCGGCCACCCTTGAGGTCAGTCCATGGGCAGCCGTTACGCATAGCTAGTGCCGCTGACGGTTTGTGGTTAAACCCACTGCCAGGGTGCTGACGAGTCATTAGAGTCCCCCACAGACAGTTTCCCAAGTTCGGGCGAAACGTTGTAGAGGCCGTATGGTTTTATGGCAGGGTTCGGAAAATGCACGTGCTTTTACGCACGTGTCGATTTTCGGACAGATGATACTGGTCGGCTTTGGTTTAAGCCGGATCCAAGTATTATATTGAGTAGGTATAATATCTTTGTCTCAGTTGCATTTGTATTCGGTCGTAATACAAATGCGGGTATATTTATACAGTTTCGGGGTTATCCTGAAAGTCGTTTCAGGATCACTTTTGGAAGTTGCCAGTTTCCAGTTTTCTATCAGCCGTCTTTTAACATTCGGTTAAAGACGGATTTATCTTTTCTTCTGATATGAGTGAGTCATCATTCTAGAAGGTTCTAGAAGTGATGAAGTGGCTTAGTGACTCATCTTTGCATTAATGGTTCTTTAATGTTAAAGCATGACTAGGTTATTAAGGTTCAATGTTTCTTATGACTCATTCTTTTGCATTAAGTGTTATGATAACTATGAAGGATATGGTCACGACTTGAACCCTCCTACACTCACCTCCCTCCTTTGATATATATAGCCTCCTCTCTCTCTCTCATTCACTCTCACTTGATTCATTAGAGAAAAGATTATGATAGCATTTGTGTGCATGGAAATTTCATTGCTTCTTTCATTTCCATCACCCGATCAAATGGCAACTTCATTAACCGATCGTCCACGGATTTGGACGAAGTGAGACAAAGTCATCTACTCATTCTCTACATCATTCTTGGTCGTCTCTTTTAGCAAACTTGACGATCGAGTTGCCTCGAGTCAGAGGCGGGAGCCCGTTTAAAGAACCGATCATGTGGTGCCACCTCGACGAGGAGATCGGAGATCGACGAGATCGGAGAAGCCGCAACGGAGCGTGGGATGATGGTTGAAGAACGAAGGACTCGGATCGTTCGGTATAACCATTCTACACTCTTTACAGTTTGTTAGTTTAGCAATAATGGCAGATCCGGGTTAAAGTATACGATAGCGCCAGTTTAAAAGTTTTATTCCGCATTTGGCGTCTGTAGACTGCCGGGGCGCTAACGTAGACTTACAACTAACTCAAGCTACCTCTTCACTAATTAGGAATTAGTGAAGAAAACAACCTAAACTAAATGGCTAGTCTAGTGTAGGTTGATGAAGTAAGAATTTTTCTCACTGTCGAAATATTTTTCTCACTTATTTTCTTCACCTCCCAAAAAGCTAGAGAGGTTGAGGAAGGAGATGAAGAAAAGCAACCATGGAGAGAAGCAAGTGTAGAATGGCAACCATAGGTGAGAAATATCTCATATAACTCTTGTAGAGAATAAACCATGGCTATCAATAATGGTTAGGTTAATAAATATCTAGAGTAAGACAAAATTAGTGGACTAAGTCAAAGGTTAGCTCAAAGCTTCTCCAAGCTTCTAACCTTGACTAATTTCCAACTAATTTTCTTCTACTCTTAATAAATAAAACCCCGCATTATTATTTGAATGGTATGAGTCTTATACACCCATGTCACATGTAGCAACTAGCATGACACAATAATATATATTACATATATATTAAGTATACACAAGTGAGAAAAAGAAATGCTTAAGTGAGCTAATATTAGTTAATGTAAATTAATATATCAAATATATAATTAAACATTAAATTATTAAATCAACGCTTGATTTAATAATCCGGCTATATCACATACAACCGACTAATATCATGTGTATCAACTTATCGAATCAACACTTGACTCGATAACCCGACTATATCACATATAACCGACCGATAACACAAATTGCGAGAATAGAATACGGTATCACAAACACGTATTAATCTCGGTCCCGCACATATCACATATGTGCTCCTACTTCATTTCTCCTGAGCCAGGAAATCTCTGTGTAGGACTCTAAAGACTCGTCAATACGTCGGCAGTAGGTGATGATCATATCAGTCACCGACAAGCTGTCAGCGGTACTAGCTGAACGTAACAGCCACCTGGGTATTGAGCGATCAGAAGATCAACAAACAAGCCTGCTCATACTCATGAAAATCCAATCAGTAATACTACCGTACAGTCCGGTCTCTTCGTCTGATATGTCGCATATCCAGCCTAGGGGCGGTAAACATCAAACCCCAATAGCCTGATAAGTCATGCCGATGTGAGGCCCATAATAGTTCGAGAAACTATTGATAGCACTTACAAATCAATTTCAGCAACCCTGGACAGGAATTTCCTGTTATGGCCAATAGAGCATAGCGCAACATCAACCCCCAATACCGGGAGAGACAAAATCCCCTCCTATCGCTCATTTCCTCCATATGAATCGAGACTGTACCCAAAAACCACCGTTTTGTACGTTCTCTTGAACGTGGTAATGTGGAAATCTAAGCACAGTGGGAATCACACAAGACTCTATGATGATCTCGGGTCGACAGACTAACCTGTACCAGTGTCACCAGAGAACTGCTATCAGACGTGAGGTATAATACCATCTAGGAGATCTCGGCGCGTACTGTCCGGTGTACCCAGTCTCCACTGAGCACCTGTATACCATCTCTGATGTCAAACACCAATGGATATGGGATCATCCATCGCCCATCACATGGGTTAAGAAGTGTATACGCTAGTCTACTCTGGAATATCGATGCCCCGTCTCGATACTCCCATGACTAGGAACAACTGAAGGATGTACTTACCGACTACCCTGGCCCCACTAGTATGATCTGCATCATAATCCTGGTAGTCAAGTACTCATCCTAAGGGCTTTATCAACATGTAACAGAGAGACAATCAGTGTACATGTTAAGATAAAGAGCAACCAGATAGCATACTATCATGTCGAGCAAGAAAGTCCTCCCTATGTATGTCCAAGCATCCACTATAATATACATCATATGTACAATAATGGTCTCTAGGGCATACATATAACTAACAATCTCCCACTTGCACTGTAAGTCCATGTCGCGCACCCCACGTGTCTGAGGGGAGGCGGAATTTGCAAAAAATGATTTTTCAAAGCTCGCAACACGGACTTAGACTCCAGGATCGATGCTAAACCCTAGCTAACAAAATACTGTGTGAAGTTTAACTATTCGGATGAAAGTTATACCTCACGAAACCTTGTCCTTCGGGTCTTTTAGTCGATGTCCTCCTCGTCATCATAGGCTCCAAGGATCGTTACGGATCGTGGCTTCCTCGAGTCAAAGACGATCCACCCGAGAGTCTATTGTCCGAGATCTAACCTCAACTCCGAGGTAACTAAGGCAAGTAGCTTGCTAGACTAGATGGCCTAGGTGATGTAGAGAGTGAAGATGGAATACTTTGTCTCTTGGAACCCTAGGTTTCTCAACTCATGAGACAATTAGGGTTTTATGAGAAAAGAAGAAGACTTGAGAAATGAGAGTGAACTTGTGAGCTCTTCAGAATAGCTTGGCCGCCCTTAGATAAAGAATGAAGCAAATATGATATTTTGGAGATAAATATCTTACAAGAAAATATCTCGCAAGCTTCACAAAATATCTATTTTGTCAAGTGTGAGTCATGAGCATGAGTCACATAGTAGCCATGCTAGATTCAATGTCCAATTCCACCTCATTTTTCCACCCATTTGTTTTAATCCATAATAGAATTAAAAACCTAATAGGTGTCAACTTCTAGAAGCTTTCCTGAGCTAATTACGAGAATTCCCCTCATCCGTACATACATACCCGCATCCGCATCCCAAAGAATACGAATACAAAGAGATAAAACAAATCCATCAATACAATACTAGGATCCGGCTTAAACCAAAGCCCACTAGTATCATCCGCCTGGACATCATACGCACACAAGTGCACGTACGTGATCGAATCCCTATCGTAAAACCATACAACCTCTACATCTTTCGCCCGATGCAGGGAAACTCTCTGTGTGGGACTCTAAAGACTCGACAGTACGCTGGCAGTGGGTTTAACCACAAGCCGCAAGCGGTACTAGCTGCACGTAACGGCTACTCAGGTATCTGTCGATAAGAAGGCCGATGAGCAAACCCATCCGAACTCCTACTGAGCTTGCATGTGACAATCTCTTGTAACGCCTTGAAAAGTCGTTTTGGTGTTTTCCAGAAAATCGGTGAAAATTCGGTATTTTTCCGAAAACCGTCCTTTTTGTTATTTTGCAGTTTAGGACTAATTATACCTAATTTGGATAGGTAATTGCTTGTTTTTAGTAGCAAATGAGTTACTTATGAAATTCTGGTCGTTTAAAAATTTTCCCTAATTTTTCAATTTTTAATATTATTATAAGCCGGTTAGAAAATACATTAAATTAGCGATAAATACAAATTTAAATGGGCTAAATTTAAGCTTTAAAATCATGTTAATTAAAATCTAGTTGTAACATAAATTTTTAGTAATTTATTTTAAGTTTTAACTAATTTTTATTATGGAAAACGAAAATTATTGAATTTAAGCTTAAACTTGCAATTATGGTATTGTGGAGGGTCTTTTTGCATAGAATTTTTTTTGTAAACTCTCTCACAACCTCACCCCTCATATTGGCCGGCCTCATCACATGGTAGCAGCCCATGAATTTTCCCCCCTCCTATATGTGTTCTTTGGGCCTTTTAAAGTGTTTTAAATAGGGGTTTTAGTATATTAATTGGGTGTGGGCTTTGGGTGTTTGGTTTGGGCATTGACCTTTGACTTTTCCCCACCAATTCCCTCACAACTTCCCACCTTCCTCCTGCTGCCGACCAGACCAGCTGCTGTCCCCAATTTCTCTTCTCTTTTTCACTTCAAAACTCATCTCAAATTCCACAAAAATCCCAATCAAACATCAAAATTTCAAACCCATCCTTCATCCATTCTTCTTAACCTTTCTTGCATGGACCTTGGATGCTAGGAGGCCATATTTGGAGTCAAAATTTCTTGCTAGATCTCTAGATCTATAGGTATAACCCTTACCCATTTAAATTCTTTTGTTTAGATTTCCTTAATTGAGTTGTTTTATTGTAAATATTAGTGCTAATTTGTAATCTAGCTTTTTTAGTTCATGGCTTGAATTTTAATTAGGGTTTAAAAAAACCATTATTAGGTTAATTAATTTATTTTTCTATCTAGTGTTTTGTTAACCTAAATCTAAGAGGTCAGCTTGCTATTGGGTTTCAAATTAGTGCTAATCAAAGTTAATCTAGTGTGGAATTTTGATTGCTATTGCAAATAAGAAAAATCAAGAAAGGGTTTGCTTGTGGAAAATAGGTTTTGAAGCATGGTTAATGTGTTAAAAATTTGTGTAGTGGCTATCTAATGGTGTGACTTGGGTGATTATGCTAGATTGTAGTCTTTTTTGTTGCAAATCGGCGATGTTTGCACCAATTTTGGAATGCAAATGCTTACTAGTTTTTTTTGAATTTATGTGATGAATTATTTGTGATGTCTTGATGACATTTTTAGCGTATCCTATGACTTTTAGGATGTGTGGGTGCGGATTTTGATTGTTCGGGTTTCAGTATTTCCAGGCGACCTAATCAACGATTCTAGTTAGTTTTGCGATTTTCGCGTGCGTTCCGCGCACCTGTGCACGTTGTACCTAGCTTGTGAACGTTAGTATCTTCGTTTGAGTTTTGCGTCGTTCTTGATATGTAACCTTATGTTTGGTATTGATCTAATTCCAGGTTCGGTCGCGGAGACGTCAGACGCGGCTCGAAAGAGGAAAGGCAGTGATTGGACATAGCTAGCTGGGGATTTCCTGTGAGTAGATGTAACATCTACGGGGGACTATCGTTGGATGGCGCAAGTCGCCCGATAGTTTTAGTAGCTTAAAAAGATTCTTAGTAATATTAGTAATTAGGGGTTTAATACTTGTATGATTATTTGCTACATTCATGCCTTATATTGACATACATATACAAACCCATTCTATAGGACACATGCACCATTGCCAGGGTTTTTATATGCAGCACGAGCACTATTCATGCTTACACACACACCCTGGTAATTGCCATGCCACCACACTAGATAACCTTTAACTTTGAAACCTTTTACTATAATTGATACTTAAACTCGCGCTATTGCTTTAATTCCTTAAAATGAAATCGTAGGATTGCTATTCATGTGCATGTGCTTCATCATATTATTTGTTCATGCCTAATCTATTAATCACACATCGCAACTTGATTATTGATACCATATGCATTCATTATCATTGACATATGCACTTACGAGGATTTCTTGAGATTTTAGGATATTTCTGGATTTCGGGGGAAAGCCGCAAAATTTCTAAACTTATTATATTTTTAAAATGTGTAAATTGCGGTTTTCTAGTGATGTAAGTGTCGTCCACCATGAGTTTGCTGTGATTTTCGAGATCCGTGTCGAGGAGTGGAGGAACCGTTATGGGTACATGGTGGGACCGGTATGGTACCCCGGGGCAAGATGAATGTGGTGTTGACGTTGAGCCTGGCAGGAGACGGATTACCTACCGGTGACTGTTTGGCATTGCGGATATCCAGAGGATACCGACCGTGGCCGCGAGATGATGAGATTTTGATATCGAGCTGGGTCAGCCGGATGGCTGAGGCCAGAGATACTATGACATGGATATATGAGATTTGTGATAGTTTTGAGGTGTCGTTGCTGGACACAGGTTCTTGTTGATTCTATTGGTATTGTGCTGGTATTTCAAAAGAGATTCTTAAAGGGGAAAAAAACATGATTTCTTATACTTACACATTCAGATCACGAGTTGATTCGCATTGCATTCATACCTGCTAGTATATTCATATTGCGTACATACTTGCCATTATGTCCTGCCTTACCTGTATTTAGATGCTAGGATGCTTGTGTGCGTGCATACGATAGCCTGTGTAGATGTTATTTATTACTCACGAGTTGGCAACTCACCCCCGTTGTGCCACAGCCTTTTTCAGGTTCGCTCCGTCAGTACAGTAGCGGCGGGCGCACTTGCTTCTTTTGCCTGGACTCGAGGTTTTGCTCTTAGGTGGGTTATATTATTATTTTTGCACCACCTTGTATATTCTTTGTATCTAGAGTACTCCATCTACTGTATCTACCAGTATTGTTGTATATTGACCTAGAGATGAGACTGTGAGATTTGTGGACTTTTTATGCTGTATTTTGGGGTCGAGCTCACTTGAGTCGACATGCTGGTTTTTTTCATGCTTCCTTATGATTATTTCGTATGTTGTTGCTTTATATTGCGTGGGATTTGTGACCGCCTTGTGGCGAAGAGCTAGCTCCCGCTTGGGGATTCCTTATTTGTTGGATTCATATATATTCTTGTTGTACCCATTTTGGGGGCCAGTATTTACAAAGGAGACTCTGCCGAAATTTTCGGAAAAAAATTGATATTGTTTTTAAAGAGGTTTTATATGACTTATTTGGTAAACTCATTTTCAATTGATTGGGTTTTCTTCACTCTTTTGCTTATTTGGTTTTAGTTTTCTGGGCTTTGGCTTACTTATTTTACGGAAGTCTTGAGATGTTTCGTAAACTTAAGTGCCAGTCACGTTCCGTACCTTGCGGGTCGTGACAAAGTTGGTATCAGAGCGATAGGTTTTACCGTTTTGAGTGTAGGATGACCCTTGGTAGATGGAGTAAGTGACTTAAGCAGGGTAACGTAGCGTGCGTATGTCCGCGGCATACTTGCGATACGGTACTCCGCCTAAGTGACTTTAGGATATACTTGCTTGAAATTCCTTCTTTATTTCCGTGTATCTTATGATCCTATTGCACTGTCCTGTTTCCTGTACCAGTCACTATGCCGCCGAAGGCTACGAGGGCACAGAAGGCTGCCGCCCGAGACGAGATTCGAGCTGGCTCGTTCGAGGCTAGGACTGAGCAGGGTGGTATGCCTACGCCGCAGGGACAGACCGATCCACCTTCACCAGGCCGTATGGATAGGCTCGAGACTGGTATGGAGGAGTTGCGACAGATGATGGGGGGCATGCAGGAGCTACGTCAGATGGTAGGATCCCTAGTTGCAGCCAGTCGTACACCGAGGCCGGATGACGCACCTACTACATCCCAGACTGCTATGATACCTGCTCCTACTACTACCGCCGTGACCATCCCGGTTTCACTACAGGATTTCATGAGGCTGAGACCTCCAGTATTCACCGGCACCGAGGCAGCGGAGGACCCACAGACGTTCCTTGACAGTTTAGCCAGGATCTGTCGTTCGCTGAGATGTTCGGATGATCGATGGGTAGAGCTTGCGAGTTTCCGACTAGAAGGTCTCGCGCAGACATGGTGGGAGTCGGTCTTGAGAGGTCGAGCTGCAGGTCTGCCGCCTATGACGTGGGCCGAGTTTACAGCGGTCTTTCTAGCTCGTTTCCTCCCAGAGAGCGTTCGTGACGCCAGAGCTCGTAGCTTCGAGGCCTTAGTCAAGACACCTGGGATGACGGTGTCTGAGTATGACATCCAGTTTACACAGTTATCCTGATATGCTCCGTATTTGGTGGATACCGAAGAGAAGATGTTGAAGAGGTTCGTACAGGGACTTGATGCCCTGCTATATCTTGCCATTGGCGCCCAGCACACGACACTTATTCAGCTGCTATGGATACGGCATTACGGATGGAGGCACGCATATCACAGACTTCGGCCGTTTCTGGGCCGAAGAGGATTCGTACCGATGTACCGTCTCAGAGGCAGCGCACCAGATTTTTTCCGAGAGATAGGCCTTGCAGAGGATTTGGTCGGGGACAGTTATATGGTTCTTATCCCCAGGGACAGCAGTCGTCGCCAGGGTGTTTTGGGTGCGGGAGTCCTCACCATCTTGTCAGAGACTGTCCGGTGAGACGACAGGGAGCAGCGACAGTTCCGCATGTGACCCTACCACCATCACCACCCCCTCCTCAGAGAGCCCTACTTCCTACCCCACGCGATGCTCCACGCCAGTTAGCGGCACCCAGAGGCCATGGACGCGGCGGTCCTGTTCAGAGAGGACGAGGAAGCAGAGGCCGAGGTCGAGGTCAGCCCGCTATCGGTAGAGGACAGGCCCGAGTTTTTGCTTTGACACCGCAGGATGCACAGACATCCAATGCCGTTGTGACAGGTACCTTGCCAGTTTGTTCTTTCGACGCACGGGTATTATTTGACCCAGGTTCCACACATTCGTACGTCTCTACACACTTTACACCGATGTTGGGCCATGAGTCGTCGTCGTTAGATCACCCGCTTGTTGTTGTTACTCCGGTAGGCGAGTCGTTTGTCGCTCGTTTTGTATTTCGTTTGTGTTCCGTTCGTATCGGGGAGAGGGATTCATCGGTTGATTTGATTCTCCTCGATATGTTGAACTTTGATGTGCTTCTGGGCATGGATTGGCTAGCCACTTGTTATGCTTCGGTGGACTGCCGTGAGAAGGCAGTCAGATTTAGCTTTCCGGGAGAGCCAGTCCTTGTTATTCAGGGAGACCGCAGCGTCACCCTTCCCAGCTTGATTTCGTCTCTTCACGCTGGTCAGCTCTTGCGGAAGGGATGTCAGGGATTCTTAGCGTACATTTGTGATACTCGAGCTGCAGAGGTTCCGTTGGACCGGGTCCCGGTTGTTTGTGAGTTCCCTGATGTTTTCCCTGATGAGCTACCTGGGCTACCGCCTGAGCGCGATGTTGAGTTCTGCATTGATTTGATTCCCGGCTCGGGGCATATTTCTATACCGCCTTATCGGATGGCCCCGGCAGAGCTTCAAGAGCTGAAGGATCAGTTGCAGGAATTGTTAGATAAGGGGCTTATTCGACCTAGTGTTTCTCCGTGGGGTGCTCCGATCCTGTTTGTCAAGAAGAAGGATGGAAGTTTGCGCTTATGTATCGACTACCGCCAGCTGAACAAAGTTACCATTCGGAACAGATATCCGTTGCCACACATTGATGATTTGTTCGACCAGCTTCAGGGTGCGGGGTATTTTTCGAGGATCGACATGCGATCAGGATACCATCAGCTACGAGTTCGACAGGAGGATATACTGAGGACAGCTTTCCGCACGCGCTACGGCCACTACGAGTTTTTGGTGATGTCGTTCGGACTCACCAACGCCCCAGCAGCATTCATGGATTTGATGAACCGTACATTCAGGCCGTATCTTGACTTGTTCATCATCGTGTTTATCGACGATATCTTGGTGTACTCCCGGAGCAGAGAGGAGCACGAGCAGCATTTGCAGATTACATTACAGACTCTGAGGGAGCACCAGTTGTTCGCAAAGTTCTCCAAGTGTGCATTCTGGCTGGAGAGCGTCGGATTCTTGGGTCACGTGGTTACGAGAGACGACATTTGTGTGGGCCCGAAGAAGATTGAGGCTGTTCAGCAGTGGCCCCGACCTACATCGGTTACTGAGATCCGTAGTTTTCTAGGCCTGGCGGGCTACTACAGGCGTTTTGTTCAGGACTTCTCCCGTATAGCTGCACCTTTAACCGGTTTGACCCGGAAGGGAGTTCCTTTCCTTTGGACAGAGGAGTGCGAGCGCGGTTTTCAGCAGCTGCGGACATGTTTGACTACGGCGCCGGTACTATCTTTGCCTTCAGGATCAGGCGGATTCGTGGTTTATTGCGACGCTTCGCGAGTGGGGCTAGGGTGATCGCGTATGCTTCGCGGCAGTTGAAGAAACATGAACAGAACTACGCCACCCACGATTTGGAGATGGCTGCAGTGGTCTTTGCACTTAAGATCTGGCGACATTACCTATACGGTGAGTCATGCCAGATATTCACCGATCACAAGAGCTTAAAGTATATATTTCAGCAGCGAGACCTGAAGCTCAGACAGCGCCGTTGGATGGAACTAGTAAAGGACTACGATTGCGAGATTTTGTATCACCCGGGCAAGGCTAATGTAATGGCGGATGCTTTGAGCAGGAGGCCCGGAGGTAGTCTACCTTGTTTGCGCGCAGTACAGAGGCAGTCGTCGGCAGATTGACAGACTTTATGCGACAGCCGGGTTGAGTTCGAGTTCACTCCGACAGGGGGACAGCTTGCGCATGTTCGTGCACGTCTGCAGTTGCTTGACCGTATATATGAGGCACAGCGCAGTGACGACCGTTGCTCAGAGATCATGGCACAGATGGGACATGGCAGATTTTCCAAGTTCGTGATTGAAGATCAGGGGATTTTACGCTATGGATCTAGACTGTGCGTACCAGATGCTGATGGATTGCGACGCGACATTCTTGAGGAGGCACACCAATCAATGTATAGTGTCCACCCCGGTTCCACCAAGATGTACCATGATATGAGAGAGACCTACTGGTGGGACGGGATGAAGAGGGACATTGCGGAGTTTGTATCGAGATGCCTGACTTGTCAGCAAGTCAAGGCCGAGCACCAGAGGCCCGCAGGAGAGCTACAGCCGTTACCCATTGACGAAAGCGGCTCACTTCCTGCCAGTGAAGACGACTTTCAGCTTTGCTCAGTATGCCCAGGTATACATCGACGAGATCGTACGACTGCATGGAGTCCCGACGTGTATCTTGTCCGACAGAGGCACCCAGTTTACCAGCCGATTTTGGCAGCGACTTCAGGAGCCATTGGGCACCCGTTTGAGTTTCAGCACAGCATTTCATCCGCAGACCGACGGACAGTCAGAGCGGACCATTCAGACTCTCGAGGACATGCTCAGAGCGTGCGTTTTAGACTTCGGCGGTAGCTGGGATCGTCATTTACCTCTAGTGGAATTCTCCTACAACAACAGCTTCCAGGATACTATTCAGATGGCACCTTTCGAGGCATTGTATGGGAGGAGATGCAGATCGCCCGTCTGTTGGACAGAGCTCAGTGAGAGCAGCATTTTGGGGCCGCAGCTTGTTGAGGAGACGACAGCGAAGATACAGTTGATCCGAGACCGGATGAGAGCGGCTCAGAGCAGACAGAAATCGTATGCAGACAGGCACCGTCGCAGATTAGAGTTCGCAGTTGGCGACCATGTTTTTTTGAGAGTCTTTCCGATGAAGGGGACGACGCGTTTTGGGCGAAAGGGGAAGCTTAGCCCTAGATTCGTAGGTCCCTTCGAGATCCTCGAGCATGTTGGCGCTGTTGCATATCGTTTGGCCCTTCCACCCAGCTTTCCCGATGTTCACCCCGTCTTTCATGTTTCGATGCTCCGCAAGTACCTTCACGACCCTTCGCATGCGATTCAGCACCCGACAGTCCAGCTAGAGCGCGACCTTTCGTTTGCAGAGCAGCCGGTGGCCATCCTGGATCGGCAGGTGAAGAAGTTGAGATCGAAGAATATACCAACCGTCAAGGTCCTTTGGCGTAGCCCGAGCAGCGAGGAGGTTACCTGGGAGACTGAGGGCGAGATAAGGAAGAAATATCCCCATCTCTTTGAAGGTACGCGTAGTTATATTTTTAAATTCGGTGACCGAATTTCTTTAAGGGGGAAGATTGTAACGCCTTGAAAAGTCGTTTTGGTGTTTTCCTTAAAATCGGTGAAAATTCGGTATTTTTCCGAAAACCGTCCTTTTTGTTATTTTGCAGTTTAGGACTAATTATACCTAATTTGGATAGGTAATTGCTTGTTTTTAGTAGCAAATGAGTTACTTATGAAATTCTGGTCGTTTAAAAATTTTCCCTAATTTTTCAATTTTTAATATTATTTTAAGCCGGTTAGAAAATACATTAAATTAGCGATAAATACAAATTTAAATGGGCTAAATTTAAGCTTTAAAAACATGTTAATTAAAATCTAGTTGTAACATAAATTTTTAGTAATTTATTTTAAGTTTTAACTAATTTTTATTATGGAAAACGAAAATTATTGAATTTAAGCTTAAACTTGCAATTATGGTATTGTGGGGGGTCTTTTTGCATAGAATTTTTTTTGTAAACTCTCTCACAACCTCACCCCTCATATTGGCCGGCCTTATCACATGGTAGCAGCCCATGAATTTTCCCCCTTCCTATATGTGTTCTTTGGGCCTTTTAAAGTGTTTTAAATAGGGGTTTTAGTATATTAATTGGGTATGGGCTTTGGGTGTTTGGTTTGGGCTTTGACCTTTGACTTTTCCCCACCAATTCCCTCACAACTTCCCACCTTCCTCCTGCTGCCGACCAGACCAGCTGCTGTCCCCAATTTCCCTTCTCTTTTTCACTTCAAAACTCATCTCAAATTCCACAAAAATCCCAATCAAACTTCAAAATTTCAAGCCCATCCTTCATCCATTCTTCTTAACCTTTCTTGCATGGACCTTGGATGCTAGGAGGCCATATTTGGAGTCAAAATTTCTTGCTAGATCTCTAGATCTATAGGTATAACCCTTACCCATTTAAATTCTTTTGTTTAGATTTCCTTAATTGAGTTGTTTTATTGTAAATATTAGTGCTAATTTGTAATCTAGCTTTTTTAGTTCATGGCTTGAATTTTAATTAGGGTTTAAAAAAACCATTATTAGGTTAATTAATTTATTTTTCTATCTAGTGTTTTGTTAACCTAAATCTAAGAGGTTAGCTTGCTATTGGGTTTCAAATTAGTGCTAATCAAAGTTAATCTAGTGTGGAATTTTGATTGCTATTGCAAATAAGAAAAATCAAGAAAGGGTTTGCTTGTGGAAAATATGTTTTGAAGCATGGTTAATGTGTTAAAAATTTGTGTAGTGGCTATCTAATGGTGTGACTCGGGTGATTATGCTAGATTTTAGTCTTTTTTGTTGCAAATCGGCGATGTTTGCACCGATTTTGGAATGCAAATGCTTACTAGTTTTTTTTTGAATTTATGTGATGAATTATTTGTGATGTCTTGATGACATTTTTAGCGTATCCTATGACTTATAGGATGTGTGAGTGTGGATTTTGAGTGTTCGGGTTTTAGTATTTCCAGGCGACCTAATCGACGATTCTAGTTAGTTTTGCGATTTTCGCGTGCGTTCCGCGCACCTGTGCACGTTGTACCTAGCTTGTGAACGTTAGTATCTTCGTTTGGGTTTTGCGTCGTTCTTGATATGTAACCTTATGTTTGGTATTGATGTAATTCCAGGATCGGTCGCGGAGACGTCAGACGCGGCTCGAAAGAGGAAATGCAGTGATTGGACATAGCTAGCTGGGGATTTCCTGTGAGTAGATGTAACATCTACGGGGGACTATCGTTGGATGGCGCAAGTCGCCCGATAGTTTTAGTAGCTTAAAAAGATTCTTAGTAATATTAGTAATTAGGGGTTTAATACTTGTATGATTATTTGCTACATTCATGTCTTATATTGACATACATATACGAACCCATTCTATAGGACACATGCACCATTGCCAGGGTTTTTATATGCAGCACGAGCATTATTCATGCTTACACACACACCCTGGTAATTGCCATGCCACCACACTAGATAACCTTTAACTTTGAAACCTTTTACTATAATTGATACTTAAACTCGCGCTATTGCTTTAATTCCTTAAAATGAAATCATAGGATTGCTATTCATGTGCATGTGCTTCATCATATTATTTGTTCATGCCTAATCTATTAATCACACATCGCAACTTGATTATTGATACCATATGCATTCATTATCATTGACATATGCACTTATGAGGATTTCTTGAGATTTTATGATATTTCTGGATTTCGGGGGAAAGCCGCAAAATTTCTAAACTTATTATATTTTTAAAATGTGTAAATTGTGGTTTTCTAGTGATGTAAGTGTCGTCCACCATGAGTTTGCTGTGGTTTTCGAGATCCGTGTCGAGGAGTGGAGGAACCGTCACGGGTACATGGTGGGCCCGGTTTGGTACCCCGGGGCAAGATGAATGTGGTGTTGACGTTGAGCCTGGCAGGGGACGGATTACCTACCGGTGACTGTTTGGCACGGCGGATATCCAGAGGATACCGACCGTGGCCGCGAGATGATGAGATTTTGATATCGAGCTGGGTCAGCCGGATGGCTGAGTCCAGAGATACTATGACATGGATATATGAGATTTGTGATAATTTTGAGGTGTCGTTGCTGGACACAGGTTCTTGTTGATTCTATTGGTATTGTGCTGGTATTTCAAAAGAGATTCTTAAAGGGAAAAAAAACATGATTTCTTATACTTACACATTCAGATCACGAGTTGATTCGCATTGCATTCATACCTGCTAGTATATTCATATTGCGTACATACTTGCCATTATGTCCTGCCTTACCTGTATTTAGATGCTAGGATGCTTGTGTGCGTGCATACGATAGCCTGTGTAGATGTTATTTATTACTCACGAGTTGGCAACTCACCCCCGTTGTGCCACAGCCTTTTTCAGGTTCGCTCCGTCAGTACAGTAGCGGCGGGCGCACTTGCTTCTTTTGCCTGGACTCGAGGTTTTGCTCTTAGGTGGGTTATATTATTATTTTTGCACCACCTTGTATATTCTTTGTATCTAGAGTACTCCATCTACTGTATCTACCAGTATTATTGTATATTGACCTAGAGATGAGACTGTGAGATTTGTGGACTTTTTATGCTGTATTTTGGGGTCGAGCTCACTTGAGTCGACATGCTGGTTTTTTTTTCATGCTTCCTTATGATTATTTCGTATGTTGTTGCTTTATATTGCGTGGGATTTGTGACCGCCTTGTGGCGAAGAGCTAGCTCCCGCTTGGGGATGCCATATTTTTTGGATTCATATATATTCTTGTTGTACCCATTTTGGGGGCCAGTATTTACAAAGGAGACTCTGCCGAAATTTTCGGAAAAAAATTGATATTGTTTTTAAAGGTGTTTTATATGACTTATTTGATAAACTCGTTTTCAATTGATTGGGTTTTCTTCACTCTTTTGCTTATTTGGTTTTGGTTTTCTGGGCTTTGGCTTACTTATTTTACGGACGTCTTGAGACGTTTCGTAAACTTAAGTGCCAGTCACGTTCCGTACCTTGCGGGTACAGTCTGGTCTGTTCGTCTAAGAGTATCGCATATCGGGTCTAGGGGGATGGTAAACGTCAGACCCCTAATAGCGCAATAAGTCATGTCGGAGTGTAGCCCAGAACAACCAGAGAAACTACTGGAATACCTACCAGTAAATTTCGCTTGCCCTGGCCAGGGACTATGTGTAATGGCTTTTCGAACACAGCGTGATATCAAACCCAAATACCGGGAGAAACGAATCCTATCTAACCACCACTGTCTCCAAGTTCTTCGGGACTGCAGCCAACTACTACCTGTTTGCAAGACTCCTTTGAGCCATGGTAGGGTAGTAATCAAAGTACAGTGGGAACACACTCGAGACGAAGTAGCAGTGTCAAGTCGACTGACTAAGCTGTACTCATGTCACCTGGGAAGTGCTACCCGACGATAGGTATACTACCCACCAGAAGTTCCTGACGAGTCTTGTTCGGTGTACTCATAACCCAATAAGCACCTGCATACTATCTCCAGTACGACGTACTAATGGCTGTGGGACAGACAATCTCCCCTTTTGGGATGAGAAGTGTATACACTAGTCTACTCTGGAGTATTAATGCCCTGTCTCGATAATCCTACGACTAGGGACCTGTATAAGGATGTACTTATATACTATCCAGCCCCCACTAGTGTGACTGCCATCACAACGCTGGTAATCAAGCAAAGATCCTAAGGGATGTACTAATATGTATAAGCGATATGCTAAAACACATGCACATATCGAAGTTGAAACAAACCAAATAGCATACTACCATTTTAAGAAAGACTGTCAATACAACTGTGAATATCCTAAGCTTCCATTAAGTAATATACAAACCAATATGATACAATAATGGCCTGTAGGGCATACATCACTAACAATCTCCCACTTGCACTAGGACCATGTACAGGCGTATCACAAACCTATCATCTCGATCAGCCTCTCAAACTGTGTCTGAGGGATGGCCTTCGTGAGTGGATCTACAGTGTTATTCTCAGTATCTACTCTCCTCACCTCGATCTCCTGGCGATCTACGATCTCCCTGATCAGATGGTACCGCCTCAAAATGTGTCTGGACTTCTGATGGGACCCGGGTTCTTTCGCTAAAGCTATAGCACCGTTGTTGTCGCAATACAGCGATATTGGATAAACAATGGATAGAACCACCTGAAGTTCTGTGAGGAACTTCTTCGTCCAGACTGCTTCTTTTGCGGTATCGTAAGCAGCTATGTACTCCGCTTCCATTGTCGAGTCAGCAACGGTGTGTTGCTAGGAGCTCTTCCAATAGACCGCCCCTCCATTGAGGGTAAAGACATAACCCGACATGGACTTGGAGTCATCCTTGTCACTCTGGAAACTGGAGTCAGCAAAAGCCTCGATCTGGAGGTCTTTTCCACCATACACCAAGAACATCTCCTTAGTCCTTCTCAGGTACTTGAGAATAATCTTTACTTCTATCCAGTGCTTCTCCCCTGGGTTTGACTGATACCGGCTTACAACGCTCAATTCATATGTTACATCTGGTCTACTACACAACATTACATACATTATAGAGACTACCATAGATGCGTAGGGTATAGTTGACATGCGAGCCCTTTCCAAATCAGTCTTTGGAGGCATGTCTTTGGAGAGAGTGATTCCGTGACAAGCCGGTAGATTACTGCGATTTGAATCTTCCATACTGAATCTTTTCAGTATAGTGTCTATGTACCTTGACTGTGAAAGTCCAACTATCCGTTTAGATCAATCACGATAGATCTGGATCCCCAGAATTTAGGAGGCATCATTGTCACGACCCGTAATTTAGCATGTGCCCGACACTTAAATCACACAGCGTCTAAAGGCATAACGTAAATCAAGTAAGCCGAAGCCCAGAAAATCTAAACCTTTTTGCGGAAAATATTGGGGGTGCAGTTTTGAAATAAAGGTATAATGAATCATGTTTTTCCTTGAATGCATAGCTAATGAAAAATGAAAATGCAAGTGGGTTATACTACAGTTGAAAACATGTTTCGTCTTTAAAAATTTGGGCAGCACCTCCCTTGTATATTTTGATCCAAAACCATATACACAACAATATATAGGCATCCCCAAGCCGGAGCTAGCTCTTCGCCAACCGGCGGAATCACAACCACGCAATAACATATATACGACGCCCAACGGTGATGAATCAACCCAGAAAGAACAAATAAAGAAGAAAGACATCAAAACTCAAGAAAAGCGATCATAAACCCATCGCTCTAAGTCTCGCACAACACCCAAGTCTGACTAGATATACCAATATACAACGTCTAGTTCTGATTTGGTTTGATCTGATGGAGTTTATCTAGATACAATGGAGTATAAAGTACGAGAGTGGGCAATATCCAATGTGTGTCTCACCTACCAAAGCAAAGCACACTGGATGAAGCTGTGTGCCAGCGATACCGCAATTGATCCTAAGCGGTCAAGACTGCAAGAACTGTGGCACAACGGGGGTGAGTTGCCAACTCGTGAGTAGAAAACATCAGCAAGTAGAAATCGAATAAAACAACGATTTCCTAAGTCACTATATCCTGAAGGTAATACTATGATATCTAGGGTGAACAAGTACGTATATACGTCAACAATCGAGTCAATACAATGACATATTTATAAATAAACATCTGACATCATATGCCTGTATGCATGTGGATATCATCCACGTGTCGATCAACGACACAAACAATATCATGGAACCAGAGTGTCTCACACCGACACTCGAACATCATGAAAACTATTCCTGTATATATATGAGGATATCAACCACGCGTGTCCATCAACGACACATCAAAATCATGGAACCTGAGTGTCCAACACCGACACTCAAAACATCATGAAACCCGTGTCCAGCATCGACACATAAATCCTTATATCTCAGGCGCCGCATACTCAGATCGGCCCTCATATCTATCTTATCTCAGGCACCGCATCCTCAGATCGGTCCTCATATCCATCTCATATCATAACTCCAAAACGGTATCCTCCGGATATCCGCCGAGTTCTATACAATCACCGGTAGGTAGTGCTCCCCTGCCAGGCTCACCGCCTAACAATACGAGTCTTCTTTCCCTGGGGTATCTCACCGGGTCCACCATGTACCCGCAGACGGTGCCTACCGCTCCTCGAATCGGGTATACTCACTGCTCAGAACCGAGAAAACTCATGGTGGACATCTTGAAATATCATATCAAGAGAAACCGCATTTTTAAAACAATACACAATTTCCTTTTAAATGAAACTGCGGTTATCAAATCCAGAGATCTCATAAAAACTGTATCTCAATGCATATAACCATAAAGTACGATGTATGCAATATGGAGTAGCAATATGAGCATATCGAATATATCATGCAAGCATGTCAAGTGATAATACGGAACAATGAATGTACTTTTACGGTTAAGAGTAATATCATGATATAGCAGTTCAACTGTGTAAGTAGCTTGGCAATTACCGATGATGAATGTGTATGAGCCGGTAAATCTGTATAAGTGTAACATGCCCATCAACGGTAATTGAGCAGGTGTACCAGCAAGTATATCATATAGCATTAAATACCGGCACGTGGTATGTACATCACGAGGGGTAATATCCTACACAACATGAACAATAAATTGGTATATCTATCTACACAAGAATCATACGGTTACTTTTTAAACGATACACATCGTCATTTTGAAAATAGGTATGGTTCAGGTGGCAATCTTTATATCAGCGATCCCGCCTCATAACATCCGATATGACAATAATCCTCAATCATCATCCTCAAATTACTAGCGCGGATCAATCATCCGGTACATCTCATCACGTACGGTAATCCATCGTACGGGGTCATCAAACAGAATAGGGAATCTATCGACCTATACAATAACGAGGGTACGGATCTAAAGTCTCATACGGCATATTACTCATTACTCATAAATATATATATACACATATATCTCAAATCACATTTGTATAAATGTCATATCTTATTAATTCCACCATACCTCTATCTCAATATTGTTTCGTGTTTATCGATCTCGGTCTCATATCATACTATTAACAACTCATACTTGTCCACTTTCAATTCATACTTATCATGATTCACTTTCTCATTTCATATTCTCATATATCAATCCGAGTCATCTATATCTATCATCTTAATATCCCACGTCATGTTATCTTATATACTTATATCACACTCTCAAGAAAATATGTATTCATTAGTGTCAACTTTTATCATATCATATCTTACTAAATCTTACAATCATGTTATCTTAAGTTCTTAGCATATCCTTTATCAAAATTATAATTTATATCACAACCTTCTATATCAATGGTTGCGGGGGTGATATATGCCATCCACCCGACTTCCCCCGTAGATATAAATCTACTCATCTGCTAAACTCCTCGCTTAGCCGAAGTCGATGTGCTTTGTCGTCTCGGATGTCCACGCGAAGGTACCTACAATCAATACACAATCGCAATACAATCAAATCCAATATCCAAAAACCGATACGGCACACGAATTGCTTATAGGTTAAAACCTATATCATACACATGCAAAAACAACCAAACAACCCTCGTCGTTGACGTACAAACGTCCAACGACCAATTCAAATCTTAAATATAAAAACTAAGAATTCAAATATCGGAAATAATAGCCAAAGCACTCGAAAACAACTCCCAGATTTTGGCTCAGGTAAATGGGGACTAAACAAACAAGTACATGGGATAAGTTGTAGGGTAAGTGAGCTACAGGAAAAACCACAACTCCAAAGGAAGAAGGGGACCCGGCGAGATTGCCTAAATATCCGGTGTCGCCGGCCATGTTGAAGAGTTTTGGGTTCATATTTTGGTGGTTGTCTTCTAGTGATCTATCTAGGTTAATGGACTTGTTTGATTTTCTTAAAAATATCCCAGATAGCTCCAGATACCCTGTAGTCCTCTAGGTTTCACAAAACCGAAACGGGAAAATTCTAAGTTCGTGTATCGGGTTCTATTCTCTGTTCTGGTCTAGCAAAGCAATCTCTAAGGTCTTGAAAACACTCACTAAACCTCTATTTACCACTTAACAGCAACTTGGAATTTTCTAAGATCACATAACCTAATTATTTCAAATTCTAAAACAACTAGAATAATTAAACACAAATACTAACCTAAAGTGAAGGGATTACCTCAATTGGCAACTTAGGAAAATTCTTGAGTTGTCCAAAGTCTTCAAAATCCAAACTTGGATGGTTCAAAGGGTTTAGAATAGGTTTGTGCATATTTTTAATGAAGGTGGCATGAGATCTTGAGAAGGAATTGGAGATGATGCATGAAGCTAGAGTGAGAATGAAAGAGATGAAGAAAAACATGAAGAAAACAATGGAAAATGAAGAATGGGGCAGCCAAGTCTCACCCTCTCTCTTTTATGCTCACCCTCTCACTATAAATATCTCCTACACTCACCTCTCAACAAATATCTCTTTTGTTTCTTCTCATTTCTTGTTTTACACTCATAACTCTTTCTCTATTTGCTTTTCTTTTCTTTTCTTTTTTTGTTTCACTCACTCACAATTCACAAACACAAACACAACATGCACATGACACGGTGCACTAGCCATAGAAAAATCTAAAAATATAGATTTGTCCAATTCACGATTAGTAGTGCACTAATTGATTTTAGTCTAAATTTGTATATATTTAATTATAAAAATGCCAAAATCCAATAAATATCTTTTTAATAAATAAATCAATTTAAGCTCCGATTATTTTCTAAATATTGGTATATACTTATACCATTTTACGAAAAACCCATATTCGCAAATCGAATAGTTTTCATGAAATATATTATTTTAATATTAAATTTCCAAAAATAATATTTTATATTTCTGAAATGTTACAGTCTTCCCCCCTTAAATAAATTCGGTCCCCGAATTTAAATTTAAAATACCTAAATACTAAAACATTTCAATAGTCAGCTCAAATCAACGGGGTTCCGAAATCACGGAAGACATATGAAATACCACAGCACATCCTGTGCGCCTGAAAACGAGTACGAAACTCAAAATCAAACTCCATCAAGTATCACGCAATCGCTGGAGTTATAAAGGAAATAAGAATAACGAATTCCACTAATGGAATACAAATGCACTATCGCTAAATCATAATACGTATATAGCACGCATCTTTATAAAACCAATTTAAAAGCTGAATAACTCATGCCAAATCTTTCCTAAATCTCCGTGCTATGCGTAGCTCACGGCACAAGTGGCGGACGATCATTTGTAAAGTAGTAAATATATACTTATATATGTTTTGCTCAAATTATATGTCTCGTATTTTTGCAATATCCCAGAAGGTTTTCCTTGTAAAATTTCATGTCGCTCGCGGACACGTAGGAAATAGCGAGACTATAGCTCCTTTTTGAAAACCTCCTGGTAAACTTTTCATGCCTGCAAAAGTACTCCGTCACTGTCCTCAGATCTGCCCTACTCGGCTACTATATAATATTGTATCCATCATCAAAACGCGATACTCATAAATAAAATCAGCCTCAAAAGGCGTATCCAACATCACATGCGTCTGGTGCGCACGGAAATGAAATCCAATACAAGTGCCACGGATATGCATAAAAGCAAAACTAAGTGCAACTGGTGTGCACGAAAGCATATGTCCAGTGCAACGGATGTGCACGACAATAATATCAATTGCATCTAAAGTGCACGAAAATCTTAACCCAGTGAAACTAACATGCATGAATGAAAATCCCAATTATGCACGAATGAAAATCCCAATCAAGTGCATCCAATATGCATGAATAAAAATCTCTATCGAGTGCACCCGGTTGTTAGCGGATGTTGCACACCCTCACAATCCTGTGAGAAGACGGAAGCGGTAACCAATAAAAATTCTTACATGCAACACCCACTTAAAATAAGATCAGTGCTTAAACCTTAACTAGCAAATTTATCAAGAGATTTAATCTACTATGAAAGTGTGCTATACCTAAGAAATCGGTCCTTCGGGTCTTCTCTTTGTTGCAACTCCTAGGATCCTTGATGGTTGCAAAGAGCTCGATCTCCGGCCACCTCTAGATCCAAGACGATCCACCTGAGAGCTATCGAACAAGTTACAAACTCTTCCCAAGAGTTTAACTAAGAGATCAAGATTGCTAGAAGTGATCACTTAGATGATATAAAGATCAAGTAATGGATTATATTTGTCCCTTGACCTATGATTCACAACTCATGTGAAGGTTTAGGTCAAGAGGTAGATGTAACATTTCAGAAAAATAAAATATTATTTTTGGTAATTTTTATAATTAAATAATAAAATATTGAATATTTTAATAGGGCGATATAATTAAATACCGATAAATTGGGAAAAATTTAGAAAATTATGGAAATTACAGAAAAGAGGGTGCTTTATGTGATTTAAGAAAATTATGAAATTTTATGATTTATTATACACTAATTTTGTGCAAATCGCGATTAAATATCGCTAATCGGGCACTAAGCGTGTTTTGTGCACATGACATGCACATGTCATTTTTAGCACCTGTTGCATTTTCATCATGGTCTTTCTTCATCTTATCATGCATGGTTGTTTGATTTTATGTGAGAAGAAAACAAAAGAAAAGAAAATAGAAAACATTAGAATAATGGGTATGGGGATGAGAGAGAGAGGGTGAGGGGTCAACCATAGTCTTGGCTCATTCCCTCTTCATCATTTTTCATCATCTTCTTTCCCTTTCCCTCTCACATGGCAGCACCTCCTCCCTCCCCCTCTTCAACCCTCACTTCATCATAAAAAATTCATCAAAAGTCCATCCCCTCTTCACAAAAAATGTGCATAAGCTCTCAAGCTACACTTTGGACCAAGAAAGTTTGCATTTTGGCACTGTAGAGGATTCATGAGTGTCAAATGACGTAATCCTTTCACATATAGTGTAGTGTTTCATTTGCATAAGCCTCTTTTCAAGTTTAAAATTGATTTGGCGAAGTTTAGTGAACTTTGAAATCTCATGTTGGGAATTAGGGTTTGATTTGAATAGAGATTGTGTAATTGGGCTTTATAGATGACCTTAAACCCCTATAGATGTTAGAAATCCAGAACTTACACAATATAAAACCTGAAACCCAATTTCTGGAAAAACTGTAATTGTTCACGTCGGTTTTGTGTCTATTTGAGGGTGCAGGGAAATCTGGGATGACCTGAGTTAATTACGAGACTAGCAAACAATACCATAGACTCTTTTAGACCAGTAAGAGACCACCCAACCAAGACGAACTCCATTAGGGACCCCCTGGCCTGCGACCTCGGATATTAGGGGGAAAGGCTCGGCCACCTTGGTGAGATAGGTGCCCCGGTTCCTCCTGTAGGTTATCTACCCTTTTTACATCACTCCAGTATTGTTTTGGAACATTGTTTTCACTTTAATAAAAATCTGGGACCACTTCCTCCAGTTGCTGTTTGGATTCGAGTTATGGTTTTGCGTATTTTGAATTCTGGATTTTAGTGTTTATGTTTTATCTCGATCACTTGACGTTTGTACTTCTATATCGAGTGATATCGGGTTGATTTGCGAGAGCTAACCATAGGTTTTGACCTATGTGGGTTTCATGCGTCGTTTTGGTTTTGATTTGGATTTTAATGCGTCACGATACGTTATAATATGTAGGTACCCCCACGATGATTCGAGACGATGAAGAAGATGATGGCGACATCGACATCGGCAAGGAAGATTAAGGTGAGTAGATATATATCTACGGGGGAAGTTGGGTGGATGGCGTATAGCACCCCCGCAGTTTCGTAGTGATGTATACGAATACGTATACATATATATATATATATATATGCATAGTATATATTGTTATATGATTATGGTTTATCATGATAGGGTGATATGCTCATGGATTAGTTTAGGGTTAGTTGCGAAACCCTAGAGTAGTTGTTACACCCACACACGCGCACACACACACACACACTTACATACATTTACTTTATTACCTGTGCATATATGGGGATATGTATATATATATGTACACATGGGTATTGGACTATGTATATATATATATATACATATATATATACGGGATTATGATGATAGTACTTGGGATTGGAGATGAGTCAATGAGTTTGGGCTTGAGGCCGTGAGATTGGTGATGTGCCGTGGATCGTATTTTGAGATACGACACGATATTTTAGCGGGTCCTTTGACGTGGTGTTTTCAAACACACGCATGCATACATATGTGGTATCAGTGTTGTACTAGACGTAGATCAGTACCCCGGATCATGATATTTGATAAAGAGGATACGGTATGAATAATGTGATATATGCGACATTTGACCCGTACCCAGATTTAGGAGGCCGTACGACGGATTTACCGTACGCGCTATATATTGATGATATATCCGCACTCTTGACTCGAGGATGTCATATTATATTAGGGTATTGATTTGAGAGAGATTTTGTGATCAAAAATTATATATTACCGCAATCAAGAACGGCGTCGCTTGGTAGCTAGCCGGTGAATACGGGTCGGTCCACAGGGATGGTGTTAATTTCCTAATTGTTCTAACGAGCTAATTCCAAAGGGTGTTTGGAATTTTATCACTAAAACTAATTTGATTTAGACTAGGATTTA
Source organism: Agapanthus africanus (assembly GCA_030015575.1). Classification (NCBI taxonomy): domain Eukaryota; kingdom Viridiplantae; phylum Streptophyta; class Magnoliopsida; order Asparagales; family Amaryllidaceae; genus Agapanthus; species Agapanthus africanus. The sequence continues at coordinate 308,803,364 of JASDDO010000022.1, read as the reverse complement.
GGAAACTTGCTAGGGTAGGTTTAGGTTAAGTTTGGTAAAATAAAATTTCCCACCTCTTTCAATGCCCTAAATTAGATCTTTTTAGGAGTTATGGTAATTATTAATAAAGGTGATTAGGATGATCGGGAAGAAACAATGTTTCTTCCTCTAGATCCTTGTCCGTCCTTTCTTAATCCTTACCCTAACCTCTATGGAAGACATGCATATCCAGTCTTTTATACTACGGTATCACCTTTACCTCGTGGGTAGGGTGCCGTAGGGAACGGAATATGGATGCATGCATGGAGTCCTAATTGTTAACGTGTGATGGGCAAGAAAGGGGTGAGAGATCTTCATCTCTCAAACCCTTCCCTATTCCTAACCCTAACAAGCGAAGAAACTACTCGCTCATTAAGGGATCTAAGAAAAAACATAATTTTTATTTTGGTTTTCGTTTTAAGAGATTAATTAACTACAGCAGATGAATAAAAATTCTAATCTAGATTAAACTAAGGCAAATAAGAATTTATCTAGGGCAGAAATTGAAACTAAGAACTAGGGCAAGAATAAAATCTACTTACAAATTGATGCTCTCTAAATCTTGAAAAGAATTCTGAATTTTATTAATGAAAAGAGGCATGACCTAATACAATATTTAGGGTCTTTATTTACAGGACATAGAAACCCTAGGGTTGCAATCGACTCGCACATCTCCTTTTACAAAATTTCCCCTAGGAAGACTAGTCAGCGCCGCCAAGAATTTTCGAAAAATTTCTCGCCACCACGGGCTTTACCTGGCCGCGGAACCGCGGCCGCAGGCCAGGTTTGGCCGCGGTTCCGCAGCCAAAAGAGAAGCTTGTGTGCTTCAATTTGCTGTGCTGGTTCTTCTTTTCTTTGTCTTCCTAATTCTTTGGTTGGTTCTTCAGAATGTTTTCGATTTCTTTTCCAGATCTCCACAGTGAGTAATGTAGTGGACTTTAACCGTTCGCTTTGTGTCGAAGTTTTTAACCTTGCTCTGCCTTTTGCTTTGTGAACTGATCTTCGTGTAGGCTTGATCAAGATTCCATCATTTATCGGTCGTAGTCTCACTTTTGCATTGTATTTTGTCTTTTTCACTGTTTTTGTTCCGAGAACCTGTAACCGTAACTATGTAGCAGACATGGGTCAAAAGCACCTGTTTATTTATAAAATGCATAAGAATTGGGAATATAATAATGCAATATTATGATATGAACAGGTATCGTATGGGATACTATTGAGGCGGGATCACCGACTATTATATATATATGTGTGTGTGTGTGTGTGTATCGACTCAGATGTTAGGCGGTTTCCTTACCTTTCGATCAGCCTGTAGTTACTTGTAAATGATAAATTAGAGTTGAGTCATACCTATTTCAAAACTAACGAATCATGAGTATTTTAAAGACAAGCCAAGGGATTCTACGGATATTTCAAAGGACGCATCTTTTCTTAAAAACACCGTAGCCCTTATTTTCAAAACACAACGATTCGTGTTATTTAAATGGAAAAACTGTATGACTCATATTTATATAAATACAGATTAGTAGTCGTTGTGTTTATTATTCAGTTCCCGCATATTATTGCAGTTCGCATCGCATCGCATGCTTATATTGTGTTTTTCATATGCCATTATTGAGATCTTGCTGTCAGGACACCAGCACCATTACCGATGATGCGTATGTTCCACATACACTTACTTGCCGGCTCACACACATCATCATTGGTAATTGGCATGTCACGTACACTTTAGAGAATATTACTCATTGACATAGCTTGTAACTGATAGTTCGACATGGTATTAACGTACTCGTCTTTATATGCTAGTTTAGACATTGCAGTTATAACTTGCTACTTCATGCATATTATTATTCACTGTTATGCAGTATTATGGAGTTTTATGCCAATATTCACTGTTTACATTCTATTGATGATTGGATTTCGTATTTCCATGAAATTCCTGGATTTGAGGGAAAACCGCAAGAATATATATAAACCTCTCTCTCTCTCTCTTTTTAAAATGAAAAGTGCGGTTTTCTCGTGATGTATGAGTCGTCCACCATGATGTTTTCTCGGTTATGAGATGGATTTCGAGACCCGATTCGAGAAGACGTATGAACCGTCTCGGGTACATGGTGGATCCAGTATGGTACCTTGGGACGAGAGTGATTTCATGGAGGATGATGAGCCTAGCAGGGGCAGACTGCCTACCGGTAATTTTACCTGGCGCGTCGGATATCCGGAGGATACCATTCGTGGTCGTGTGATTGATGATATGGGCCGATCCGGGCTGACGGATCCCTAGATATTGAGATTTGAGACACTGAGATTTTGAGATTTGAGATATTGAGGTTTTGAGATTTGATGATACAGGCCAGTCCAGATAGCCGGAGCCTGAGATATTGAGATATTGGGATTTATGTTTTGTGTCGATGCTAAACACTAATTATGTTGATTTCATTGATGATACCTCGTTTTAAATATACAGAAATCTCACTAAATTATGAAAGCAGTTTCTTCATTTACATGTATTCTGTTTTCATGCATTCATACCTCATTCATATGATATGTTGCAACCTGAGGCACTGACACGAGCACATGGGATTACACTTATGTATAAATGTTTACCCTTGCCACCTTTTCATGCTTCAAACTTAACATTTTGAGGTTATATGTATATTTGATCGTATTGACCTTGGATTGTGTCATACATACGATTTCTGCTCGGTGATGTTTTCTACTCACGAGTTGGCAACTTACCCCCGTTGTGCCACAGTTTCTTGCAGGTTTTGCCGAACAGGTTTTGTTACGTCTTTATTGGCACACTGCTCCCTTTCCGGGTGATTGCTTTGGTAGGTGGGTTCACTTGCATCGTGACCGCCATTGTACTTTATTACATTCAGTTGTATCTAGTAAACACCATCAACCAGACTTGTATATTTTATTGAATTAGCAGACCAGTGATGTTTATTCTTTCGACCTTAGAGTCGCGCGTTGTATTATTATGGTTTTCATTGTTGTTTTGAGTTCCCTTTTCAGTTTTGATCCTCGCCCCTTGGCGTTGTATATTATATTGCCTGCGTGGTTATGACCGTCGATTGATGAAGAGCGAGCTCCCGCTTGGGGATGCCTTTTATCATTATGTATGCTTTATCAGGTTTATACCCGTTTGGGGTCAGTTTTTACAAAGGAAACTCTGCCGAAATTTTCAGAAAAGACTTGAGATTTTAAAAATGCATACTTCGGCTTATGTTGTTAAACTTCTTGCTTTAAAATGGGTTTTTCTTTCACTCAACTGCTTTACTTGGTTTGGATTTCTGGGTTTTGGCTTACATAGATTACGTACGCCTCGAGACGTTTCGTAGTTTAAGTGTCGGTCATGTTCCGTACTTTTCGGGTCATGACACTAGAGGAAGGAGAGAATTAGGAGAGAGAATGTATATGTGATGAATGAATGAAAAATGAAGCATAACAAAAGATATGGCTCAAAACAATAATTGACGCATGCATTATTTTTCACAAAAATAATTCACCATGCCTCAATAATAAACCCAAATGAATATAAAATGATTTGAGCCATGCCTTCAACCATGCTAAAACTTTCTCCAAATTCTACTTCATCATTTTCATTTTCTCAAAATGAAAATTGTTCAGTCGAAAATATTACAATTTTTAACATAACAATTTCCTCATATTTCTAATCATCTAATGATGTTTGTTATAAATATAACACATATTACAAGTTCATCTGGAAAATATCAAATACCACGTGTTATGCATTATAATCAACATTTTGGAAGGAAATTGTATGTTTATTATTTCACGGATGATATTGTATATCTCAACATTCTTCATTGAAATTTTTGTGCAGAAAATTATCTCAGGACAGATATCGGAATCACAAATTTGCCGACAAAATATAGCAAATCAAAGAGTTAAATTCTGGCAGAGATTCAGAAGAGATAAAAAGATTCTAGATATCAAATATAAACCCCAAGACCAACACCAGAAGACACAAGAAAAATGAAGCAATAAACTCACCAAACGGCCGCGGATCCGCGGCCGAGTTACGGCATCGGGTAACTATAGCTCTCGAGAAGCTTCATTCCAACTACCTAGCTTCTTAGGGAAGATTGACCTAGCTTCTAGTGGAAGATTGATGAAGGGCTATATAAAGGACTCTAGTCTTCATTTTGAGGGGTTGAACAATTCATTACACAAGTTGAGTGACACAACATGTAACTCCAATTCAATTCCAAATCAAGATCCAAATCAAGAATCGTTAAGAACAACATCGAGCGACGACATTCAAGATCCTTTATGCAAAGCCGATCGTTATCAAGGGCACGAGATCCTCGACAGGTCCAAGTCTCACAGAGATCGAGCAAAGCGAAATTTGACGGAATAGTTACCTCTTCAAGGGAGCGATCGAGAGCAATTCTTGTAACCTCGGATTGAAAGAAAGTGTAATTAGAAGTTGATTAATAAAGGTGATCATTTGTTAATTCTCGCTTTCATTAGATTTTCGCATTATAAATTTATAATTCTTGATTCGTTTATTTTCATGATGCGTGAGTAAATCTTCGCTTGCTAAGGATTCGAAGGAATTTGGTAGATCAAGTGGTGATGAAATCCTATACGCATCTTAAGTCTTATGAGGACTATGAACTTTAGGAAAAAGAATCGTCAACGAACAAATTTGGAGCGAGATCACCGTTCATGATAATTTCGTTGCAATTTGAGATTAAATGATTGATGATTTTCTTTGCTAAAGGCTAGATTTGAATGATGATCAATGAAAAGACATGGGATAGTGAAGGAGAAACCCTAGTTTCTTCAATAGATCCCTAATCTTCATTCATCACCATTGTTCTAGCTAAAATTCATCAATAGATAAGATAAGTCATTATTAGTATTCATCATTGCTACTAATTCCTATCGAATCCTACAAGCCATTCTTCAATTTTCTTGATAACTAAAATTGATTTTTGACATTTTCTTGATTACTAAATCTTAAACTATTTCTTGATATTTCTTGAACATATTTCATCCTATAAATATTGATTCATTTTCTTGAATTTTCTTTACTATTTTCTTTCGACTCAACTAAAGCTAGAAACGAATAAATACATGAGTCTCAGTGGACGACCCATACTTATTAACGAACTACATCGACACCGTTATTGATTGCGGCTATAAATTCTTTGATTGTGATTATACTTTTCATTTCATTCAATTGGATCAAAAAAGAACGACCAATCAAATGTCACAACTTGTAACTCCAATTCAATTCCAAATCAAGATCCAAATCAAGAATCGTTGAGAACAACATCAAGCGACGACATTCAAGATCCTTTACACGAAGCCGATCGTCATCATGAGCACGAGATCCTCGACAGGTCCAAGTCTCACGGAGATCGAGCAAAGCGAATTCGACGGAATAGTTACCTCTTCAAGGGAGCGATCGAGAGAAATTCTTATAACCTCGGATTGAAGGAAAGTGTAATTAGATGTTGATTAATAAAGGTGATCATTTGTTAATTCTTGCTCTCATTAGATTTTCGCATTATGAAATTTCTAATTCTTGATTCTTTTATTTTCATGATGCGTGAGTAAATCTCCGCTTGCTAAGGATTCGAAGGAATTTGGTAGATCAAGTGGTGATGAAATCCTATACGCATCTTAAGTCTTATGAGGACTACAAACTTTAGGAAAAAGAATTGTCAACAACCAAATTTGGAGCGAGATCAGCGTTCATGATAATTTCGTTGCAATTTGGGATTAAATGATTGATGATTTTCTTTGCTAAAGGCTTGATTTGAATGATGATCAATGAAAAGACAGGGGATAGTGAAGGAGAAACCCTAGTTTCTTCAATGCATCCCTAATCTTCATTCATTACCATTGTTTTAGCTATAATTCATCAACAGATAAGATAAGTCATTATTAATATTCATCATTGCTCCTAATTTCTATCGAATCCTACAAGCTATTCTTCAATTTTCTTGATAACTAAAATTGATTTTTGACATTTTCTTGATTACTAAATCTTAAACTCTTTCTTGATATTTCTTGAAGATATTTCATCCTATAAATCTTGATTTATTTTCTTTAATTTTCTTTACTATTTTCTTTCGACTCAACTAAAACTAGAACGAATAAATACACGAATCTCAGTGGACGACCCGTACTCATTAACGAACTACATCGACACTGTTATTGATTGCGGCTATAAATTCTTTGATTGTGATTATACTTTTCATTTCATTCAATCGGATAAAAAAAGAACGATCAATCAAATGGCGCCGTTGCCGGGGATACGTATGTAATTTGTTCGTTCTTCCTTTTTGAGTTGAAATATTATTATTCTATCAAAATTTTGAATCAAAATCGTATCGTGTGCTTAACGATCAATGTGTGAATTTTGCAAGGGAATCTGGAATCATCCAAGCAGAGAGATAAAAATTCTGAAGCAGTCAAGAGGACCAGAGGAGCAAGGGGAGCATCTGTACCAAAAATTATTCAACGAACTGTTTAACTGACCGTGTAACCGCGGCGGTGTAACATTTCAGAAAAATAAAATATTATTTTTGGTTTTTATAATTAAATATGATGAATATTTTATTAATGCGGTATAATTAAATACCGATAAAGTGGAAAATATTTGGAAAATTCTAGAAATTGCTGAAATGAGGGCGTTTTATATGATTTAAGAAAATTATAAATTTTTATGATTAATTATATTCTATTTTAATTCTAATCGCGATTAAATATCACTAATCGTGTTTTAAGCCGGATTTGTGCACATGACATGCACCATGTCAATTTTCACATTGTTACATTTTTCTACCATGTCCTTTTCTTTTACTTCATGCATGATTTGTTTTAAATAAAAGAATAGAAAAGAGAAGAGAAAAGAAAAGAAAAGAAAAGAAAAAAGAATTGGAGTATGGGCATGAGAGAGAGAGGTGAGGGGTCAACTTGACCATGGCCATTGTGGTCCCTCCATTTTTTCTTCATCATTCTCTCTCCCTCACAAACTCCATGGCAGCCCCCTCTCCTCCACCACCTTCACCACCTTTAAACATCATCAAAAATTCATCAAAAGTTGATCTCCATTTCATTAAAAATGTGCATAATCTCCCTACAAACCCTTGGGACCAAGAAAGAATGGATTTTGAAGACTTAGGGAAACTCAAGAATTTTCTTGAGTTGCCAAATGAGGTAATTCTAGCACCATTAGTGTAGTATTTTAATTCCTTTAGCACCTATATTAGTTTAGAATCTATTAAGTGTTGTTTAGAGAGGTTTGAAAATTCCTAGTTAGGGTTTGAGGGATTTGTGAGTTGTGATCTGCTATGACTCGGGGACCTGGAAAATTATTTAGCAAACACAGAGATACAAGCAGGCATCCTAGAAGCTACCATTGAAACCCTGGACCCATCCCCCACTTCCAGGACGCAAATAAATTCATTCTGGCCGCAAATTGTTGCCAGGACCTGACCCCCAGGCTTCGTGCTTGGTCTGCGGTTCCCATATAAGTAAACTGGACCCTCCATATGTGCAAAATTGGCTAATTTTACCTAGGGTAAAATCTGGGACCATTTTCTTGAGTTGATGCCTTATATTTCGTGACGTTTTTGAATTGAAGTTTTGATATTCATGTTTTTATCGGTCGATTCACGTTTATACGTCAATCATCGAGAGTTGTTGGTTATTCTTGCATGCGTAGTCCGTAGGTTCTTACCTATAGGCTTTTAGCGTGTCGTTTTGGTTTTGAATTGGATGTTAATGCGACACGATATGTTATGTCATATAGGTACCCCCTCGTGGACTTCAAGACGACGAGGATGAGTGTGGTATCATCGACTCCACGAAGCGAGGATCAAGGTTAGTAGATATATATCTACGGGGGAAGTCGGGTGGATGGCGTATAGCACCCCCGCAGTTCGTAGTGTAGTATACGAATACGTATACATACATACACACACACACACACACACACACACACACACACATATATATATATATGTTTATTGAGAGATTATTGATTATCAAGATAGATTCTAGGTGTTCATGATATAGTGTTAGTGTAATTAGAAGTAAGTTAGTTTAGCTTCTTAGTCGCGAAATCCTAGATTAGAGATTACACCCACACGCACACACACACATGCACACATTTTTTATATTATGCATATATGGGACTGTGTATATATATATACATATACATATACATGGATGATTAGGATAGTTTGTGGTATTTGGAGATGAGTCGATGAGGTTGGGCATGATGCCATGAGATCGGTGATGTGACATGGTTCGTATTTGAGATACGACATGATTAGTATAGCGGGTCCTTGGGCGGTGTGTTCTCATACACACGCATTCATATATAGATGGTATCATTATGTACTAGACTTAGATCAGTACCCCCAGATTCATGATATATGATGAAAAGGATACCAGATGAATAATGAGATAAATGTGATATTTGACCCGTACCCAGATTTGGGATGCCGTACGATGGATTTACCGTACAAGCTATATATTGATGATAGATCCGCACTCTTGACTCTAGCATATCATATTATAAGTATATTGTATCGTATATGATACTATTGAGGCGGAATCACCGACTACTAGATATATATATAGATCGACTCAGACTTAGGTGTTTTCCTTACCCTTTTGACTAGTCTGTAGCTTAGTCCTGTAGTTTACTTATTAGATGTAGAATCTTTACTGTCGCATTTATTATTCATGTCCTGCATATTCTTGCTGTTTGCATCGCATCGTATGATTATATTGTGTTTTCATTTGTTATTATGAAACCATGCTGCCAGGACACCAGCACCATCACCGATGATGCGTATGCTCTATATACACCTGCTTGCCGGCTCACACACATCATCATCGGTAATTTCCATGTCACGTACACTTTAGAGAATATTATTTCATTTTTATCACTTGTTTGTCGATAGCTCTGATACCAATTTTGTCACGACCAGAAATGGCACTTGACTGGCACTTGAATCATATGACGTCTATAGGATTCAAGTGCCAGTCACGTGCCATTTCGGGTCGTGACAAAGTTGGTATCAGAGCGTTAGGTTAACCTTGGTTCGAGTCTATGTTTGACTATGCCGAGCCTAGGGCGTTTGTATATATACGGAATCTATGCTTGACCTTACGGAACTTAGACTTAGTCGAGGGGGTATTAGACCCGAACTTTCGTCGCGTAGGTTGACCTTGGTTCATGGAGTATGTGACTTAAGGAGAGTGACGTACCGTGTGTATGTTCTGCGGCATACTTACGATACGCCACTCCGCTTAAGAAGCCTTAGGATGTATATTTCCTTCAACATCATTATATTCATTCCTATGATCTATCCTCATCGATATTGGTTTATGGTTGTTGCTGCCACAATTACATGGGCAGAGAGAGCTACGTCTAGAGTTGCCTCAGCATGAGCTCGTCACAGACGAGGACTGACCAGGGCGTGATTCCAGGGACACATGATTGCATAGATGTATCGTCCTATTGTGTTTTCATGCCATGAGCATTTAATAGTTCGCTTTTACAAGATTTCTCGTACGTGCAGATCAGTACCAGAGGATTGGGCCACTGCTATAGACCAGCCAGAATGTGATAACCGTCAATGCACCGATTATACTTGATGATTGAGACATTGTTCAGCATGCGGACGAATGAGCCAGTTGCTGCTGCGAATGATGAGATATTGCCCAGATGTTTGAAGATATTTCCGCACGAGTTGTACTTAGAGATATGATAGAAGTTCTCTAGTCACCCAAGGAGGAATGAATAGGTCATGTGATTTGTTGCCTACCCCGATGCGAGGTCATCAGATTGATTGATTCCCGCTAGAGACGACTTTACGCAGGTACGTTGAGAGTCGATAGAAGACGATCGAATGTCAGAAACCGATTTTCCAAGTTTCAAGTATTCGGAGAAACAAGCAAGTAATTCCGTGGACCCTCTAGAAGAATGAAACCCTAACTCGATATAATGACCATGAGAATGCTTTGAAACCATAGGGTTTGTAGCAGTTCAGCGGTGCCATTAATGAGGCTTGGGTTTGCTCTTCTACAGCTGGTCTATAGGTACTGTGGCATTCACTAGAATACTATTAAACTGTACCCAAGATATTGAGCTCTTGGGGGATCATGGAACTTTGACAAATCGATCGAAAGGTTCGATGTCATTCGGATATCATGTGATGGGATATTGCTGGGAGACTCCAGATACGAATATATCCATTAGAGCGCAGTCCATGTAGATATGAGGAGACGAGTCCGAATCAGTTGACTTTAGAGAAAAGTGGAGTAAGCGGTTCGTACGAGATCTTGATGAGGTGATGTTCCACTCCACTGACATCAGAGATGTGATACGCATGCAGAGGCATTGTACATGGATATATTTTCCAGAAGGAGCCGCGATGAGTATGCAGCCGTTCCGAAACAAGAAACAGATTTAGTAAAGGATGACGACTTCCAGGCAGTTCGGCAGAAACGAGATTCGGGAGAGGCCGCGACAAGATCTTTCTGGAATACCATACGAGAAGACTTGGACCCAGGATCGGTCATAGTACGCACACCCAGTAGGCCAGAGTTCGGCAGCGTCGACGAGACATGTTATGAGTGACCATGATAGTTGGCCAGAGATCTTTAGAGGACGTGCTAGAGCGAGACTATTTCCGCCATCTTTGATTTCGGTATTTTGTACGATTTATTTGCATGTTTGAGATTTTGTGCACTACAGTTGCACTTGACTTCGATTTGATGTCATTCGAGATAATGATTTTGATTTCATACCTATGGTATTCATGTGTTTTAACTTATGCTTTCGGCATAGTATGCATGCACTTTTAGTATTTTGATTCGATTTTGTGCACGCTGATGCACATGGTTGTGAGATTACATACCACGGTATATCTGATTTGGATTGAGATGTGATGTATACCGTGGATTTCGATTGTGATACTCGATATTTGTTTTCGTGCACCTTGTGCACTTGAGTTGGATTTTGCGCAGACTTGACGCACTTGATGCAATTTTGGTGCACACAAGAGGCACTAAAACGAGATTCTTCGTGCATATCAGATGCACCTGATATTGTTGTCAGGCACACCCGTTGCCTTTGACAGGTGTTTCGTGCACACTCGTTGCACTTAGATTTGTTTCTATGCACATGTATGGCACAATTATGGATTTTGATTCTCCATGCGCACCATACGCACTTGGCATTCTTATGCACATTGTGGGATTGGTTTCTTGCGGAGCAGTATGTTTTTAAGATATTTACTATTTGGGATAGTAATTGTGCAGGTCTAGTCCGAGGACAGTACCTGGATATATTTTTGCATGAATTGATAGTTATCGAAGGGATTTCCAAAAGGAGCTATAGCCTCAGTATTTACCTACGTGTCCGAGACGACACAGAAATTTTTATAAGGAAACCCTTCTAAATTATTTTCAAAACGGTGGGACGTGTATGCTAAACAAGGATATAACTATATAGTTATTTTCTTACAATAAACGTCCGCCACTGTGCCGTGATACGTGGATCGCACAGTAACATTAAAGGTTTGGCATGCATTTTCTTTCAGATGTTTTGACGGGTTTACACCGACGCGTACTACGTACATGCTATAGTTTTGTTATATATCATGTCAGTTTTCGTATTATATTTTGACTTTGGTGCCTTCACCATAACCCCGATGATTGCGGGATGCTTGACGGAGTTTTGAATTTTGGTTTATATACTCGTTTTCATGCGCATGCATTGCGCTACGATGTGATTTTTTGTTTATGATTTCGTAGCCCCGACGACTTGATCTTTTTACTGAAATGTTTTAGTATTTGAGAGGTTTAAATTTAAATTCGGGGACCGAATTTTTTTAAGGGGGGACGACTGTAACATTTCAGAAAAATAAAATATTATTTTTGGTAATTTTTATAATTAAATAATAAATATGATGAATATTTTATTAATGCGGTATAATTAAATACCGATAAAGTGGAAAATATATGGAAAATTATAGAAATTACTGAAATGAGGGCGTTTTATATGATTTAAGTAAATTATAAATTTTTATGATTAATTATATTCCATTTTAATGCTAATCGCGATTAAATATCACTAATCGTGTATTAAGCTGGATTTGTGCACATGACATGCACCATGTCATTTTTCACATTGTTACATTTTCCTACTATGTCCTTTTCTTTTCCTTCATGCATGATTTGTTTTAAATAAAAGAATAGAAAAGAGAAGAGAAAAGAAAAGAAAAGAATAAAGAATTGGAGTATGGGCTTGAGAGAGATAGGTGAGGGGTCAACTTGATCATGGCCATTGTGTTCCCTCCATTTTTCCTTCATCATTCTCTCTCCCTCTCAAACCCCATGGCAGCCCCCTCTCCTCCACCGCCTTCACCACCTCAAAACATCATCAAAAACTCATCAAAAGTTGATCTCCATTTCATTAAAAATGTGCATAAGCTCCCTACAAACCCTTTGGACCAAGAAAGAGTGGATTTTGAAGACTTGGAGCAACTCAAGAATTTTCTTGAGTTGCCAAATGAGGTAATTCTTGCACCATTAGTGTAGTATTTCAATTCCTTTAGCACCTATATTAGTTTAGAATCTATTAATTGTTGTTAAGTGAGGTTTGAAAATTCCTAGTTAGGGTTTGAGGGATTTGTGAGTTGTGATTGTGTAATTGAGGTTAGTAGAGGCTATATAACCCCTATAGGGATTGTATCATGGACTAAACCATATACTTAAACCCTAAATCCCAAACTTAGAAATCCCCGATATCGTATTTTGTGGAAATTGTGAAGGGAAATTGATATCTGCTATGACTCGGGGACCTGGAAAATTATTCAGCAAACACAAAGATACAAACAGGCTTCCTAGAAGCTACCATTGAAACCTTGGACCCAGCCCCCACTTCCAGGACGCAAATAAATTCATTCTGGCCACAAATTGTGGCCAGGACTTGACCCCCAGGCCTCGTGCTTAGTCTGCGGTTCCCATATCAGTAAACTAGACCCTCCATATGTGCAAAATTGGCTAATTTCACCTAGGATAAAATCTGGGACCATTTTCTTGAGTTGCTGCCTTATATTTCGTGACGTTTTTGAATTGATGTTTTGATATTCATGTTTTTATCGGTCGATTCACGTTTATACGTCAATCGTCGAGAGTTGTTGGTTATTCTTTCATGCGTAGTTCGTAGGTTCTAACCTATAGGCTTTTAGCGTGTCGTTTTGGTTTTGAATTGGATGTTAATGCGACACGATATGTTATGTCATGTAGGTACTCCCACATGGACTTCAAGAAGATGAGGATGAGTGTGGTATCATCCACTCCAGCAAGCGAGGATCAAGGTGAGTAGATATATATCTACGGGGGAAGTCGGGTGGATGGCGTATAGCACCCCCGCAGTTCGTAGTGTAGTATACGAATATGTATACATACATACATATATATATATATATATATATATATATAACTATGTTTATTGAGAGATTATTGATTATCAAGATAGATTCTAGGTGTTCATGATATACTGTTAGTGTAATTAGAAGTAACTTAGTTTTGCTTCTTAGTCGCGAAATCCTAGATTAGAGATTACACGCACACGCGCACACACACATGCATACATTTTTTATATTATGTGTATATGGGACTATGTATATATATATACATATACATATACATGGATGATGAGGATAGTTTGTTGTATTTGGAGATGAGTCGATGGGATTGGGCATGATGCCATGAGATCGGTGATGTGACATGGTTCGTATTTGAGATACGACTTGATTAGTATAGCGGGTCCTTGGGCGGTGTGTTCTCATACACACGCATACATATATAGATGGTATCAGTATGTACTAGACTTAGATCAGTACCCCCAGATTCATGATATATGATGAAAAGGATACCGGATGAATAATGAGATAAATATGATATTTGACCCGTACCCAGATTTGGGATGCCGTACGATGGATTTACCGTACGAGCTATATATTGATGATAGATCCGCACTCTTGACTCAAGCATGTCATATTATATGTATATTGTACCGTATATGATATTATTCAGGCGGAATCAGCGACTACTAGATATATATATATAGATCGACTCAGACTTAGGTGATTTTCCTTACCCTTTTGACTAGTCTGTAGCTTAGTCCTGTGGTTTACCTATTAGATGTAGATTCTTTACAGTCGCATTTATTATTCATGTCCTGAATATTCTTGCTGTTTGCGTCGCATTGCATGCTTATATTGTGTTTTCGTCTGTTATTATGAAACCATGCTGCCAGGACACCCGCACCATTACCGATGATGCGTATGCTCCACATACACCTGCTTGCCGGCTCACACACATCATCATCGGTAATTTCCATGTCACGTACACTTTAGAGAATATTATTTCATTGTTATCGCTTATTAGTCGATAGTTCTGATATATCATCAATGTGTTAGTTTAGATGTTGCATTTTACTATGATATTTCATGCATATTTATATGTTCATTTCCATGCATTATTATTAGGGCCATTCCGGATTTACCGGAGCCCAATATTTTAGAATTCATTGTTTAATTGTTATTGATATTTGGATTTCGGATTTACATGAGATTTCTGGATTTGGAGAAACCGCAAAGATTTATAAACAGATTATCATTTTAAAAAGATAGAAAAATTGCGGTTTCCTCCTGATATGATTTGAGATATGTCCACCATGGGTTTTCTCGGCTCTTGAGCAATATCTTACACCCGATTCGAGGAGGATGAGAAACCGTTTGTGGGTGCATGGTGGACCCGGTGTGGTTCCCCGGGGTAAGATGGTCGCAGATGATTGCGTTGAGCATGGCGGGGGAGTACTACCGACCGGTGATTTTATTGTGACTCGACGGATATCCGGAGGATACTGATCGGAGTTGGGCCAGTCCGGATAGCCGGAGCCCAGGTGCCAGTCCGGATAGCCGGAGCCCTAGATTTTAAGATTTGAGATTTTATGATATGGGTCAGTCCGGATAGCCGGAGTCCGAGATATTGGATATTTGGATATACGTTTTGTGTCGATACTTGACACAGATTTTTATGTTGATTTCATTGATTATACCTCTATTTAAATATACAGAAATCTCACTATATTATGAAAATAGTTTCCCTATTGACGTGCATTCTGTTTTCATGCATTCATACCTCATATTTATGATATGTTGCTACCTGAGGCACTGACACGTGCACTTGGTATTACACTTATGTATAGATGTTTATCCATGTTATTATTTTATGCTTCAAACTATATCATTTTGAGGATATATTATGATCGTATGACCTAGGACTGCGTCATACATACGATTTCTGCTCTGTGATGTTTTCTACTCACGAGTTGGCAACACACCCCCGTTGTGCCACAGTTTCTTGCAGGTTTTGCCGTACAGGTTCGCCGCGGCTTTCTGGCACACTGCTTCCATTCCGGGTGATTGCTTTGGTGGGTGGGTCCACTCGCATCTTGGCCACCCTTGTACCTTTTATTTATATTTAGTTGTATCTAGTAACTCCATCAACCAGACTTGTATATTATTTTATAACCTTAGAGACCAGTGTATATTCTTTCGACCGTAGAGTCACGCTTGTATTTTTTGTGGTTTTATTGTTGATTTTGGGTTTCTTTTTGAGTTTTGATTCTCGCCCTTTGGCGTTGTATATTATATTGCTTATGTGGTTGTGACCTTCAATTGACGAAGAGCTAGCTCCCGCTTGGCGATGCCTTTATTAATATTATGCATCTTTTACCCGTTTGGGGCTATTATTTACAAACAAAACTATGCCGAAATTTCCAGAAAAGACTTGATGTTTTAAAAACGCAGATTTGGCTTATTTTAACAAACCACTTTCTTTAAAAATGGTTTAGATTTCTGGAATTTTGGCTTACTTGAATTAGATAGGGTCCTATAGACGTCATATGATTCAAGTGCCAGTCACGTACCATTTCGGGTCGTGACAGGCGGATAGCAGCAATTGGCGGCGGAACTGCGGCTTTTTGGACGAGTTAGGGCTCCAGAATTCTCTAGTATATTCTCTACTTTCTTATCTTTTCTCTGATCTGTCCAATAACAACTTTTCTGCAGGATTCTTCGCAAAAATTCGCCGCTCAAAAAAAAATGTTGCGTTTTTTATATTGGTTGTTTGTGCATATTTTAATACAGAAATTAAGGGGCAAAGACCAAATTCAGATTAGTTGGGGATTTCATTACCCTTCCTAAGCCCCAAAAATCATAAAACTAGCATCTGCATCACCCTTCATTAACTAAAAAAAATCTAGACAAGACTCTAAGGAAGGTCGTGGGTAATCTATTGCTTATCCGCATTTCTTTTGTGGTGTCTAAGGCAAGCGTGTCTAAAGCAAGTGGTTACTTAATTAGGCTCGCTACTTACTTAGTGGATACCTCCTACTTACCTGGCACTTACCTGGCCATAGGAGGGATAAAGAGGTAGTAGAGAATTTATCCTGCGATTTGTCTTTTAGAAGTCTAGGTGCGGTCTAGTGACTTGACCTAGGTGACCGTAGATCTAGGGTCGATTGTGGATTTTTTGGGTGATTTTTCAAAATCCGTCTTTTTCAAAACAAACCAAAAACAAACCACTTTCTCTAATTATCACAAACACTGCCACTTGTGCTAAACTGTTTAGTGCATGCTCGGCTGGACACAGGATTCTAGTGCCCGTCTTGTCTGCGTTCCTCTTATCGACTCCAAAGTCGGTAATTCTATATCTTCTTTTTCCTCACCACTCACCACATCCACCGAGATGGACTGATCTCCATCAAATTTCAATAACACAACTTTGCCACCGCCCGCAGGTGCGCAGAATCTACCGCGTATGTCACGACCCGAAATTGCCACGTGACGGCCCAAATACTACGCAACGTCTACAGGAGTAACACATTAATAGAAATCCAAAACCCAGAAATCTAAACCAATAAAAGACAAGATAAGATAAGAAACATTTTTAAAAGTCTTTAAAATCACAACGCAAATTCTTTAAAAGTCCAACATTCTTTCTTTAAAATTTTGGCAGCACCTCCTTTGTAAAAACTAGCCCCAAAAATGGGTACAACATAAATATAAATAAAGAATCCCCAAACTGGAGCAAATACATGCCCAAAGGCGGAAAACAACCACCACAACAAATATACGACGCCGTAGCGAAGAAATAAAAGACAATAGAAAGGAAACTATATAAAAGACAACAAGTCACAAAAATATACAATATCGTCATCACCAAGACTCTAAGTCAACAAGAAAATATAGTAGATGGAGAGTACAAGGATACAACGAATATACAATACAACAATATGGATAACCACAAACCCACCAAAGCAAAACTGCACACTATGAGCTGAAGCGGTATCCGCAACAAAAGATTATAGATAGATGAATAGCCTGCCTCGACTACTCGGGGGAACACCCTGCAAAACAACTGTGGCACAACGGGGGTGAGTTGCCAACTCGTGAATAGTAAATAACATATGCAGGAAATCGCAAGTATGCATGTACAGCGCGAATCTAACATATGCAAGCTAAAAGCAGTAACAGGTCATATGAATGCAATAATCACGAAAGGTACACTAACAGGTACAACTAATACATGAAGCAATAATAATATAACAATCGGTATGCAATAATCATGCAATAATGATATGAAAATGTATATATGCAACAGTCATGAAAGGTACTCTAGCAGGTACAACTAACACATGAAGTAATGCATATAAATAAAGGTATGTAAATGCAACAGTCATGAAAGGTACTCTAACAGGTACTACTAATACATGAAGCGGTGCATAAATAGTAAATGTGAGGTATGGAATAAAATATGTCATTTCCACGGAATTCTGACATCGTGGTAGGATCACAATCCAACAAGACAATCCAAATCCCAAATCCTCAAATCAGCCCCCAAATTGGCTCTCATATCATATAAGTCTCACGGATCCTGAATGTACAATATCAAGTAAATCTCATATATCCTGAATGTGCAAAATCTCATATATATATCCTGTATCCAATCTCAAATAAATCACCTATATCCCAAATCAAATTATCAAGTAAAAATCTAACATCCAAAATATATTTGCAAGAATAAATATGATGATATATATAAATTAATGTCAATACACTTATATTAGCGTCCCATTCCACTAATATTGGTGTAAGAGCATATATAACAGCGTCTCATTCCACTATTATATATACAAAGAAGTAAAATATCATGAAAACAATCTGTCAAGCTTCGACACAGAAATGCTGATCTATCAGGTGCTGTCATCAAGACTGGCACCCTAATAGGTACGTATTACACGCTATCCGAAAAGCATGAGTGCCTAGCTCTGACCCTCGTCTTTCCACGTATCCATATGTACATGACTCCCAACGGTATCCCCATGATTACCGTCGAGTCATTGGTAATGTCGCCGGATAGTATAGTTCCCCCACTAACTCATCGTCTGATCCACGAACTTCTTGTCCCGGGGTACCTCCGGGCCCCACCATGTACCCGCACATGGACCCCTCCTTTCCTCCCGTAGGGTATATATATCAGAACCGATAAATCTCATGGTCGCTGCTGAAATATCATATCAAGGGTAACCGGGTTTTTCAAATAATGCATAATTTCATGAACTCCCACGGTCCCCAAATCCAGAAAACATCATGAAACATTCATATCACAATGCGAAAAATCCATGAATATAATATATGCAACATAAACTTAAACGTAAGCATATAAAGGAAAAGCCGCTAATTAACTGCAACAAGTTAATATAAATATCATGCGGTTCCTAATTTTCTCCAATTCTAAAATAACATCAAGTAAAGGTAAACATGTAGCTATAACCAGATGTATGTGAAAAACTAAAGGTATAGTAAGATATATGTATCTACCTATAAGTAATGATGTAGTATACCCCCTGATTATAAGTGAAGTATGTGTGCAAGGTATACCTGTAGCTATGTCATAAAGTGTGTATGTACCTATCACTAATGGTACAATACTCTATAGGTATAAAGGTATCTAGCATGTAAGTATGTGAATATACAGGTAAGCTATATGTCATATGCGATAAGAAATATGAATCAAAGTCCCAATGTCCCTAACCAAGCAATATCATATCTATATGTGGGTTGTGCGTGACATGGCAATTATTGACGGTGTGTGTGACATACAATCAGTTCTCGTGCAACATGAATCGTCAATAATAGTGCAGTGTCCTAAGGGTACTAGTCCAAGCACAACACTAACTAAGCAGTAGGGTGAATGCGCAATTCTAAATATGATATAGAATATGCGACAGAAATAACATCTCTAGCCCAGACGCATAACGCCATGCGGGCGATTCCTCTGTAGATGTTAAATCTACTCACCAATGCTCCAAGCTAGGTGAAGTCTACCACCTGTTTTCCCCTGGTAGTAGTGTCCGAAGTCCTCGCCTGCGAACCTGCAACATTAAAACAATAAAACAAGTATATATTAATAATAGACCCAAAACACTTACAAACTACACTAGACCGACGCAACAACACAAAACATACTCTCAAGTGTTCGTATTGTGGCTAACGTGCATAGCGACACGACGAAACTAACTCAAGAGCAAAACCACACAAAGTGCACGATCCGTGTCGTATAACGTATCGCGCGGACACAATACACTGGAAACTACCTAAGTGATCCCAGATTTTGCATACAGAGAAAACTCAATACTCAAACAAGACCCAAAACATCCAAACCACAACATAGACGTACCCTCAAAAACCCACACCCCAACTCTTTCCCCGAGCCGAGGTCGCCGGAATCCCCTTCATACGTCGCCGGCCCTGGCCGGTGGGGTGGGTCTCGTGTCTCAGGTGGGGTCTTAGGTTCACTGGTACAACACAACCACATTGTTTGGTTTTCTAGTAAACTTTCCGGGTCACAGCAGATCACAGATATCACAAATAGGCACTAAAAATACGATATTTTGCACAAAACGACACCAAACGCTATCTAAACTGAAACTAACAAGCTAAGCTACACTAAAAACACATAAATAACAGCAAAAGAACATTACCTACACAAAAGAACTCAAAGATCCTCGCTTTGCATGCTCCAAAGCATCCAAGAGGAGGAAAGTGATCAAAGATGTGATTTTGATGAAGTTTGTGAATGATTAGTGATGGATTTGTGAAGAAATGGTGAAGAGAAGCTAAGTGTTCAGTTTGAGGAATGAGGAGGTGAAGAAATAAAGCTAAAAAGATAAAGAAATGAGAGAAAGAGAGAATGATAAAGAGAGAGGGAGGTGAGGCTAAGAGGTAAGAACACCAAAGCATTAACTCCTCATAAATTCCTTCACACACACCTCATCACTCATCCAACAAATATCTTCTCACCCACAAAAGATCAAGGGTTTAGGTTAAGGAATGGATTAAACAAGGATTAGGTTAAGTGTCAAGGTTGCTAAGATAAAAATTAGCACAAACAAATTCTCACATTTACGTGCACACGTGCTTGCATGCTTATAACAAATAATAATAAATTATTAATTAAATGTTATAAAATGTGAGGAACCCGAATTGGTAAACTTTTTACAGTAAACCCGCATTAACGTCAGAACGAACACTAACCGAAATCTAAGGCGTTACAATCTCTCCCTTATAAAAATTCGTCCTCGAATTTAAAATTCTCACCAAGCGTACCTTCAAAGAGAAGATTACAACTCTCATATCTCGTTCCCAGCCTCCCAAGTGATTACCTCACTATACGGCTACGTCCAAGAAAACCCTTCACGGATGGCAAGACCCTTGACCGAAATTTCTCCACCTGCCGAGCTATTAACACAATTGGCTGTTGGTGAACGAAAGATCGCGTCCAAGCTAAATGGTCTGGTACTGAATCATGTGAGAAAGGTCATGAAGGTAATTGCAAAGTATCGACAGAAGGAATACGGGATGAATATTAAATAATCTGGGCGGAAGTGCCAAATTAAAGGAAACGAAACTAACTCGCTTTAAGGATCTCAGAAAGACCTACAATTCTGGGATAAGCTTCCCAAAACTCAACATGTCCTTCATCGGAAAATTCCGTAGGAATACATGATCTCCCACTGCGAACCCAACTCTGCGACCATCATGGTCGGCATAAGACCTCTGTCTGCACTGGGCTGCCATCATCCTGACCTGAACCAACTGGATCATCTCCGAAGTCTCTAGACTAGCTGGGGTCCAAAAATACTACTTACGCAGAGTCAGAAAAACAGACATGTGATCGACACGACTTAACCCCTAAACCTAAAGGTTACCAATTGGAGTGACTCCTGATAACAGCTATCGAAGGAGAACCCTAACAATGGCAAGTGACGATCCCCACTATCGACAACAATTAATACGTACACACAAACATAACCTCTAGCGTCGGTATAGCCCGCTCTCACAAAACCATCATCCTGCGGATGGAAAGATGGAGCTAAAGCTCAACCAATACCCAAGGCTTCCTGAAGCTCCTGCCCAAGACGACAAGCGAACAGGGTGCCTTCATTGGATATGACCCATGAAGGAACTCCGTGCAACGCACAAACTTAACAAAGAACAACTGAGCAAACTGAGTATAACCGGACGAAAAGCATCCAAATGGAGTCACACACTGACTAAACCTGGGTAGACACCATAACGAAATTTGTGGAGATCTGCTCCCACTCCCACTTCGGAACGGTTAAAGGTAGCAACTCTCCAGCCTGTCTCAGATGCTCAACTGAAACACAACACAAGACAGACACATTGAAACGAAACCCGTAACTTCTCTTTACATCCCCACCCATCCGTAACTATCTCACAAGTCACGTCAATGTTGGTGGAACTTGAATGAGTACAGGGAGTTGACAGATGTGCCTGCTCCAGGATTTCACGTCTCTACCCAATAGGATCAGGTACACAAACGCGTCCCTAAACTTAGAACATCCTTGTCACAAATTAAGGACTCTGAATCATTACCCAGCCAAGTCTTCTTAAGAATCTTTGACGAACGAGCATCGGCGGGCAGTGCCTCGCGAAAGCGATTAAGGAAAAGTGGACGGGCGCGGACATGAGCAAGCTGTCCCCTCAATAGAGGCGAACTTAAGCTGTACTCAACGATCTTACAAGAACTGTAAATCTGCAGAAGACCATCTCAACAATCAAAACCCGTTGTAGGAAGATGTACATTAAGCTCTGGCGGTCTGTGAAAATCTGACACGACTCTCGAACAAGTAGTGTCTCCAAATCTCCAACTCAAGACCACCGCGGCCATCTCCAGATCATGAGTGGGATATCCTGCTCGTACTTCCTCCAGATGTAGGGAAGCAAAAGCGATAAATCTATAGTGTTACCTCAGTACACAATTGAGCCCCACTCGCAAAACATCACAGTTAAACAACAAAGTCGCCCGAACCAGAAAGAAAGGAAAGAACTGAAGCTGTTGTTAACCGAGTCTTCAACTGCTGAAAAACTCTGCACGCATGCCTCAGTCCAAGAAAAGAACCCTCCTTTCCGGTCAGTTCAGTCAACGGTGCAACACTACACTAGCAATCCTGCATGAAACGGCGGTAAAAACTTGCTAAGCCCAAAATCTGCGGACCTCCGTCCGTACACAAGTCTGGGCTAAAGCTGTATGGCCTCGATCTTCCTCGGAACCATACGAAAATCGTCTCCCGTAACTACAAGACCTAGGAGTCAACACAAACCAGCCTGAAGAAACACTCCGAGAATCTAGCAAACCGCTGGGGCTCTCCCTTTATCTGCAAAACAAATCCTCAAGTGCTACTCCTGTTCCTCAAAACACATTGAAATAGACCAGAATGTCGTCAATAACACAACAATAACTGGTCGAGGAATGGCCTGAAGAAATCTGGTTCATCATATCTACGAATTCTGCTAGGGCATTGGTGAGTCCAATGACACCACCAAAACACACAAAGCCCGTAGCACGCACAAGGCAGTCTTCGGAATGTCATCACTCCGAACCCGCAACAATGATGACCTGATCCCGAACAAACTTAGAACATGTCTCACACTCTGGTGCTGATCGAAGAAATCGTCAATGCGCGGTAAAGGATGCCTCGCACCGTAAGCCGGTTCAATTGACGATCAATCAATACACAACCTAAACTGCCGTCTCCCTCTTTGACAAACAAAAATAGGAGCTCCCTAATGCGAAACACTCAAACGCACAAGCCCCACAACAAACAACTCTGCAGCTGATCCTTAAGCTCCTTAAGCTCCGCCGGCTCATCTGGAATGTCGGAAAACTCTCGCACGAAGGAAAAACGGTCCAACAAACCCATTGTGGCTACGGTATCACGAATGAACGCCAAGAATCCACGACATATCCTCCTCAAAAGCCAACTAGCGAAAAAGGCTGAATTCAAGCTGTGAGAGGCGGCACAACTATCTACCTGCACAACAAGAACTGACTCGCCGGGGAAAACAAAACCTGACTGTTTTCTCGCTGCAGTCCACAGACGCCTAGCACGTAGCTAACCAATCCGTGCCCAGGAGAACGTCAAATCCAACATCTCTAGAAGGATCAAGTGACGGATGAAACTCCTAACTGATTGGAACACGACTGAAATACGTGTTGTGCAACAAAAGAATCGCTGACAGAAATTAACACAACAAACGACTGAGCTACCTAACACGACTTTCGTCCCAACCACGGACAAAAGTGTGTAAAACAAACAAGAAATACATCAAAAGAACATACGAATTAAGGATACCTGAAAACTCTGCATTGGACGCCCGTGCGTCCCGATGAGTAGAAGAAAACCCTCGTGCCTGCCCCCTACCCACAACTGGCTGAAATCTTCCTCTACCAACCCGTCCCCTCTGAGCGAACCTTCCGCATCCCCGACCTCTCTGAAAACGACCCTGTCGTAGTGCTAAGGAACAGTCCCTGATGAGGTGATGAAGGCTCCCGCATTGAAAACATCCATACGATGGCTGCTGACACTCCTGGGGAAGAGAGCTGAACGACTGTCCACGTCCTAAGCCTCTGCTACTCCCATGATGGTCAAGAAATCTGTCTCGACGACTAAGCCTCTTTCTCTGGGCCGGTACACCGGTACGAGTCCTCCACTGTCCCGGAACTCCCGAAGTCTCTGGAATACGTGTCTCGTCAACTAGGACTGCATCACTGGTGCTATGTAGGTGACGGAATGCTGCATGCTGATCGCAAGGAACAACTGGGTAACAGTGGTGACAACCACCTGTCGCTATGCTCGAATAACCTCAACCAATGAACTCATAGTTTGGCGCATGTACTGCATCTCTGCCACAAGCCTAGCGATACTATCTGTCGAAAGAGAATCCGTCTGCACCTGTGCAACTAGCATTCCATCCTGGTCAGTGCTCGTCTCACCCGAACCAACTCTGACCTCGGCCCTCGCTGCATCACTCTGAGTCCCCATAGTCATCGGTGGCAAGGCTATAAATGGAAATATGATTCGATATGAACACGGAAATCGAATCACAAGAATATGAATCATCAAAGAAGGAATTTCAAGCAATTTGTAATTAGGTCCCTTTAGGCAGAGTACCGCATCGTGAGTATGCTGCAGACATACACACACTACGTTACTCTGCTTAAGCTACCTACTCCATCATACCAAGGTCATCCTACACTCCGAAAGGTAAAAACCTAGCGCTCTGATTCCAACTTTGTTACGACCCGAAATTGGCACGTGACGGCCTTAATACTACGCAATGTCTACAGGCGTAACGCAGTAAAAGAAAGCCAAAACCCAGAAATCTAAACCAATAAAAGACAACATAAGATAAGAAACGTATTTAAAAGTCTTTGAAATCACAAGCCAAATTCTTTAAAAGCCCAACTTTCTTTCTATAAAATTTTGGCAGCACCTCCTTTGTAAAAACTAGCCCCAAAAATGGGTACAACATAAATATAAATAAAGCATCCCCAAACGGGAGCAAATACACGCCCAAAGGCGGAAAACAACTACCACAACAAATATACGACGCCGTAGCGAAGAAATAAAAGATAATAGAAAGAAAACTGTATAAAAGACAACAAGTCACAAAAATATACAATATCGTCATCACCAAGTCTCTAAGTCAACAAGAAAATATAGTAGATGGAGAGTACAAGGATACAACGAATATACAATACAACAATACGGATAACCACAAACCCACCTAAGCAAAACTGCACACTATGAGCTGAAGCGGTATCCGCAGCAAAAGATGATAGATAGATGAATAGCCTGCTTCGACTACTCGGGGGAACACCCTGCAAAACAACTATGGCACAACGGGGGTGAGTTGCCAACTCGTGAATAGTAAATAACATATGCAGGAAATCGCAAGTTTGCACGTACAGCGCGAATCTAACATATGCAAGCTAAAAGCAATAACAGGTCATATGAATGCAATAATCATGAAAGGTACACTAACAGGTACAACTAATACATGAAGAAATAATAATATGACAATCAGTATGCAATAATCATGCAATAATGATATGAAAATGTATATATGCAACAGTCATGAAAGGTACTCTGGCAGCTATAACAAACACATGAAGTAATGCATATAAATAAAGGTATGTAAATGCAACAGTCATGAAAGGTATTCTAACAGGTACTACTAATACATGAAGCGGTGCATAAACAGTAAATGTGAGGTATGAAATAAAATATGTCATTTCCACGGAATCCTGACATCGTGGTAGGATCACAATCCAACAAGACAATCCAAATCCCAAATTCTCAAATCAGCCCCCAAATTGTCTCTCATATCATATAAGTCTCACGAATCCTGAATGTACAATATCAAGTAAATCTCATATATCCTGAATGTACAAAATCAGCAAAATCTCATATATATATCCTGTATCCAATCTCAAATAAATCACCTATATCCCAAATCAAATTATCAAGAAAAAATCTAACATCCTAAATATATTTGCGAGAATAAATATGATGATGTATATAAATTAAAGTCAATACACATATATTAGCGTCCCATTCCACTAATATTGGTATAAGGGCGTATATAACAGCGTCCCATTCCACTGTTATATATACAAAGAAGTAAAATATCATGAAAATAATGTGTCAAGCATCGACACATAAATGCTGATCTATCAGGTGCTGTCACCAAGACTGGCACCCTGATAGGTACGTATTACACGCAATCCGAAAAGAATGAGTGTCTAGCTCTGACCCTCGTCTTTCCACGTATCCATGAGTACATGTCTCCCAACGGTATCCCCAAGATTACCGCCGAGTCATTGGTAATGTCACCGGATGGTATGGTTCCCCCACTAACTCATTGTCTGATCCACGAACTTCTTGCCCCGGGGTACCTCCGGGCCCCACCATGTACCCGCACACGGACCCATCCTTTCCTCGCGTGGGGTATATATATATCAGAACCGATAAATCTCATGGTCACTGCTGAAATATCATATCAAGGGAAACCGGGTTTTTCAAATAATGCATAATATCATGAACTCCCACGGTCCCCAAATCCAGAAAAAATCATGAAAAATCCATATCACAATGTGAAAAATCCATGAATATAATATATGCAACATAAACTGAAATGTAAGCATATAAAAGAAAAGCCGCTAATTAACTGCAACAAGTTAATATAAATATCATGCGGTTCCTAATTTTCTCCAATTCTAAAATAACATCAAATAAAGGTAAACATGTAGCTATAACCAGATGTATGTGAAAACATAAAGGTATAGAAAGATATATGTATCTACCTATAAGTAATGATGTAGTATAACCCCTGGGTATAAGTGAAGTATGTGTGCAAGGTATACCTGTAGCTATGTCATTAAGTGTGTATGTACCTATCACTAATGGTACAATACTCTATAGGTATACAGGTATCTAGCATGTAAGTATGTGAATATACAGGTAAGCTATATGTCATATGCGATAAGAAATATGAATCAAAGTCCCAATGTCCATAACTAAGAAATATCATATCTATAAGTGGGTTGTGCGTGACATGGCAATTATTGACGGTGTGTGTGACATGCAATCAGCGCTCGTGCAACATGAATCGTCAATAATAATGCAGTGTCCTAAGGGTACTAGTCCAAGCACAACACTAACTAAGCAGTAGGGTGAATGCGCAATTCTAAATATGACATAGAATATGCGACAGAAATAACATCTCTAGCCCAGATGCATAACTCCATGCGGGCGATTCCCCTGCAGATGTTAAATCTACTCACCAACGCTCCAAGCTAGGTGAAGTCTACCACTTGTTTTCCCCTGGTAGCAGTGTCCGAAGTCCCCGCCTACGAACTTGCAACATTAAAACAATAAAACAAGTATATATTAATAATAGATCCAAAACACGTACAAACTACACTAGACCGACGCAACAACACAAAACATACTCTCAAGTGTTCGTATTGTGGCTAACGTGCGTAGCGACACGACGAAACTAACCCAAGAGAAAAACCACAAAAAGTGCACGATCAGTGTCGTATAACGTATCGCGCGGAGAAAATACACTAGAAACTACCTATGTGATCCCAGATTTTGCATACAGAGAAAACTCAACATTCAAAAAAGACCAAAAACATCCAAACCACAGCATAGACCTACCCACAAAAACCCACACCCCAACTTTTTCCCCGAGCCGAGGTCGCCGGAATCCCCTTCATACGTCGCCGGCCCTGGCCGGTGGGGTGGGTCTCATGTCTCAGGTGGGGTCTTAGGTTCACTGGTACAACACAACCACATTGTTTAGTTTTCTAGTAAACTTTTCGGGTCACAACAGATCATAGATATCACAAATAGGCACTAAAAATACGATATTATGTACAAAACGACACCAAACGCTATCTAATCTGAAACTAACAAGCTAAGCTACACTAAAAACACATAAACAACAGCAAAAGAACATTACCTAAACAAAAGAACTCAAAGATCCTAGCTTTGCATGCTCCAAGGCATCCAAGAGGAGGAAAGTGATCAAAGATGTGATTTTGAGGAAGTTTGTGAATGATTAGTGATGGATTTATGAAGAAATGGTGAAGAGAAGCTAAGTGTTCAGTTTGAGGAATGAGGAGGTGAAGAAATAAAGCTAAAGAGATAAAGAAATGAGAGAGAGAGAATGATAAAGAGAGAGGGAGGTGAGTCTAAAAGGTAAGAACACCAAAGCATTAACTCCTCATAAATGCCTTCACACACACCTCATCACTCATCCAACAAATATCTTCTCACTCACAAAAGATCAAGGGTTTAGGTTAAGGTAAACAAGGATTAGGTTAAGTGTCAAGGTTGCTAAGATCAAAATTAGCACAAACAAATCCTCACATTTACGTGCACATATGCGTGCATGCTTGTAACAAATAATAACAAATTATTAATTAAATGTTATAAAACGTGAGGAACCCGAATTGGTAAACTTTTTACAGTAAACCCGCATTAACGTCAGAACGAACACTAACCGAAATCTAAGGCGTTATAGCGTATGTCTCTCTAAGAGAGATGTTACCCTATACGCGGTCCTCTTTCTACTTGTCTTTCTATTCCACCAGCCAACGGGGATAATTTTGAAATCAAACCTCACTAT
Organism: Agapanthus africanus; assembly: GCA_030015575.1. Taxonomy (NCBI): domain Eukaryota; kingdom Viridiplantae; phylum Streptophyta; class Magnoliopsida; order Asparagales; family Amaryllidaceae; genus Agapanthus; species Agapanthus africanus. Next base: position 308,774,697 of record JASDDO010000022.1, on the reverse strand, counting down.
ATCAATCTTTTACCTAGATTTCACGGTCTCGAGTCTGAAGACGCATACGTTTTTATTACCAAATTTGAAAAGTATGTGCTATGATGGGCACTTCACAACATTCTGTGGATGCTATACGTTTACGTCTTCTCCCATTCACTTTGTGCGATTTAGCCGAGAAATGGCTTTATAACACAGCTGCACACTCTATTTCAAACTGGGATGAATTTGTCATAGCATTCCTTAAGAAATTTTATCCCAATCATAAGACCGCTCCTGTTCGTAGCGAAATCAATCAATTTACCCAGCTTCCCAATGAACAATTTTGGAAGTGATTTGAACGATTCAAGGATCTTCTAGTCCAATGTCCTCATCACGGAATCCATAGATGGGATCTGTGCTGAATTATATATGAGGGCATTAATCCAACAACAAAGCAGATGCTTGAATCCATGTATCAAGGCAATTTCATGTCTAAAGACGATGGTGAAGCTTGGAAATTTTTAAAAGATTTTGCTGAAAAAACTTTGCATTGGGAGAGTGTTAGTCAACCATCATCTAGGGGTGGTATCCATCAACCTGATGTTTCCATAGCAGTCAAGGCTGAAATGGCAGCAATGCATAAGAAACTTGAAGCTATGGAACACAAATTTTTATTAGCCTCCCTAAACCAGGTCATACTCCCTAAAACCGTGTGTGGATGCTGTTCTGATCCATCACATCTGACGAAAGAATGTCCTTTGAATTCTCCGTTTCAAGGTCAAGAACACACTAATGCTGCTTTTCAGCAACGACCTAGAAACGATCCGTATTCTTCCACTTATAATCAGGGTTGGAGGAATCACCCTAATTTTTCTTGGAACCAACAACAAACTCAAAATTCGGTTCAAAAACAAAATAACTTTCAAAAGGTCTCTCCACAACAACAGCAACCACTACAACTGAGTCAGCACCCCTTTCAACCACAAAATTTTCAAAATACGGCCAACACTTCTGCACCTTATAATAATTCTCTGCAATTGGCTGGTACTGATAATTCCTCTTCACTCGAACGAACCTTGGATTTGTTCATGAAACATTCCATCCAAGTGTCGGCTGATATAAGGTCTTCTATCGATGATATAAAGAAGAACTCCGCCTCCCATGGTGAGAGTAATAAATCGATAGAAGCACAAACTGCATGATTAAATGCCGAAATGAGTGCTAGAGAGAAATGGAAACTTCCATCTCAACCCCTACCGAATCTTGGGCATTCACAACACTACAATGTGAGTGCCATTACAACGTTGAGATCCAGAAGAGTGCTAAATAATCAAGTTAGTGAACAGATTGATAATGATGAAATAATCAATGATACCCCGGTTTCCACTTCCACTTCCACTTCTTACCCTAGTTCATCTTCTTTTGAGCCTATTCTTCATTTTCCTCAAGGCTCGAACCTCAGTCCACTTCTTCTAGTCAACCAAAGAAAATCCTAACTCCAATTTTGGGATCTATTACACCCACACGACCTTCTCCAATGTCGGACCCAGCTCTTATTTCTAAAGCTCCTTATCCGAATAGGTTAAGGGGAAACAAACCAAGTTCATATATGGAGAAGATTATGGAAATGTTTAAACTTGTTAACATCAATATCCCTCTCCTAGATGCTATCCAAGAAGTTCCTGCTTATGCGAAAATCCTTAAGGATTTATGCACTAGGAAGAGGAAGACTCAAGTGCCCAAAAAAAGTATTCATGACGAATAATGTTAGCACAGCTTTTACCCTACAATTACCAAAGAAACGTAAGGACCCTGGATGTCTTACAATCTCTATTTCTATTGGGGGTAAAAATATTAATCGTGCTTTGCTCGACCTTAGCGCTAGTGTTAACCTGCTTCCATACTCTGTCTACAAGCAGTTAGGGATTGGGGAGTTGAAACCTGCTCATTGTACTCTCCAGATGGCAGACCGATCCATCACCAAACCTAGGGGTGAGCTTGAGGATGTGTTGATAAAAGTCAGGGAATTTATATTCCCTGTGGACTTTATTGTTTTAGATACACAGCCTGTAGAAAACCCACGGAACCAAATTCCAGTGATTCTTGGTCGACCCTTCCTAGCCACTTCCAATGCTGTCATTAATTGTCGAAACGATTCCATGAACCTATCCTTTGGGAAAATGACAATTGAGCTTAACATTTACAAGACTGGAAGTCAGCCATCTGAACCCTCTGCTCATTTGCTTGTTGTCTGTTCTATCCATGAGATAGCTCCCGAAAGCTGCAAGGTTGATGAACTTTGCTTTGATGATTTCGACGACATTAGCATATCATTGTTTGATCTTGCACATCATTATAGTGAGGACACATTTGACGACTCCACTCCTGAGTTTGAACCTTCTGACTCATCACAAAAGTCAGACACACTTTCCGAGTCTGTATCCTTTGCAGGCTATGAACTTCTTCGAGAATCCGAATGTCATTCACTTACCGCACCTTCTATTGTCTCTCCGCCGACATTAGATCTCAAATTGTTACCTTCTCACCTTAAATATGCATATTTAGGTAAGAATGAGTCTTTGCCTGTGATCATATCCGCTTCTCTAGCCTTAGAGCAAGAGAATGCTCTTTTGATGGTCTTGAGATCTAATCGGCAAGCATTATGTTGGACAATGGCAGACATCAAAGGGATTAGTCCCTTGATTGTAGAACATCATATACATTTAATGGATGAAGCCAAGCCAACCCGAGAACCACAAAGACGGTTAAATCCCATCATGAAGGAGACGGTAAAGAAAGAAATCGTCAAATGCCTTGACAGTGGTATCATTTACCCAATCACTGATAGCCAATGGGTGAGTCCTATTCATGTAGTCCCTAAGAAGTCCGGCATCACGGTCATATCTAATGAGGCTAATGAGTTGATCCAAACACGCACCCAAACCGGGTGGCGTATATATATTGATTACAGAAAACTCAATGCCGCAACGAGGAAAGATCACTTCCCTCTACCTTTTATTGACCAGATGTTGGAACGATTAGATGGACATGACTATTATTATTTCATGTATGGATACTCTGGCTATAACCAGGTCCCTATTGCCGAAAAGGATAAAGATAAAACAACATTTACTTGTCCTTTTGGTACTTTTGCTTATAGACGCATGCCCTTTGGGTTATGCAATGCTCCCGCTACATTTCAGCGGTGTATGACGGGGATATTCTCGTACATGGTCGAGAATTTTCTGGAGATTTTCATTGACAATTTCTCTGTATTCGGGGACTCTTTTGATGATTGTCTATCTCATCTTGACTCAGTTCTTACTCGTTGTAAAGATAAGAACTTAACTTTGAATTGGGAAAAATGCCATTTCATGGTCCAAGAGGGTATTGTGCTTGGACATGTCATTTCATGAAAAGGCATTGAGGTCGACAGAGCTATGATAGATGTCATTCATAACCTTCCTCATCCCAAATGCGTCGAAGATATACGATCTTTTCTTGGTCATGCAGGATTTTATAGGAGATTCATTAAGGATTTTAGCAAAATTGCTAGACCCTTGACTCTTCTCTTGGCCAAGAATACAACATTTCACTTTGACTCAGACCGTGTGGCTGCTTTTGAATCGCTTAAAAATTCCCTCACTACAGCCCTCGTTCTATCATCTCCTGATTGGAACCACCCGTTTGAGCTAATGTGTGATGCACCGGATTTTGCTGTTTGTGCAGTCTTAGGACATCACATTGATAAGATGCCACATGTGATTTATTATGCGAGTAAGATCTTGAATGACGCCCAAATTAATTATACAACCACCGAGAAAGAACTCTTTGCAGTTGTATTTGCATTAGAAAAATTCAGGCCTTACTTGATTGGCTCACCGATTGTGGTTTACACTGATCACTCCGCAATAAAACATCTTTTATCGAAGAAGGATGCTAAAGGCAGGTTAATACGTTAGATCCTATTATTACAAGAATTTGATCTTGTCATTCGAGATAAGAAAGGATGTGAAAATGTAGTAGACGACCATCTTTCGCGCATCTCTTCTTCACCAACTGTGACCATGCCAATTAACGACTCTTTTCCGGACGAACAGCTCTTGACTGTATCATGCGAACCTTAGTTCGTGGATATTGCGAATTATTTAGCAACAAGACTTATTCCATGCAATTGGTCTAAACAAAACAATTATCGATTTCTATCCTAAGTAAAGCATTTTTATTGGGATGAACCTTATCTGTTTAAGTATTGTTCCGACCAAATCATTCACAAATGTGTCCCCAATGATGAATTCAAGAGTGTTTTGTCTTTCTGTCTTGATCAGGCATGTGGAGGTCACTTTGGTCCACGTAAAACGGCGGAGAAGGTTTTTCAATGTGGTTTTTATGGGTCTACATTATTCAAAGATGCATTTGATCATTGCAAAACTTGTCCACAATGTTAAAACACAGGTCGGATTTCTAAAAGAAATGAGATGCCACTTCAACCGATCTTGGTTGTTGAAATTTTCGACGTTTGGGGTATTGATTTTATGGGTCCTTTTCCCAACTCTTTTGGAAATTTGTACATCTTGTTAGCGGTTGATTACGTCTTGAAATGGGTGGAAGAAATTCCATGTCGCACTAATGACAACAAGGTTGTCATTAAGTTCCTTAAAGAAAATATCTTTTCGCGATTTGGACACCCTCGCGCTATCATTAGCGATAACAGGACGCATTTCTGTAATCGGTCTTTCGAGACTTTGATGCGGAATTATGCAATCAATCACAAACTTTCCATTCCCTATCATCCCCAAACGAGCGGGCAAGCTGAGATTTCCAATAGGCAGATCAAACTAATTCTGGAGAAAACAATTTCTAAAAACCGGAAAGATTGGTCAACCAAATTGACGGATGCTCTTTGGGCATTTCGTACCACTTATAAGACCTATCTTGGTATGTCTACTTACCGCCTAGTGTTTGGAAAGGCTTGCCACCTTCCTGTCGAGATTGAACATAAAGTATTGTAGGCCATTAAAGAACCGAACTTCGATATAGATCAAGTCTGAAACTTTCGGAAGCTGCAATTAAATGACCTAATCGAACTCCGCGATGAAGCTTATGATAATGCGGTGATAGAAAAGAATCGGACTAAGGTATTTCACGACAAAAATATTTTGAGAAAAACTTTTACCCCGGGACAACAAGTCCTTCTTTACGATTCCCATCTCCATCTTCATGCGGGTAAGCTAAAATATCGTTGGAAAGGACCATTTGTGGTGCGGTATGTCTACCCGCACGGGGCAGTTGAAGTTGAAAATATGAAAAACGGTTCAATTTTCAAAGTGAATGGGCATAGATTAAAACCGTATTTTTCCACTGACCCCACGGAGGAGCTCCTGTTTTTACAGGAGCCGCTTTATCATGACTAAATTTCCTCCGCCTCTCCTCCATGACTCGGTAATATTGTCTCATCTTAAGAATGGAGGTGAGTAATAAAAAAATAAGTTTGGGGGAGATTTTCACGTTCATTTATTCTTGTACCCCATTAATAACTTTCCTCCCAAGTCTACAGGTTTTTGAGATTTAAAAGACGACAACAGTGAGGACACTGCTTTAAACTGGTTTGGGGGAGGTTTGTGCTTATTTTGCGCATTACTTTGCATCATACTTTGCATAAGTACAAAACTTTCAAAAAAAAATTTCTTTTATAATAAAAGATTAGAAAGTGAAAAATTACATTTAAAAGATTGGAAAAAATTTAAGAAAACCAAGAAAGTTAGATGTTTTCTTAGACGAAATTAGTAATAAGTAGTTATGAGCCGTTGTCCCAAGGGTTAGTAAGATGAAGGAAGTCACTAATCTGAGGATAAAAATAATTCTGAAAAATAGTTCTTATTCTGGAAGCCAAACATTTGAACGTTGATATTCTACTATACGCACTTACATACGTCTTGAAACTCGGGATAGTAGAGGATACCTTGAAATGCTCTTGTCTAAAAGCCAAAGTACGAATAAATAATAAATGAAGCATAAAAGTATAACTTGGTGGAGAAAAAACGAACATTGGTTTTGTAATCACCAAGGCAGCATAAAAAAAATATAGCGAGGGTGCTTCATCACCTAGTGACTTAGACCAACCGGTTTGGGAGTCGCTGCTAAGCCTTAGGTGTTGCAAGACGAGAAAATTGCTAATTATGCCTAATTTGTGAGCACATTTAGTAATCAGTCGGTTAGTACCTCAAGAAGTATTAATGGTCGCATGAAAAATCTGTGAGCAATTTCATCTAAAATATTCACCAACTAAAAAGTATGGAGGTAGATGGACAAGAGTATGATAGCTTGAATTGAATTCTCCGAGTGTAGGGATGTCTTTTACACACACGTAGGGGTATATGATTGGTGTTTGGAAGAAAGGTAGGGATGAAGAATAAAGGCGATATTTTATTGAGGGATGATGTGATTTCTAACATTTTTTTATTACTATTAAGATATGGCTCATGACAACCGAAAAGCTAGTGTAGTTGAAAACTATGATTTTCAAGTTCTTTCTTTTATAATTCTTATCATATATGTAACTTTCACAGTCTTCCTTTTATTATAGGATTTTGTGGGTGCAATCCGCTGAAAACCCTCAGGAGATAACACTCCTCCTACTAGGGACGCCTAGAGGTTTAAAGGCTTGTTGCACGTGCTCAGTGCAATCGTGTTGCCAATGAAAGTATGCTAGTAAGTTTTTCTTTTTCTTTCTATTTTCTCTTTCTCTTGAATAAAAGAAGTTTGCTCGAGACGATCAAAGTCAAGTTTGGGGGAATTTGTTCGGTCGAAAATATTGCAATCTTTAACATAACAATTTCCTCACTTTTCTAATCATCTAAGAATGTTTGTTATAGATATAACACATATTACAAGTTCGTCTGGAAAATATCAAATACCTCATGTTATACATTATAATCAACATTTTGGAAGCAAATTGTATGTTTATTATTTCACGCATGATATTGTATATCTCAACATTCTTCATTAAGATTTTTGTGCAGAAAATTATCTCAGGACAGATATCGGAATCGCAAATTCACCGACAAAATACTGCAAATCAAAGAGTTAAATTCTGGCAGAGATTCAGAAGAGATAAAAAGATTCTATATATCAAATATAAACCCCAAGACCAACACCAGAAGACACAAGAAAAATGAAGCAATAAACTCACCAAACGGCCGCGGATCCGCGGCCGAGTCAGGCCGATCCGCGGCGGATCCATGGCCGAGTTAGGGCATCGTGTGACTATAGCTCTCTAGAAGCTTCATTCCAACTACCTAGCTTCTTAGGGAAGATTGACCTAGCTTCTAGTGGAAGATTGGTGAAGGGCTATATAAAGGACTATAGTCTTCATTTTTAGGGGTTGAACAATTCATTACACAAGTTGAGTGACACAATTTGTAACTCCAATTCAATTCCAAATCAAGATCCAAATCAAGAATCGTTGAGAACAATATCAAGCGATGACATTCAAGATCCTTTACGCGAAGCGCACGAGATCCTCGACAGGTCCAAGTCTCACGGAGATCGAGCAAAGCGAAATTGGACGGAATAGTTACCTCTTCAAGGGAGCAATCGAGAGCAATTCTTGTAACCTCGGATTGAAGGAAAATGTAATTAGAAGTTGATTAATAAAAGTGATCATTTTTTAATTCTCGCATTCATTAGATTTTCGCATTATGAAATTTCTAATTCTTGATTCTTTTATTTTCATGATGCGTGAGTAAATCTCCGCTTGCTAAGGATTCGAAGTAATTTGGTAGATCAAGTGGTGATGAAATCCTATACGCATCTTAAGTCTTATGAGGACTATAAACTTTAGGAAAAAGAATCGTCAACGACCAAATTTGGAGCGAGATCACCGTTCATGATAATTTCGTTGCAATTTGGGATTAAATGATTGATGATTTTCTTTGCTAAAGGCTAGATTTGAACGATGATCAATAAAAAGACAGGGGACAGTGAAGGAGAAACCCTAGTTTCTTCAATAGATCCCTAATCTTCATTCAACACCATTGTTCTAGCTATAATTCATCAATAGATAAAATATGTCATTATTAATATTCATCATTGCTACTAATTCCTATCGAATCCTACAAGTTATTCTTCAATTTTCTTGATAACTAAAATTGATTTTTGACATTTTCTTGATTACTAAATCTTAAACTCTTTCTTGATATTTCTTGAAGATATTTCATCCTATAAATCTTGATTCATTTTATTCAATTTTCTTTACTATTTTCTTTCGACTCAACTAAAGCTAGAACGAATAAATACACGAATCTCAGTGGACGACCCGTACTCATTAACGAACTACATCGACACCGTTATTGATTGCGGCTATAAATTCTTTGGTTGTGATTATACTTTTCATTTCATTCAATCGGATCAGAAAAGAACGATTAATCAAAAATCCATTTATGAGGTGTCTCCTTCTAGAATGTATTCATGTATAATTACAAGAATACCCTTCACCGTATACCGTATAAGTATACCCTTATTCGAATTTCAAAAAATACGAATACAAATAATCCAATAATATAATACCGGTATCCGGCTTAAACCAAAGCCTACCAGTATTATCCTTCCGATCATTATTTCTGTAACACTTACACGAACATGATCGAAACCCTGCTGTAACAACTTACGGCCTCTACATCTTTTTCCTGAACCAGGGAACTCTCTGTGTGGGACTCTAAAGACTCGACAGTACGCTGGCAGTGGATTTAACCATAAGAACGTCTGCGGCACTAGCTGTGCGTAACGTCTACCCAGGTATATGACGAAAAGGTGGCCGACGATCGAACTCATCACAACCCTAACGAGCCTGTAAGCAACACTTGCCGTACAGTCCTGCCTCTTCGTCTGATACGTCGCATATGAAGTCTAAGGGTGGTAAATGTCAGACCCTAGTAACTTTATAAGTCATGCTGATTTACGGCCCATAACGGTTCGAGAAACTACTGATAAAACTTATCAGTAAATCTCGAGAACCCTGACCAGGGATTTCCTGTTATGGCCGATCAAGCATAGCGCGACATCAACTCCCTATTCTGGGAGAGACGAAACCCCTCCTATCGCTCACTGCCTCCATGCGATTCAGGACTGTACCCAAAATTCACCTGTTTGCACGACTCAGCAGTGCCGTGGTATGGAGGAAATCAAAGGACAGTGGGAATCACAAAAGACACTATGACGATCTCGGGTCTACAGACTAACCTGTACAAGTGTCACCAGAGAACTGCTATCTGACAATAGGTATATATACCATCTAGATGTTCTCGGCGAGTCCTGTTCGGTGTACCCATTCTCCAATGAGCACCTGTGTACAATCTTTGATTCTAAACACCAATGGTTGTTGGACCAACCATCGCCCCCAGGGTCCAGAAACGTACACACTAGTCTACTCTGGTAATATCGATGTCCTGTCTCTATATACCCTCGAATAGGAACAATTAAAGGATATGCTTATAGACTGCCCAGGCCCCACTAGTATGATCTATATCATAATCCCGGTAGTCAAGCATAATCCTAAGGGCTTCATCAATATGTATATAAAGATATGAAATACAACATATCACACGTTAAGATGAAAATAAACCAGATAACATAGTATCATTTCGAGCAAAGATTGTTTCTATACATATACATGCCTAGCATCCTATATAATATAGGCCTCTAGGGCATACATATCTAACAATCTCCCACTTGCACTAAAGCCTGTAGTTGGTGCAATAAGTACCCACTGTCTACACTAGAACCAGTTGCCGGCGTACCGCATGCCCAAAAGCTCGAACAGTTTCTCAAACTGGACTTGAGGGATGGCCTTGGTGATTGGATCTGCTGTGTTGTCTTTCGTGTCTACTCTTCGTACCTTGATGTCCTGGCGATCCACTATCTCCAGGATGAGGTGATACCACCTCAAGATATGTCTGGATTTCTGATGGGACATCGGATCCTTTGCCAAAGCCATAGCTCCATTGTTATCACAATACAGAGGTATTGGATTAGCAATGGATGGAACCACCTGAAGTTCAGAAATGAACTTCCTCATCCAGACTGCCTCTTTTGCGGCATCATTTGCAGTAATATACTCGGCTTCCATCATGGATTCTGTGATGGTATCTTGCTTGGAACTCTTCCAACATACCGCCCCTACATTTAGGGTAAATACAAACCTTGTGATAAGAATAATTTGACCGATTGTAGCATAGGAATATTATTTCCTATCAAAAGAATGTCTTCCACGTACATTACGAGGAATGTAACAGTACTCTCTACAATCCTTTTATAAATACATAGTTCATCTACATTTTTGATAAAACCAAACTCTTTGATTGTATCATCAAAGCAAATGTTCCAACTCCGTGATGCCTGCTTTAATCCATAGATGGATTTAAGCAACCAGCATGCTTTTCCGCTGCTCCCATTATCAATGAAGCCATCTGGCTGATCCATAAAAACACATTCTTCTAAATCACCATTTAGAAATGTCGTTTTAACATCCATCTTCCAGATCTCCTAATCATAGTGAGCAGCTATAGCAAGCAGGATCCGAATGGATTTGAGCATTGCGACTGGAGAGAAGGTTTTATCATAGTCCAAGCCTGGTCTTTGACGAATCCTTTTGCTACCAGCCTAGCTTTATAGGTCTCCACCTGACCATCCATACGATCTCTCTCTTAAAGATCCATTTGCACCCTATGTGTTTTACTCCAGAAGGTTCAACCTCCAAAGTCCATACTTTGTGCATGGATTCCATTTCGGATCTCATGGCATCCAGCCACTTCACTGAGTCACCACTCGTGATAGCTTGCTGAAAACTAGTAGGATCATCATCATCCATGATGCAATCTTCTCTATCACCATCAATTAGAAAACCGCAGTATCTATCAGGTGGGCGAGAAGTCCTATTAGATCTACGGAGTGGCTGAGGTTCGTCAGGTTCTACTGAAACCTCAGTTTCAACCAAATCATCGGTAATTGTTTGTGTATCCTGAATTTCATCCAGTTCTACAGCATTTCCAACAGTATCATTTATAAAAAATTCATTTTTTAAAAATGTGGCATACTGAGAAACTAACCCTTTGTTCCTCCTTGTGGTAGAAAAGATATCCATACGAGTGTTTTGGATATCCCACAAATTATATAAAACCGATCGTGTCTCGAGTTTGTCCGGATTTTGTTTTTTCACAAAAATCGGACAACCCCATATCCTAACTCTTTTAAGAGATGGCCTTTTCCCATACCATATCTCATATGGAGTGTTAGACACGGTTTTGGTCGGAACCCTATTCAATAGATAAATCGCAGTCTCCAATGCGTGCCCCCAGAATGATATTGGTAACTCAGTATCACTCATCATAGATCGTACCATATCTAATAGGGTACGATTCCTCCTTTCTGACACACCGTTGTGCTGTAGTGTGTATAGAGGAGTGAGCTGAGAGAGAATCCTATTCTCGTTTAGGAAATCTAGAAACTCTGAGCTTAGATGCTCACTTCCTCGATCCGATTGAAGTTTCTTGATACATAAGCCTGTTTTTTTTTCTACTTCAGATTTATACTCCTTGAGCTTTTCAAAGGCTTCAGACTTATGTTTCAACAAGAACCCGTGTCCAAATCTCGAGAAGTCATCAGTAAAAGTTATGAAGTAGGAAAAACCACCTCTCGCATGTGTAGACATTTGTCCACATACATCACTATGTATGAGGCCTAATAGTTCAGTAGCTCTCTCTCCGTGTCCACTAAACGGAGTTTTGGTCATTTTACCTTTGATAAAAGACTGGCAAGTCGCATAAGATTTATATTCAAACGGGTTTAAATTCCACTTTTATGTAGCTTGGTTAGTCTTGTTTCGTTAATATGACCAAGTCTACAATGCCAAATGAAAGCTTCATTTATGTCTGAAACCTTTCTTTTGTTTGTGTGTTGTATATTGAAAACCGTGTGCTAGTTTAGGACGTATATCCCATTATTTAATGTACCAGACCCAATCAACTCTTGATTAAGGTTAATGTTCATAACATTAGATTGTAATAGAAAATTATATCCAGCATTGTCCAACAACGATACAGATATAATATTACATAACATGAAAGGTACAAAATAACATGGGTTCAAAACCAATATACAACCCGACGGCAAACCAAGGTGATACTCTCCCACTGCTGTAGCATGTACTGAGGAACCATTCCCAACCCGGAGAGTGTGATCGCCTTTCTTCAAAAACCTGCTATTTCTCAGCCCCCGCACACAATTGCAGATGTGAGATTCTGACCCGGTATCTAATACCCAGGAAGCAGAGTTAATTGAAAAATAGTTTTCTGTTACAAACACACCTGAAGTAGAAGTATCACCATACTTCTTCTTCTTGAGGCCGGCCAGGTATCCAACGCAGTTCCTCTTCCAATGCCCAGTCTGGTGGCAATGGAAGCATTCCCCTCCTCCTGTCGCAGCAGCCCCCATCTTGTCATTTCCCGGTGCCTTTTTCACTCCGCCTCTCGGTTTGATGGGACTCTTCTTCTTCTTTCCCTTGGCCTTGGCTTTCGGGATGGAGGAGGAAGATGGCCTAGCAATTAGAGCGGGAGTTTTCACTACCTTTAGCGTGCTCTCTGCACTCCTCAAAATATTGAGAAGTTCAGGTAAGGACTTCTCCATGTTGTGCATGTTGATGTTTATAATGAACTGACAAAGGCAGGGGGAAGGGACTATAGAACAATATCAATATACTGTTCGTTCTCCATGGTCCAACCTAGGTCCTCTAGATCTTCGATAATTCCAATCATCTTCAATACATGGTCACCTACAGATGTGCCAGCAGCCATACGCATCTGAAACAACTTTCGAGATGCCTCATATCGTAGAGTACGAGATTGCTATACATACAACTACTTTGTATGGAGAAAGATGGATTGTACATCCATCTTCTCGTGTTGCTTCTGATGTTCATTGTTCATAGAAGCAAGCGCGAGACACTTGGCTGTTGCGCAATCTATATCCCATGTCTTGCGGATTTCTTTATCCGCAACTGAAGAATCAGGGCCTGGGCTAGGAGGGGCTAGAGTGTTAGTTATATGTATGCCCAGAGGCCATTACTGTACATATGATGTATATTGTAATGGATGCTTGGACATATATAGGGAGGACTTTCTTGCTCTACATGATAGTACGCTATCCGGTTACTCTTTATCTTAACATGTACTCTGATTGTCTCTTTGTTACATGTTGATAAAGCCCTTAGGATATGTACTCGACTACTGGGACTATGATGAGATCATACTAGTGGGGCCACGGTAGTCGATGAGTACATCCTATTCTGTTCCTAGTCGAGGGTGTATCGAGACAGGGCATCGATACACCAGAGTTGACTAGCGTATATGCATCTTGACCCATATGATGGGCGGTGGATGATCCCATATCCATCGGTGTTTGACATCAAGGATGGTGTACGGGTGCTCAGTAGAGACTGGGTACACTGGACGGACTCGCCGAGAACTCCCAGATGGTATTATACCTCACGTCAGATGGCAGTTCTCCGGTAACACTGGTACAGAGTAGTCTGTTGACCCGAGATCGTCATAGAGTCTTGTGTGATTCCCACTGTGCTTTGATTTCCATCATACCACGTCCAAGAGGGCATGCAAATAGGTGGCTTTTGGGTACAGTCCCGAATAATATGGAGGCAATAAGCGATAGGAGGGGATTCGTCTCCCCCGGTATAGGGAGTTGATGTTGCGTTTTGTTCGATTGGCTATAACTAGAAATCCCTAGCCAGGGTTGCTGAGATTTACTGGTAAGTGTTATCAGTAGTTTCTCGAACTGTTATAGATCTCATATCGACACGACTTATCAAGCTACTGGGGTCTGACGTTTACCACCCCCAGGCGAGATATGCGACATATCAGACGTCAAGACGGGACTGTACGGGAGTGTTACTGATTGGATTCACAGGAGAATGTACAGGCTTGCTTGTTGATCTTCTGAGCGCTCAGTACCTGGGTAGCTGTTACGTTTAGCTGACCGCTTGCAGCTTGTGGGTGTTTGATATGATCATCACCTACTGCCGGCGTATTGACGATTCTTTAGAGTCCTACACAGAGGTTTCTTGACTCTGGCAAAACGGAGTAAGGGCATATATGTGATATGTGCAGGACCGAGGATAATGCGATATGAGATACCGTATTCTATTCTCGCGATATTTGATATCAGCCGGGTCATCGGATCAAGTGTTGATTCGATGAATCGGTAAATGATATATTAGTCAGTTATATGCGATATAGCCGGATTGTCGGATCAAGTGTTGATTCGATGATTTAATGTATAATAATATATATGATATATTAAATTACATTAACTAATATTAGCTCACTGAAAGATTTTTTTCTCACTCGGGTAATACATTGATATATATGTGATATATGTTAATTGTATTATTTTATTTTGTTACAATAAATATTATATATGTGATATATAATATTGTAACATGATGTGGTTATTAATGCAACATGTTTAGTGGAGATTAAACAAGATTAGGGTTTGATTTGGGTTAATGCTTTCTAGAAGTTTCTAGAAGGTTTTTCTTTTGTCATGGTAAAGATATTTTGCAAGATATTTCTTTGACTCAACCCAAACCCTAACCCTAGTTAATTCTCTACAATGGTAACTTGAACCATGGTTGCATTGATAACCTTATCATAACTATCATTATTCATCATAAAAGGATTAAGGATTCTTCTTCTTCCTTCTTCTCTTCATGGAAAAGCTTTCTAGCTTTTTCTGAGAGATGATTATGTGTGAGAAAAAGATTATAAATGAGAGCAAAAATCCTACTTCATCATCCTCATCTATCCTTGCCCTTTATATAAGAGTGTTAGCTTGTGTTAATGAAACTTCAAGGTATATCATCTTTGTTATCGAAGATCGGAAGCAAGACTGCATCTTTCTCTTCGTGAAGCCTCTCGAGAGTCCGGAACACGATGATCGCAACGAAGGTAATTCAACACGGAGCTTAAGAAGTGAAGGACCGGATCTACAAAGGTTGTAATCCCTCTCACTTAGTGTTAAAGAGTTTAACATGCTTGTTTTCACCTAAACTCTAGTTTAAAGATCTTGGTTAGGGTTGTTCGGCACGGCTAAATTTTTAATCGGGCATGGTTGATGCCTCGTAGACCCTTATGCGTTTGCTTAGCAACCCTACAGTGGTATCAGAGCCAGGTTAGAGCTTTAGGCGAAGTCTAGACGAAGTTTAAAGTCCGATTGAATCCGTAATACCCGATAAAACATAGTTTCTGGAAATTTTTTAAAAATGTTCATTTTTTCGTATTAAAAATATTCAGAAAATCATGCAGGGAAATATAGCAATTACTGTGAAGTACGGACCACTGAATCCCTCACACGACCGCGGAACCGGGGCCAAACTACCCGTTTGGCGGCGGTTCCGCGACCAATTATTGGAGTTGGGGCCCACTACTTCAGGGTTATATTCCTGGGTCCTTTTTGATAGTTCTGGGTGTAAGTGCACGGCGGCGCCCCGGCCGTCAATCCGACGGCCAAATGCGGAAGCGGTGATAAACTTTAATTTTTTACTGAACTGGCAAACCGCCGCGCACTAATACCCGGATCGAACCACTAACTAGTCCTAGCTATCTACAAGAAAGGGAAGAGAGATATACCGACAGATCCGAGTCCTCCGGTCTTCTCGTCGTCGTCCCGATCTCCTACGGAATGTGCCGTCTCCTCCTCGTCGCCGGAAGTGCACCACATCGCCTACTTCTTTTACGGGTTCCCACCTCAATGCCGAGGCAACTAGGGCACGAAGCTGGCTAGTCGACGTGCCCAAGATTTGCTGTAGAATGTTGTGAGCAAGTCTCATTTGGGGTATGTGGAATTGCCTTGATGGAGGAATTTTGCACAAAGATTTTTCATGGATGCTTGAGGGAAAAAATGGAGCATCCATCAAAGATTGAGCTCGGCCAGCCCCTGTTTGTGCTCAGTGGAAAAATGAATTGGAGCACCTCTCTCTCTCTTGCTGTGAAAAGAAAATGAGCCCCTTCAATTAATCTCATTGCCATCATAAATCAAATAATGCAATCTCTCCACAAACAACAAAAACCAGTGCACTCAAAAGGGGGGGTCCACCAATAATCAAGAAGGAAATTTTCCACCAAAAATTAACCCCTCCCATACCCCTGAACAGTGGCCGGCCCATACTAAATCCAAGTGGGAAAAAGAATTGATAAAGATAAGGTCACACCAAATCAAAACCCACACTCAACCACCTTCCACCAACCTCATCATCAACAACCATGATGAGCCAAAGTCAAGCCATGATGGAAAAGAAAGTGTCAAAGGATGGGCTCCATCATGAAACCATCATGATACAAATATAAACAAAGAACCCCTCCACAAAAACTTATTTGCAACAATGCAAATAAGCCCTCCTCCACCAAACTTCGGCCAATGAACGATACAAAGGAAATTGGCCGAAACGGAAAGCAAATTGGTAACTCCAGAAAACTGGTCCCGTAATAAATTACAGGAAAACCCCGATACTGTGCATACACACCCGCATCTGTATTCTGACCGAAATACAAATGCAAAGAGACAAAATCTACACTGTACTATATTAGGATCCGGCTTAAACCAAAGCCGGCCAGTAATATCCGTTCGATCCTGATCCGTGCAATACCGCACGTATCTGATCAAACCCTGCCATATATCCATACGGCCTATAGTACAAACTGTCCGATCCTGATCCGTGCAATACCGCACGTTTCTGATCGGACCTTGCCATATCTCCATACGGCCTCTACAACCTTTTGCCCGAAAGCTGAGTAACTGAATGTGGGGGACTCTAAAGACTCGTCAACACCTTGGTTGTGGATTTAACCACTAGCACGTCAGAGTTATAAGCCAATACGTAACGGGCTACTAGGTATTGACTAAAAGGGACGTCTGTGAGCGAACTCAGCCTGACAACCCTACTGAGCCTGTCAGTGACAATATCCGTACAGTCTGGTCCGTTCGTCTATGATTATCGCATGGCGGGCCTAGGGGGTTGGTAAAAGTCAGACCCCCAAAAGCGGTACAAGTCGTGTCGGAGTGTAGCCCAGAACACCCTGAGATACTACTGGAATACCTACCAGTAAATCTCCTTGCCTTGGCCAAGGACTTCGTGTAATGGCTCTCCTAGACACAGCACGACCTCACCCCCAATACCGGGAGAGACAAACCCCTGAAGATGCGCTCACTGCCTCCATGTGGCTCGGGACTGTACCCAACTAAAACCTGTTTGCATGACTCCTTTGAGCCGTGGTAGGGTAGTAATCAAAGTACAGTGGGAACTCACACAAGACAAATGACGATCCCCAGGTCGATGAACTAACCTGTACACATGTCACCAGGGAACTGCCATCTGACGTCTGGTATATGACCAACTAGCATGTTCCCGGCGAGTCCTGTCCGGCGTACTCATAACCCAATGAGCACCTGTATACATCTTAGGTGATCCAACTGACACCAGTGGCTTGTGACACCGGCCACCGCCCCTCGTCGGGGTCTCGACTGTATACACTAGTCTACTCTGGAGTATCGATGCCCTGCCTCGAAACTCACACGACTAGGGACCATTTAAGGATATGCTTATAGACCCCAGCTCCCACTTATATGATCGCCCTCATACTGCTGGTGGTCAAGCAAGAATCCTAGGGGCTCTATCAACGTGTAATAGCAACTTGTCAGGTCACCTAAAACAGTACACGATGATAAAGGTAAACCAGATAGCATACTATCATCTCGAGTAAGACTGTCCTACCGGGATAGGTCCTCCATCAATCATTGCAATCATATACTTGTGACCTAATAATTGACTCTGAGGGCACTATCTCCAACAATCTCCCACTTGCACTCAAGGCTAATTATTGCGATGTCGCATACTCACAGCCCGTGTGATACCGAACACCCAACTCCTCTACTAGTCAGTCTCACAAAGCTCGTTTGCGAAACTATTGCGTTCGAGGAATAGCCTTAGTGAGTGGATCCGCCTTGAAGTCTCTTTCTATGTCTCTCTATATCTGAAGTTCGCGGAGAAACCCATCTCCCGAAATGAGCAATACCTGTCTTAGATTGTGTCTGGATGTCTGATGGGACATAGCTCATAAATGAACTCCAAATCCAAACTTCTTAGACTGTATCGTCAACTGAACTTAATCAGTATCCTGCGCCATGCCACCCTCAGTATTGCCTTGGACCACCTGTCCAAAATACTGCCCCTCGTCAGAAGGAAAACTATAACTCTGACAACCTCCTTGTCGTCCATGTCACCTTGGAAGCCTGGAATGATAACTGTCTCCTGAATGAGGATGTCGTTATCATAACCCTAGAACATCCACTTATGTTCTAAACTTGCTTCCGACGGTTTCTCCAGGATTGGATCAATGTCAACTTATTGCATCTAGTGCAAGAACAATATCTGGTGTGGTACTTGACATCTCATGATTGACTCAATTGCCTAAGCAAGTGATATGCCAATCATGCACATCCCTCTCCCCTTTAGTCTGTAAGACACCTTTAGAGAGGGTGACTCCATTACCTGCAGGTATACTACCATGCCAGGAGTCGTTCATCCTAAATACTCATAGAATGCTGTCTAAGTACCCTGATTGGGAAACCACCCAAATCTAGATCTAAAACCATAGATCTAGTAACCAGTATGTTTGATACAAAATCCATTTCCTTTGTGGAGAGACCACTGTGTGACGACCAAAGTATAACCGATTGTAGTATAGGAGTTTCTTTTCCTACTCTGTGTATTTCATCCAAATACCATGACATCACACCCTACTACCTTCTCAACAGATCCATCCCCTATTCTGATGAAGTCAAACCCATGACTGTCACGTCAGAAATAGATGATCTATCTCCGCTACTGGTGCTTTAGTCTATAAATAGACATAAGCTACCTGTCCACCAATGCTTCCGCTGTTCCCACTGACTACGACAACCCTCTAGCAGATTCATACAGACGTACACTTCTGAAGCCAGTTCAGAACGACGCTATACTTATCCTCCTGCCGGGTCTCGCAGCCTGGAATAGCAGCAATGGCAAGTGTGGGCAAACAAGAACTTCCCTGTCACCGTCCTTGAGGCTATCGTAGTACCTCTCGGGTGCCTGAAGTTACCCACCGTATCTGCAGAGTGGCCAATGGAATGTCAATCCAGATTGAATCTTTAGGTTCCTTATCAAATCTTCAGTAATCGTTTGTGGTTCTGGAATCACTTCCAGTTCTACCATACTCCCACTACTGTTTTCTGAAAAAATCCATTTTTTAATAAAACTGTGGCGAGTCTAGAACAATATTGCTATTGTTCATCCAGATGGTAGAAAGTCAACCCTCGTCATAGCCTGGGTCAACCCACAAACAACCATTACAGAAACGTGCCTTGAGTTGTCCAGTGTCTGGTTTTAAGCATAAACCGGACAACACCCCGTACCTTAACATCGTTAAGATACGAACTGTTCTATATCCCATATAGGACCAGAGGCACTGATTTAATTGAACCAGATTCAAATCATGCAGCTGTCTCTAGTGCATGTCAACTAAATGGAAGGAGGCCGATCAGCGTTACACAACTTAGGAGCATTTCCAATTATGAGTAACCTGAAAGAGAAGCAAGATCTCTTTATCATTACTATCAACTGAATACCATACACAAGTATCTACATCTTCGATCTCTTTGAAGAATCCCGATACTTGCAACACCTGGTTCTCTACTCTATTCAAATACCTATAACTTCTCAAAATTCGGACCCTGTGTTTCCACGAAACATCTGTTTAAAAACTAGAGAAGTCATAAGTAAAACGAATATAGTACGAGGACCAACCCCTCTGTCCTGATGGACCCTGGACAACATACAATACTCTGTATAAGTCCCTTGAGTCTGATAACTCATTCACTGTGTGTCGTAGGTTGAAAACTGTACTTATGGTTAAGAAGAATTACACCGCTGCTAAATGCTCCTTACCTAACCATCCACTGATATAGGTAAATGTCTTAGACATAATTTCAGAAAGGTATATCTCACTCTATGAAAATAGACGTACAGATATATCAATTTGAAAATGGTGCATAAAAGCGGATATTCAAAACCAAATATTTGCCGTCCGGCAAACAACCCAGGTGACTTCCTCAAATATCACCGATTACAACGAATCCCGATATAATGAGGATAGTCACCCAATTCCCAACAACTTACTCCCACTCATCATCTGTAAAACCATACAGATGTGAGAATCGTACCTGGTAAATACATACCCTGGAGTAAGTATCTAATCGGGAAATCAGTTTTCCATTAACAGTACACAGTGAAGCTGAAACATTGAAATGTTTCGTTGGGGTATCCCGGTATTCCTAGTAATGCCTTTTCCAGATTCACGACTGTAACCGTATAGTTCTTTGCCACCTCTCCAAATCCCTTCATATGTCTTTAGTCTTTACCTTCTGCACACCCCTTTAGGCCAAATGGTTTTCTTCCTTCCCTACCGTTCGGCACCAGCCTATGGTTTGGAAGAAGACTATCTAACAGGCATAATGGGTGTACTGTCCTAATCCTAGGAGCACTCGCAATGCGAGAGAGGGTGAGGATAAAAGACAACCGAATAAATCTTATTGCTATTTCTCCTGAACCAGAATCCATCCCCGAACTGGAACAAGTTCCTTTCGAGTTCGTATATAACCATACGATGGAGTATCCAATAAACTGTGGATCTTCGTAGTGATACGAAGTGTCCTGGAGAAATACAAAGGTGATTTAGGATTGGCGAAGGAATACTTGGTTTGGTCGTGAATAGCAGTCGCAATTTACTTTGCCCTCTTGCTAATCCCTTGCTTTGTCTGAACTTAATACCTTCTGCACACCATCGTTATGCTAATTGGTTTTCTTCATTCCCTACCGGTCGACACCAGCCTAAGGTTTGGAAGAATACTATCCAATTTGCGTAATAGGTGTATTATCCCTAAACCAAGGAGTACTCACAACTTGAGATAAGGTAAAAGGAAAAGACAACTGAATAATCCTATCCGTTTCCTCCAGAACCGGAAACCATCCTCGAATAAATTCCTTCGAGTTCGTATCTAACCATACGATGGTTTTGTCTAATGGAAGTGGACGTTCGTAGTAATACGGGGTGTCCTGGAGAAAAGGGTAAAAGTAGGAGTGGCAATGAGGTTTGCAACTCTGACAATCCAAAAGCCAGTGTTTAAGAAGGTTCGGTCAACTTGGTCACTGAGTCATAGTCTTAGGGTCGGGTCAATGGTCGCTGCCAAAGAGAGAGAGAAAAGAAACACTCAGCGTGCACTCTAACCTAGATCAGAATGGTTACCAATTTATCTAATCTGGAATCCTCCCACTGTGCCTCAAATTCTCCTCCAAACCTGAAAGAAGAATTAGTCGGGGTCACCCGAGGAGTAAACTAACTCATCAGTGGGAATCGGGATCCAACTCTCATCGCATGATAACGTGACGGAATCCGCTCACGTCATCACACTCCAGAAGGTATGCGCATATCTGGCAGGTTTCAGTTCTTTTGAAACTCCCGATGTGATTTCTGCCCCATGCTCTTATGACCTTGGCGAAGGTCAACAAATCATAAGTCACATGTCAAGTTCTACCCGTCATTCTCCAGGTTAATTTGAATCCACCCGTACAAGCACTTGACGAAGGTCAACAAGGCTATACGACTGTCCCAAACCAACGCATCTATCTATGCAGCAGAAAGGTAACAAGCAGCTACCATACGCTATGTCTTGACGAAGGTCAACAAACATAGCATGAATACTACGTGCTACCCGTCTGAAACGACGGAGGGCTACGAATGGTTTCTGGCGAAAACCTTTAACGTAAAGAACTTAATATCGTTGAAGGAACGGATAGCTTTTTGAAAATATAGTGACGAAAGCTTTCGCTAAAGAGGTCACTCCCGGTGAAGGGATCTCGGCTCTTTCCCCGTAGAATGGGGTGCAGGATATTCCAAATGAATACCGCGATGCAAAGCAAAAGTAATCGGCTATAGTGAAGTTAATGACCTGACGCAAACTTCTGTCCAAGGGGTCACTCCCGGTGAAGGGATCTCGGCCCTTGCCTCATCGACTGAGGAGCAGGATATTCCAACTGAATATCACGATGCAAAACAAAAGTGAACGTCCTTGCAATAACAGCTTTTTGAAAAAGTGTTCCAACAACATCAGATTAGGTTTGTTTTTAACTTGCATTGATCCGAATCAACGCAGTCCCATCAATTGATCACACCACAAAGAACGAAAATATACAGATGTACGTATATGTCATCCGCATTCGCCACTGGGTCCCGTCATTACTCGTTAGGTTAGCTAACTAACGACAGAGCGGGGACTGGACTAGCGCGGATGCAAAACATATACAACATCTACTAATATATATACCAATATATTATATTCGCTCAAGGCGTGATAAAAAATGCAACATCACAGAAATGTACAGCATCACAGAACAATACAGATATCTGGGATCCCCGGGTTTCACAGAGCCACTGCTGAAACCCGACGTTCCCCTGGTCGTGTGGATAGCCTGTGCAATGAAATCCTAGACCCCTACGGGCGCGGCAAGTCACCCGCCAAAACCTGAAGCGAGGCAGCCCCCTTCAGTACCGTGGATGGACCACCCAGCACTTCACGGAATCCGGCAACTTGGGCACCCCTCCTGGGTCAACCTGTACCCCCTACGAGTGCGGCGAATAGCCCGCCAATCCTAGAGTGAAGCCCCCTCCGTCTCAATGCCATGAGATGCGGGCATGTTGCCCTCCAGAACCCGGCTATCCGTGCACCCCTGCGCGGGGTAATCCTAGTACAGAAAGTAAAATATACATACAACGGGTACATCGACCGCAACCTGGTCGTGCCCCAAAATAATAATACAAACAGGCAGTGACGGCAGTCCACATGTCGGACGCTCGCCCCGCAATATCAAATGTACATAATACAACCACAACTGTACTAGCATTGCATCCAGGCTATCCCCCACGACCAATCCGCAACATCACAGCAAAAACAGAACATCAACGTGAAAGTCACGTTCGCAAATCTGTCTAACCGGGCTATAGCAGTTAGACCGGATTTACCGATCAAGTGACATTCACGGTCGCAGATATAATGTAAATACTGTGAAATAATGTGTTTAAAATATCCGATCAATCAAATTTTAACAAGTGGGCCCCAAAACAATACTGTAGCACTCACAGAAATTATGGGCCCAAATTTAACATTCCAAAACCCCTAAAATCACCCCAGAAGCCCACTGTAAAAACCTGACCCACTGAATCCTCCATACTGCGGCGGAACCGCGGCAACAAGTAGGGTTTTGCCGCGGTTCCGCGCTCCCCTGAGGAGATCAGTGTCTCGACTTTTTCCAGAACTCTTAGATCTTCCAGTACATCAATTTTATACAACCTGAAAAAATTTTTGACACTAAAAATTTCCAACAGAAAACTGATGTGATCAAAATACGGGTTTTGGAACTTTTTGATCGATCGGAAATGCAAACACATTACACAAAGCTAGACTAAGTTAATGGCGAGGCTCTGATACCACTATAAGTGCACGGCGGCGTCCCGGCCGTCAATCCGACGGCCAAATGCGGAAGCGGTGATAAACTTTAATTTTTTACTGAACTGGCAAACCGCCGCGCACTAATACCCGGATCGAACCACTAACTAGTCCTAGCTATCTACAAGAAAGGGAAGAGAGATATACCGACAGATCCGAGTCCTCCGGTCTTCTCGTCGTCGTCCCGATCTCCTGCGGAATGTGCCGTCTCCTCCTCGTCGCCGGAAGTGCACCACATCGCCTACTTCTTTTACGGGCTCCCATCTCAATGCCGAGGCAACTCGGGCACGAAGCTGGCTAGTCGACGTGCCCAAGATTTGCTGTAGAATGTTGTGAGCAAGTCTCATTTGGGGTATGTGGAATTGCCTTGATGGAGGAATTTTGCACAAAGATTTTTCATGGATGCTTGAGGGAAAAAATGGAGCATCCATCAAAGATTGAGCTCGGCCAGCCCCTGTTTGTGCTCACTGGAAAAATGAATTGGAGCACCTCTCTCTCTCTTGCTGTGAAAAGAAAATGAGCCCCTTCAATTAATCTCATTGCCATCATAAATCAAATATTGCAATCTCTCCACAAACAACAAAAACCAGTGCACTCAAAAGGGGGGGTCCACCAATAATCAAGAAGGAAATTTTCCACCAAAAATTAACCGCTCCCATACCCCTGAACAGTGGCCGGCCCATACTAAATCCAAGTGGGAAAAAGAATTGATAAAGATAAGGTCACACCAAATCAAAACCCACACTCAACCACCTTCCACCGACCTCATCATCAACAACCATGATGAGCCAAAGTCAAGCCATGATGGAAAAGAAAGTGTCAAAGGATGGGCTCCATCATGAAACCTTCATGATACAAATATAAACAAAGAACCCCTCCACAAAAACTTATTTGCAACAATGCAAATAAGCCCTCCTCCACCAAACTTCGGCCAATGAACGATACAAAGGAAATTGGCCGAAACGGAAAGCAAACTGGCAACTCCAGAAAACTGGTCCCGTAATAAATTACAGGAAAACCCCGATACTGTGCATACACACCCGCATCTGTATTCCGACCGAAATAGAAATGTAAAGAGACAAAATCTACACTGTACTATATTAGGATCCGGCTTAAACCAAAGCCGGCCAGTAATATCTGTTCGATCCTGATCCGTGCAATACCGCACGTATCTGATCGAACCCTGCCATATATCCATACGGCCTATAGTACAAACTGTCCGATCCTGATCCGTGCAATACCGTACGTATCTGATCGGACCTTGCCATATCTCCATACGGCCTCTACAACCTTTCGCCCGAAAGCTGAGTAACTGAATGTGGGGGACTCTAAAGACTCGTCAACACCTTGGTTGTGGATTTAACTACTAGCACGTCAGAGGTATAAGCCAATACGTAACGGGCTACTAGGTATTGAATAAAAGGGACGTCTGTGAGCGAACTCAGCCTGACAACCCTACTGAGCCTGTCAGTGACAATATCCGTACAGTCCGGTCCGTTCGTCTATGAGTATCGCATGGCGGGCCTAGGGGGTTGGTAAAAGTCAGACCCCCAAAAGCGGTACAAGTCGTGTCGGAGTGTAGCCCAGAACACCCTGAGATACTAATGGAATACCTACCAGTAAATCTCCTTGCCTTGGCCAAGGACTTCGTGTAATGGCTCTTCTAGACACAGCACGACCTCACCCCTAACACCGGGAGAGACGAACCCCTGAAGATGCGCTCACTGCCTCCATGTGGCTCGGGACTGTACCCAACTAAAACCTGTTTGCACGACTCCTTTGAGCCGTGGTAGGGTAGTAATCAAAGTACAGTGGGAACTCACACAAGACAAATGACGATCCCCAGGTCGATGAACTAACCTGTACACATGTCACCAGGGAACTGCCATCTGACGTCTGGTATATGACCAACTAGCATGTTCCCGGCGAGTCCTGTCCGGTGTACTCATAACCCAATGAGCACCTGTATACATCTTAGGTGATCCAACTGACACCAGTGGCTTGTGAGACCGGCCACCGCCCCTCGTCGGGGTCTCGATTGTATACACTAGTCTACTCTGGAGTATCGATGCCCTGTCTCGAAACTCACACGACTAGGCACCATTTAAGGATATGCTTATAGACCCCAGCTCCCACTTATATGATCGCCTTCATACTGCTGGTGGTCAAGCAAGAATCCTAGGGGCTCTATCAACGTGTAATAGCAACTTTTCAGGTCACCTAAAACAGTACACGATGATAAAGGTAAACCAGATAGCATACTATCATCTCGAGTAAGACTGTCCTACCGGGATAGGTCCTCCATCAATCATTGCAATCACGTACTTGTAACCTAATAATTGACTCTGAGGGCACTATCTCCAACACTGGGAATTTTTAATTCTACTCAAGTTTTGAGTTTTCTGGGATGTGTTGGGGACTCGTTGATTCGATCGAATAATTTAACTTCGTTTATTTTGTCTGGGTAATTTTTAGAACGTGTTAAAAATTTCGAACGGATATCAATAACTCACTTTTTCCCCTGCCGGAAAATTTCCAAGCGTTGGATTTTTCCGTAGTTTAAGAACGTTCTAAGTGGTGCAAGTAACGCGGTGGACCCTCTAGAAGACAACAAACCTTAACTCGATTATGTGACCGTCTTGAACTGCATCTAAACCTTAGGGTTTGTGACAGTACGGCGTGCCACATGTGAGGCGTTGGCTTGACCCTTCTACGGCTGGACCATTGGTACTGTGGCATGTGATGGATGTTTTAAAACTAATTTCAAGTGTTGAGAATTATTTGGGAAAACTTGGGTGTTTGATTATTCGATCGGAAAGTTTAACATTGTCTATTTATCTGGAATGTGATACAATATTTGGAATCCACAAGTAGTTATGAGATGACTAATTTGAATGTTATAAATCTAGCAGTTCAGTCTCAGATGATCGGTTGCCACGGAATTTTGATGTGATCAAAAGTCCGTCGCAATCACGTAGCGTACGCGGATACTCGCCGGGTAAACTTAATAGACAACCATGCCCCATAGCCCCGACCAAGTGACTGTATGAGAACCCCGTCGCCAAAAGCATCCGTTCGGGTGCTCGCGGCAGCGGTGTTCCGCCTTAGTACACTTCGTCGACGGCATCGGGGGTGCGGCCGTCTACTAAAGTTTACGACGAGCATTGGATCAGGATATCGGGAATCTTGTTGAATTGCCCGACTTGATATTGAAAAGAGTTTTCGATAATGAGACTAAAATGCAGGGTTTATAATTGTTAGGCATGAGATGTCTAAAGAATTCATTTGGTTAGGCATGCGATGTCTAAGGAGGTTGCGGATTCCAACTGTTGTAGTTTTACACTTTCTTTTCTGTGACCGTAAGCGTAGTATGTGGTGTATCGCCGGCTTCATTACTATACATCAACGACAATCGGGATACGCATACTTGATTACGTTGATGATATGAGATATTATGTGTTGCTGTGATATGTTATTTTGGATCGTCGCGTTTTGAATAGCCGGGGGTTTTATGTGAGATGAGAGTTTTTTCTTTTTCATTCATGTAAAATTCATTTGTATGTAATATTGTTTTATTGGGGCACTTCCGGGCTGAGGATGATGTCACCATTGTATATTATTTACTTTTCCGCATTAGGTAGACCCAAGGCGGGGAGCACAAGTAACCGGGTTCCAGGGTCCAGTGGGAGACCATCTCGAGAAGTCGAGACCGGATCTCCTAACCCTAGAAATGGCAGAGTTGCTTGCCGCTCTCGTAGGGGTCTAGGGATGTGGGTTTGGCTATTCATCGCGACCGTGGAATCCGTGTTTTATACAGGCTCATATTAAAACACGGACGTCCTAGTATATCCAACATTTCATATATGTTCTTCTGCTGTAATGTTCTGTGATGAGATCATATTACTGCCTGAGACGAATGTTTATATTATATATATGAGATATAAATTATATATTTTTGATTTCGTTTCATATCTGATGCTTATGAAGCATATTAAAATGGGACTTCATTAATGAGATTAGTGAAATAAAAGAAACCTAAAGATGTTGTAGAAACTTGTTTAAAAACTGGTAGCCCTGGTTCTTGCTTTGCATGGCGGTGTTCCTTGTAGAACATCCAGCACCTTATTCGATAAGGAAAGAGCCGAGATCCCTTCACCGGGAGTGACCTCTTTAGCGAAACTAGCAGATGCTACAAACTCGGTTTGTCTTTTGATTGTTTCTATAGTTTTTTCTTTGCATAGTGATATTTGTGAAATATCCTGCACCTTATTCGATGAGGAAAGGGTCGACGATCCCTTCACCGGGAGTGACCCCTTTAGCAAAACTAGAAAAGCCTCAAAAACACTCCATTTAAATCATTCGATTCTACAACGTTATCAAGTTCATTACGCAAAGGGTTTTCTTAAAAACCTGTCATAGCCCTCCGTCATTTCAGATAAGTAATAGTTAGTATTCGTGCTGCGTTTGTTGACCTTGTCAAGGCGTAGTGTGCGGTAGATGATTACTGCTTATCTATATAAGCATATGATACGATTGGATTAGGGTAGTCGTACGACTTTGTTGACCTTGTCAAGGGTCGTGCGGGTGGGTTTAAGTCAGATTAGGAAATGACGAGTTGAACTTGACTTGCGGTCTATGGTTTGTTGACCTTTTCAAGGTCATAGATCGCTTGGGGTAAAATATTATTGGGAATTTCAAGTGTTGAAATTTGCGATGAGATTGCATACCTTCTATGAGATAGTTGGGTCCCAATACCCGCTGCGAGTAAGAGTTACTCCTGGGAGAGTTTTACACATTACAATTAGCCGATCAAGTAGGTGTCTAAAAAGGTGTTAACGGGGTTACGCCCTTGGGAAAACGAGGTTTACCTTAATTAGGTCCATGCGAAAGCACGGGGAACCTTCCTCAAAGTACCGACACTGGCCTGGTTGAAAGATTGGCGAACTTGTAGAGTGTAATTAATCCCGGCTAGTCTTTCCTTTTAGGGTTTGAAGGAAGATTTGACTAAACCAGTGGGAGACATCCTGATTAGATATATTAGATAACCAATCTAATCTTGCAAGAGCATACGCTGAGTGTTTTATTCTCTCTCTCTCCAGGTAGCGACCATATCATGCCTTAATCAAGATAATAAAACGGATATATTGACCGAACCCGCTTGTTATACTGAGCTGGGGAATGTTGGTCCCTCTCCAACTTATAATTGTTATAAGACAGAGCAGGAAATTGGGGAATACCAGATTTCCCGTGCCGCCCAAACGAAGAAAGTGCATGTTGATGC
This sequence comes from Agapanthus africanus, assembly GCA_030015575.1. Classification (NCBI taxonomy): domain Eukaryota; kingdom Viridiplantae; phylum Streptophyta; class Magnoliopsida; order Asparagales; family Amaryllidaceae; genus Agapanthus; species Agapanthus africanus. The sequence goes on along the minus strand of JASDDO010000022.1, from coordinate 308,745,794 downwards.
ATCATCTTCGGGTGTGTTCATTACATAGAACTGTTTCTCAGTATCCTTTACGTCCTGGGTATGAGATACCGGATCAGGATCCCGCATATGTAATCTGTTACATGGGATACAGAAATGTAGAGAACTAAGAACGGGTGATAAGTTTCATGAGTTAGAAACGGTGCAAGTGTTGCAGCCAAGTCTGTTGGTCACTATCACCCTGTATTACCAGAACACATTGATTCTGAACGAATGTTATTAGATACCGAACCTGATATACAACATATTATTAATCTCTTTATTAGTAAAGAAGGATGTAATTTTGTCTTGTTGGATAATGTTTTGAACATTTCCTATATCAAGAGTTGATCGGTTCATGCACGTTATCTAAAATCATAGACGTTCTAAATCAAACTACAGTTCTTAGTATACAGAACACACACAAGAGGAATAATTCAGAAATGAACGAATCCTTCTTGAGGTATTGTAGACTAGGTCATATCAATGCGACCCGACTAGCCAAGTTACATTTAGATGCATATTTAAATTAGTTTAAATTTACATCTTATGAAACTTGCCGGTCATGTCACAGAGATAAGATGACCACAACTCTGTTTATTGGAAACAGAGAAAGAGTTAGTGAACTCTTGGGATTGATACATGCTGATGTATGAAGGTCCCCTGTCTACACATGCCAAGACCAGTTCTTTGTACTTCATTACATTCTCTGATGATCTCTCAAGATTCAGACATGTGTTCCTGTTGAAACACAAGCCCGAACCTTTTGAGATATTCACAGAATATAAGTTAGAAGTAGAGAACCAAAAACGGGTATAAGTATTATGTCCTTTGATGAGATCAGGGAGGGGAATACTTGAGCACGGAATTCCTGGATTATTCTAAAGGAGAATGAGATTCTCTCTCAGCATAACTCCTCCATATACACCATAGCACGATGGTATATCGGGGCGGAGCAATAGCACCCTACATGATATGGTGTGCTCTATGATGAGTACTACTGAGTTTCCTATTTTCTTTTGGGAGTTATGCACTTGAGAAGTTGCATATCTATTAAATAGGGTTCAAATCAAATCAGTTACCTACCACTTCATATGTGATATGGAATGGGAAGAGCCCATATCTTAAGTTTGTTAAGATTTGGGGTTGTCCAGCCTATGTCTAAAAGCATAATCCGGACAAGTTCGAGGCAAATTCAGTTCTGTTGAAGTTTGTTGGATATCCCAAGCATACGCAAGGTAATATCTTCTACCTAACCGAGGAACAAAAGATATTTTATTTCTCAACATGCCACCTTTGTGAAAGGGAATTTCTTGTGAAGAAATTATTGGTCATGAGGTAGAAATGGAAGGAGTTACAGCTATACAAACTACAGCAGATGATTTGGTATAACCAAAGGATTCAATAGTAACCAACAAACCTCAGCCTCTCCGCCGATCTAGTAGGGTTCCTCACCCACTTGAGAGATACTTTGGTTTCTCTATGACAGTGGAAGCGAGGATTGCATCATGAGATGATGACCCAACTAGTTTCGAGCAGGCCATCAGGAGTAGGACTCTGTAAGAATGGCTGGATGCTTAGTGATCTGAGATGGAATCCTTATACACCAACAAAGTATGGACTTTGGTTACTTTATCTGAAGGGTTAAATCCCCATCAGGAGAGAGTATATCTTGAGAAGATTACTTGGTGTACATGGAAAAGTTGAGACTTTCAAAGCTATGCTTAAGTCCATCCAGATCCTACTTGCCACGGCTACATACCTTGACTACGATATCTGGTGGTTGGGTGTCATGACTGCTTTTCTAAATATTTTTTAGAAGAGAGCGTCTATAAGTACACAACAAGAGGGCTTCGTAGACAGTGGGAGCAGCGGAAACGTGTGCAAGATGCTTTATAGGATAAAGCAGGCATCGCGGAGTTGGAACGTCTGTTTAATGTGGTAGTCAAAAAGTTTGACTTCATCAAAATAGTAGACGAATCTTGTATATACAAAAAGGTAGTAGGGAGTATGGTGATGATCCTCGTAGAGTACGTGGATGACATACTCTTGATAGGGAAGGAGTTTTCTATGCTACGCTCGGTCAATCTCCGCTTATCATAAGAATTCTCCATATAGAATCTAGGTGATACCTCCTAAATCCTGGGGTTTGGATCTATGAGATAGATTTAATTGGATGTTAGAATTCTCACTAGATGTAGTGAGATGGTATCAATCGATCCTGAGGAGAATCACTGGAAAGGTTCCACGGTGGTAAGGACGACTGGAAGTCAGTCGCAAGCATTGTCTTTACCCTCAGTGGAGGGACGGTATGTTGGAAGAGTTCCAAGCTAGATACCGTGACATACTAGACGATTAAAGGCAAGATACATCGTTACCAAGAATGCTACCAAAGAGGCAGTCTGGATATATTTAAGTTCATGAGATGAACTTCGTTCCTACCATTGTGTGACAATGGAGTTGTGGCATTTTGCCAAGGAACCCCCGTCCCATCAGAAATCCAGATATAATTCATAGGAAGTATCACCTGATCATGGAGATGGTTGATCTCCAGGGAGATCAAGGTTAGGAGAGTAGACACAGAGGACGACAGCGCGGATCCACTCACAAAGGCCTTTTCCCAGTAGAGACTCTTATGGGATGGTTGAGTATGAGATACTTCAACCACAGCTAATTGTTTGGTATGTTATACCACAACAGAAGGCCCTAGTGCAAGTGGGAGATTGTTTGTTATATGTATGCCCTATAGGCCATTACTGTACATATGATGTATATTGTAATGGATGCTTGGACATATATAGGGAGGACTTTCTTGCTCTATATGATAGTACGCTATCTGGTTACTCTTTATCTTAACATGTACTCTGATTGTCTCTATATTACATGTTGATAAAGCCCTTAGGATATGTACTCGACTACTGGGACTATGATGAGATCATACTAGTGGGGCCACGGTAGTCGACGAGTACATCCTATACTGTTCCTAGTCGAGGGTGTATCGAGATAGGGCATCGATACACCAGAGTAGACTAGTGTATACGCATCTTGACCCATATGATGGGCGATGGATTATCCCATATCCATCGATGTTTGACATCAAGGATGGTGTACGGGTGCTCAGTAGACACTGGGTACACTGGACGGACTCGCCGAGAACTCCTAGATGGTATTATACCTCACGTCAGATGGCAGATCTCCGGTGACACTGGTACAGAGTAGTCTGTTGACCCAAGATTGTCATAGAGTCTTGTGTGATTCCCACTGTGCTTTGATTTCCATCATACCAAGGTGGCTTTAGGGTACAGTCCCGAATCACATGGAGGCAATGAGCGATAGGAGGGGATTCGTCTCTCCCGGTATAGGGAGTTGATGTTGCGCTGCGTTCGATTGGCTATAACTGGAAATCCCTGGCCAGGTTTGCTGAGATTTACTGGTAAGTGTTATCAGTAGTTTCTCGAACTTTTATAGACCTCATATCGACACGACTTATCATGCTACTAGGGTCTGACGTTTACCACCCTTAGGCGAGATATGCGACATGTCAAACGACTAGACCGGACTGTACGGGAGTGTTACTGATTGGATTCACAGGAGAATGTACAGGCTTGCTTGTTGATCATCTGAGCGCTCAATACCTGGGTAGCTGTTACGTTTAGCTGACCGCTTGCAGCTTGTGGGTGTTTGATATGATCATCACCTACTGCCGGCGTATTGACGATTCTTTACAGTCCTACACAGAGGTTTCTTGATTCATGAAAAACGGAGTAGGGGCACATATGTGATATGTGCAGGACCGAGGATAATGCGATATGAGATACCGTATTCTATTCTCGCGATATTTGATATCAGCCGGGTCATCGGATCAAGTGTTGATTCGATGAATCGGTAAATGATATATTAGTCGGTTATATGCGATATAGCCGGATTGTCGGATCAAGTGTTGAATCGATGATTTAATGTATAATAATATATATGATATATTAAATTACATTAACTAATATTAGCTCACTGAAAGATTCTTTTTCTCACTCGGGTAATACATTGATATATATGTGATATATGTTAATTGTATTATTTTATTTTGTTACAATAAATATTATATATGTGATATATAATATTGTAACATGATCTGGTTATTAATGCAACATGTTTAGTGGAGATTAACAAGATTAGGTTTTGATTTGGGTTAATGCTTTCTAGAAGTTTCTAGAAGGTTTTTCTTTTGTCATGGTAAAGATATTTTGCAAGATATTTCTTTAACTCAACCCAAATCCTAACCCTAGTTAATTCTCTACAATAGTTACTTGAACCATGGTTGCATTTCTAACCTTATCATAACTATCATTATTCATCACAAGGATTAAGGCTTCTTCTTCTTCCTTCTTCTCTTCATGGAAAAAGCTTTCTAGCTTTTTCTAAGTGATGATTATGTGTGAGAAAAAGATTATAAATGAGAGCAAAAATCCTACTTCATCATCCTCATCTATCCTTGCCCTTTAGATGAGAGTGTTCACTTCATTTAGTGAGTGTTAGCTTGTGTTAATGAAACTTCAAGGTAGATCATCTTTGTTATCGAAGATCGGAAGCAAGACTGCATCTTTCTCTTCGTGAAGCCTCTCGAGAGTCTGGAACACGATGATCCCATCTAATTGACTTCAACACGGAGCTTAAGAAGTGAAGGACCGGATCTACAAAGGTTGTAATCCCTCTCACTTAGTGTTAAAGAGTTTAACATGCTTGTTTTCACCTAAACTCTAGTTTAAAGATCTTGGTTAGGGTTGTTCGGCACGGCTAAATTTTTAATCGGGTATGGTTGATGCCTCGTAGACCCTTATGCGTGTGCTTAGCAACCCTACATGGAGTAGTCAGGACGTATCCGACCTTATCATAAGTCAGAGCAATATTTACGTTCCATAGCCAATCTTTGTAATTCGGTCCCGTGAGTTTATTCTTTTCTAATAAAAGCTTAAGTTCCGTTATATGTATCTGCCATTAGGAGGAGAAAAGAAGACACTCAGCGATTGCTCTTGCATAATTAGATTGGTTATTAATCTTATTTAATTGATGTCTCCCACTACTTTTTATCAAATTTTTCCTTCAAACTTTAAAAATAAAATTAGCCAGGATTAATTGCAATCTACAAGTTCGCTAACCGGTCAGCCAGGCCAGTGTCGGTACTCCGAGGGAGGTTCCCCATGCTTTCGCACAGACCTAATTAAAATAAACCTTATTTTCCTAGAGACGTAACCCTGTTGACACCTACTGGATTAGCTAATTGTAAAGTGCAAAACTCTCCCGGGAGTAACTTTTACTCACAGTGGGATCGGGATCCAACTGTCAAATAGAAGGTATGCAATCTCATTGTTGTAGGGTTACTAGGCACACGCACAAGGGTCTATAAGGCATCAACCATGCCCGATTTAAAATTTAGACGTGCCGAACAACCCTAACCATGATCTTTAAATTAGAGATTAGGCGAAACAAAGCATGTTAAACACTTTAACATCTAAGAGTTTGGGATTACAACCTTTGTAGTCCAGTCCTTCACTTCATAAGCTCCGTGTTGAGGTCCCTTCGCTGCGATCATCGATTTCACGGACTCTAGAGAGGTTCCACGAAGAGAAAGATGTATGCTTGCTTCCGATCTTCGATAACAAAGATGGTCTACCTTGAAGTTTCATTAACACAAGCTCTCACTTATAAATGAAGTGAACACCCTAATCTAAATGGCTAGGATAGATTAGGATGATGAAGTAGGATTTTAGCTTTCATTTATTTTCATTAACTCACTCATTTTCATCACTTCATAAAAAGCTAGAAAGCTTTTCATGAAAAAAGAAGGAAGAAGAAGAATAATCCTTTTGTGATGAACAATGAATTGTGTTGATAATTGCTTATGCAACCATGGTTGCTAATATAAAATGAGCTAACCTTTGTAGAGAGTTAACTAGGGTTGAGGGTGTGGTTTGGGTTACAAAATATCAACAAAATATCTTAGCTCATGACAAAAAGAAAAGCTTCTAGAAGCTTCAAGAATGAGCTAACCCAAATCAAACCCTAACCTTGTTTAATCTCCACTAATCATGTTACATTAGTAATTATAACATGTTACAATATTATATATCACACATATAATATATTTTGTAACAAAAGAAAATAATACAGTTAACATATATCGCATATATATCAATGTATTACCCGAGTGAGAAAATGAATCAATAAGTGAGCTAATATTAGTTAATGTAATTTAATATATCAAATATATAATTATACATTAAATTATCAAATCAAAAATTGATCCGATAATCCGGCTATTTCATAAATAACCGACAATATAATCTGTATCAGTTCATCAAATCAACACTTGATCCGATGACCCGGCTATATCTCATATACCCGGCCGATATATCATATCGTGAGAATCTAATATGGTATCACATACACGTATTGTTCTCGGTCCCGCACATATCATATATGTGCTTCTACTCCGTTGCCTGAGTCAAGAAACCTCTGTGTAGGACTCTAAAGAATCGTAAATACGCCGGCAGTAGGTGATGATCATATCAAACACCCACAAACTGCAAGCGGTCAGCTAAACGTAACAGCTATGCAGGTATTGAGCGATCAAAAAATCAACAAGCAAGCATGTACATTCTCCTACGAATCCAATCAGTAACACTCCCATATAGTCCGGTCTCTTCATTTGATATGTCGCATATCTCGCCTAGGGATGGTAAACGTCAGACCCCAGTAGCTTGATAAGTCATGTCGATATGAGGTCTATAACAGTTCGAGAAACTACTGATAACACTTACTAGTAAATCTTAGCAACCCTGGCCAGGGATTTCCAGTTATAGCCAATCGAACACAGTGCAACATCAACTCCCTATACCGGGAGAGACTAATCCCCTCCTATCGCTCACTGCCTCCATGTGATTCGGCACTGTACCCAAAAGCTACCTTTTTGCATGCCATCTTAGACGTGGTATGACGGAAATCAAAGCACAGTGGGAATCACACAAGACTCTATGACGATCTCGGGTCTACAGACTAACCTGTACCAGTGTCACCAGAGAACTGCCATCTGACGTGAGGTATAATACCATCTGGGAGTTCTCGACGAGTCCATCCAGTATACCCAGTCTCCACTGAGCACCTGTACACCATCCTTGATGTCAAACACCAATGGATATGGGATCATCCATCGCCTATCATATGGGTCAAGATGCGTATACGCTGGTCTACTCTGGTGTATCGATGCCCTGTCTCGATACACCCTCGACTAGGAACAGTTATAGGATGTACTCGTCGACTACCCTGGCCCCAATAGTATGATCTCATCATAGTCCTAGTAGTCGAGTACTCATCCTAAGGGCTTTATCAACATGTAACATAGAGACAATCAGAGTACATGTTAAGATAAAGTACAACCAGATAGCATACTATCATGTCGAGCAAGAAAGTTCTCCCTATATATGTCCAAGCATCTATTACAATATACATCATATGTACAGTAATGGCCTCTAGGGCATACATATAACTGACAATCTCCCACTTGCACTAGGTCCATCTGTTGTGGTATCGCATACCCAACAATTGAATGTGGTTGAAGTATCTCATACTCAACCATCCCATAAAAGTCTCTACTAGGAAAAAGGCCTTTGTGAGTGGATCCGCGTTGTTGTCCTCTGTGTCTACTCTCCTAACCTCGATCTCCCTGGAGATCAACCATCTCCATGATTAGGTGATACTGCCTAAGAATTATATCTGGATTTCTGATGGGACGGGGGTTCCTCGGCATAAGCCACAACTCCATTGTCACATAATGGTAGGAACAAAGTTCATCTCATGAACTTATATATAACCAGACTGCCTCTTTGATAGCATCTTTGGTAACGATGTATCTTGCCTTTAATCGTCTAGTATGTCACGGTATCTAGCTTGGAACTCTTCCAACATACCGTCCCTCCACTGAGGGTAAAGACAATGCCTGCGACTGACATTCAGTCGTCCTTATCACCCTGGAACGTTTCCAGTGATTCTCCCTAGGATCGATTGATACCATCTCTCTACAACTAGTGAGAATCCTAACATCCAATTAGATCTATCTCATAGATATAAAACCTAGGATTTAGGTGGTATCACTATGATCCTATATGGAGAATCCTTGTGATAAGCGAGGATTGACCGAGCGTAGCATAGGAAACTTTTTCTCTATCAAGAGTATGTCATCCACGTACTCTACGAGGATCACCACCATACTCCCTACTACCTTTTTGTATATACAAGGTTCATCTACCATTTTGATGAAGTCAAACTCTTTGACTACCACATCAAAACAGACGTTCCAACTCCACGATGCATGCTTTATCCCATAAAACATCTTGCACACGTTTTCGCTGCTCCCACTATCTACGAAGCCCTCTGGCTGTGTACTTATAGACGCTCTCTTCCAAAACATCATTTAGAAAAGCTGTCATGACACCCAACCACCAGATATCGTAGTCATGGTATGTAGCAGTGGCAAGTAGGATCTGGATGGACTTAAGCATAGCTTTGAAAGTTTCAACTTTTCCATGTACACCATGTAATCTTCTCAAGATATACTTGCTCCTGATGGGGATTTAACCCTTCAGATAAAGCAACCAAAGTCCATACTTTGTTGGTGTATAAGGATTCCATCTCAGATCGCTAAGCATCCAGCCATTCTTACAGAGTCCCACTCCTGATGGACAGCTCGAAACTAGTTGGGTCATCATCTCATGATGCAATCCTTGCTCCCACTGTCATAGAGAAAACCGAAGCATCTCTCAGGTGGGTGAGGAATCCTACTAGATCGGCGGAGAGGCTGAGGTTCATTGGAAACTATTGAATCCTTTGGTTCTACCAAATCATCAGTTGCAGTTTGTATAGCAGGAACTCTTTCCAGTTCTACCTCATGACCACTAATTTCTTCACAAGATATTCCCTTTCACAAAGGTGGCATGCTGAGAAACAAAAACACCTTTTGTTCCCCAGTTTTGTAGAAGATATTCCCTTGCGAATTCTTGGGATATCCAACAAACTTCTACAGAACTGACTTTGCCTCGAGGTTGTCCGGATTTTGCTTTTAGACATATGCCGGACAACCCCAAATCTTAACTTACTTAAGATATGGGCTCTTCCCATTCCATATCACATATGAAGTGGTAGACAACTGATTTGATTGGAACCCTATTCAATAGGTATGCAGCTTCACAAGTGCATAACTCCCAAAAGGAAATAGGAAACTCAGTAGTACTCATTATAGAGCACACCATATCATATAGGGTGCTATTGCTCCGCCCCGATATACCATCGTGCTATGGTGTATACGGAGGAGTAATGCTGAGAGAGAATCTCATTCTCCTTTAGAATAGTCCATGAATTCCGTGCTCAAGTATTCTCCTCCTTGATCTCATCAAAGGATATATACTTATACCCATTTTTGGTTCTCTACTTCTAACTTATATTCTGTTATTATCTCAAAACGGACTTGTGTTTCAACATGAACATATGTCTGAATCTTGAGAGATCATCAGTAAATATAATGAAGTACAAAGAACCGGTTTTGGTATTTGTAGACAGAGGACCTTCATACATCAACATGTATTAATCCTAAGAGTTCACTAACTCTTTCTCTGTTTCCAATAAACGGAGCTGTGGTCATCTGATCTCTGTGACATGACCGACAAGTTTCACAAGATGTAAATTCAAACTAATTTAAATATGCATCTATATGTAACTTCAGCTAGTCGGGTCGCATTGATATGACCTAGTCTATAATGCCTCAAGAAGGATTCCTTCATTTCTGAACACTTCCTCTTGTGTGTGTTCTGTACACTAAGAACTGTGGTTTGATTTAGAACGTCTATGCTTTTAGATAACGTGCCTGAACCGATCAACACTTGATATAGGAAATGTTCAAAACATTATCCAACAATACAAAATTATATCCTTCTTTACTAATAAAGAGACCGATATGATGTTGTATATCAGGTTCGGGATCTAATAACATTCATTCAGAATCAATGTATTCTGGTAATACAGGATGATAACTGCCAAAAGTCTTGGATGCAACACTTGCATCATTTCCAACTCTTGAAACTTATCACCCATTCTCAGTTCTCTACCTATCTGTAGCCCATGTAACAAATTACATTTGCGGGATCCTGATCCGATATCTCATACCCAGGACGTAAAGGATACTGAGAAACAGTTCTCGGTAATGAACACAACCGAAGATGATGCATTAGCATGCACTTTCTTCGTTTAGGTGGCACGGGAATTCTGGTAATCCCCTATTTCCTGCTCTGTCTTATAACAATTATAAGTTGGAGCGGGACCAACGTTCCCTAGCGCAATATAACAAGCAGGTTCAGTCAATACATCCGTATTATTATCATGATTAAGGCATGACATAGTCGCAACCAGGAGAGAGAGAGAAGAAAACACTCAGCGTGCGCTTTTGCAAGATTAGATTGGTTATCAATATATCTAATCAGGATTTCTCCTACTGTTTTAGTCAAATCATCATTCAAACCCTAAAAGTAAAGACTAGCCGGGATTAATTACACTCTACAAGTTTGCCAATCTTTCAGCCATACCAGTGCCGGTATTTTGAGGGAGGTTCCCTGTGTTTTCGCACGGACCTAATTAAAATAAACCTCGTTTTCCCATGGGCGTAACCCCGTTAACACCTTTCTAGACACCTACTTGATCGGCTAATTGTAATGTGTAAAACTCTCCCAAGAGTAACTCTTACACGCAGCGGGTATCGGGATCCATCTATCTCATAGAAGGTATGCAATCTCATTGCAAATTTCAACTCTTGAAATTCCCAATAATATTTTACACCTAGCGTCCTATGACCTTGACGGAGGTCAACAAACTATAGGCTGCTAGTCAAGTTCTACCCGTCATTTCCTGATTGAATTAAACCTACCCGCACGACCCTTGACGGAGGTCAATAAGGCCGCACGACTACCCTAAAACAATCTGCATCATATGCATAAATAGATAAATATTAGTTAGCTACAGCACACTACGCCTTGACGGAGGCCAACAAATGCAGCACGAATAATAACTATTACTTATCTGAAATGACGGAGGGCTACGACAGGTTTTTAAGAAAACCCTTTGCGTAATGAACTTGATATCGTTGTAGAATCGAGTGATTTTAAATGAAATGTTTTTGAGGCTTTTCTAGTTTTGCTAAAGTGGTCACACCCGGTGAAGGGATCGTCGGCTCTTTCCTCATTGAATAAGGTGCAGGATATTTCACAAATATAACTATGCAAAGCAAAAACTATAGAAGCAATCAAAAGACAAACCGAGTATGCAACATCTGCTAGTTTCGCTAAAGAGGTCACTCCCGGTGAAGGGATCTCGGCTCTTTCCTTATCGAATAAGGTGCTGGATATTCTACAAGGAACACCGCTATGTGATCAGTCGAAAATAATGTATTTTTAACACGTCAATTTCCCTATCTTTTTCATTCATCTAGAGGTGTTCGTTTTGCATATTACACACATTAGCAAAACAGCTGCAAAATACAAGATTACATGTGTTATACTTTAAAGCCGGCATTTTTAGGGAAATTGACTGTTTATCATGGCATCGCATCATTCTTGTGTAGCTCAACACTTGTTTCGATGTCTGTGCAGGAAATTTCAGGAACCGAGCCGAAATTGTCAAAGTGCTGATCAAAAGATGCGCCAAGTCTAAGCTTTCTGATGTGGCATTTATAGAGAAATAAATATAAAATTCAACATATCATGAAAAGACCGTTATGTCCAGAGGAAGCAACACACAGAAAATCACTCACTGAAGCGCCCACATGGCCGCGGATCCGCAGCCTGAGGAGGCACGTGCTGCGGATCCGCGGCATCCTGATGACGTCAGCACCTAAATTTTTCACAATGTGCTTATTTCCAATGGCCAAGCTTCCAGAACACTCCAGAAATGCCACGTAGCTTCATCTAGAAGGCTCGGCCTAACAACCTAGTTCTCGAAGCATCCCTCCAACAAACTATTTCTAGAAGCCTCTCTCTAACAAACTTTTGGAGAAAAATTTGAAATTTGAATTCTAGATCTAGGGTTTTGGATGGCTTATAAAAGGAAACCTATATCTAGGGTTAAGAGCCTCATCTTCCTCTCTCTCTCCACTCTTCATACAAGTTGAGTGACACAACTTGTAAACCCTAATTCAAATTCCAAAACCAATTTCAAGATCCCGAGTGCCAAATCAAGCGAGAAGCCTTCAACCTTTTAGGAGCGGAGCCGATTTTCAATCGAGCAAGTGATCCAAGCCGATCCGCGACTTAAGGAGACGAGCAAAGCCAAATCGACGATCGAGTTCATTCCTCTTGTAGTTCTTGAGCAAATTGTAACGGAATTGTTGATAAATAAAAGGTGAAATTCTTTAATCTTGCTTTCTTTAAATTCTTGCATCATTATTCGATCTCAATTTGTGATTGTGGTTCTTGTTGTGATGTTTGAGTAAAACTCCGCTCGTAAAGGAGTCGAGACGATCAATAGAATGATGATGTAACAAATCTTAAAACATTTTTTAAGTCCTACGAGTTTGTAAACCCTAGCAAATTGAAGAATCAACGACCTTGTTTCGATGCGATGCTTTCTTGATTGTGTTCGCTCGAAATTAGGGATCCACGATCGATTCTTGAATTTACTAGAGGCTAGAATGTGAATGATATCGGCGAAGGAACAAGGGATAGATGATGAAACCCTAGTTTCATAAGAAATCCCTAATTCTCGTTGATCATCATCGATCTAGTATCAATTCATCAATGGATAAGAATACGTAATCGCTAGATTTCATCACATCTATAGATCCGATCGATTCCTACGAGCCTCACTTCGATTCTTGATATTTGATTTGGAAATCATCACATCTCAATTCTTGATTTTAATGTTTTCTTAGATCTAGATTTTTCTAATTCTTTAAATTCAATTTACAAATCATGAATTGTTTCTTTTCTTTTCTTTAAAGTTTCAACTCATCTAAATCGAAACACGAACGATTACACTTTCCCTGTAGACGATCTGCACTTACTAACGCGCTACAAATCGACACCGTTATTGATTGCGGTCAAATATTTTTGGTTGTGATTTCTATACAATTTTTCAACTACACACCGGAAAACGTATTCAATCAAATGGCGTCGTTGCCGGGGATTGTGCGCTAATTGTTCGTTTTTGAAATTTGAGTTGAAAAGTTTATTCCATCTATATTTTTATATCTAAATTCGCACAAACCTTAAACGTGTTGTTGTGATTTGTTGCGAGGAAATCTGGAATTTGTGGAGCTTGAGAAATTTTTTTCAGAGCATTCCAGAGAGCTCTTGAGGTGAATAGGAGCTTGTGCACAAATTTCTGTGCAGTGATCCCAAGGTACCACCGTGAAAGAGCGGCAATAGGCGATTCCTGCGGCTGAACCGCGGCGGTCCTGTAGGAACACTGTACCAAAGTTCTCTGGTAATTTCTCAACTTTCTTATCTCCTTCCCTGTCTGCTCCAAATAACAATTTTCTGCAGGTTTCTTTGCAAATAAATCGCAGCACCGCAAAAGCAATAAAAAAATTGTGCGTGTTTTTGATTTTTGGTTGTTTGCATATTAATACGGAATTTAAGGGGCACGGCCAAATCCAGATTAGGTGTGGAGTTCATTACCCTTCCTAAGCCCCAAAAATCACAAACTTGCATCCGCATTTACCCTGATTAACTAAAAAATATCTAGAGATGACTCTAAGGACCGTCGCGCTCACTTAGGACAAGAGAAGGCCGTGGGTAATTCATTGCTTATCCGCGTTTCTTTTGTGGTGTCTAAGGCAATTATGTCGAAGGCTAGTGGTTACTTAATTAGGCCCATTACTTACGTAGTGGAGAACCTCCCACTTACCTGGCACTTACCTGGCCACAGGAGAGACAAAGAGGCAGTGGAGGATTGATCCTGCGACTTGTCTTTTGGCAGTTAGGAGCGGTCTAGAGCCTTGACCTAGGTGACTACTAGACGTAGGGTTGCTTGTTGCATTTGTTGTGATTTGCATCATTTTTTCAAAAATCCGTATCTTTTTCAAAACAAACACCAACCAATCTTTCCCCTAAGATTTGCATCATTTGTTGTGATTTGCATCATTGGTAGGCTGGACACAGGATTCCATTTCCCGTCTTGTCCGCATTTTTTTTATCGATCCCAGAGTCGGTAATTCTCCGTCTTCTCCCCCACCACCCACCACGACCACGATGGACCCAAATCCATCAAACTTAAACACCACTCTGCCACCGCCCGCAGGTGAGCAGAATCCTCCACGCATTTCTCTCCAAGAGAGATGCTATCCAACACGTGTTCCTCTTCCCACCTGTCTTTCTATACCACCTGCTAACGGGAAAAATTTTGAAATCAACCCCCAATTCATCAAACTGTTACCCAAATTCCATGGTCTTGATTCTGAAAACGCATACATGTTTATTTCTAAATTTGAAAAAGTATGTTCTTTGATGGGAAATTCACAAACGTCTTTGGATGCTCTGCGTTTACGTCTTCTCCCATTCACTTTATGCGATTTAGCCGAGAAGTGGCTTTACATCACACACGCACATTCTATTTTAACATGGGATGAATTCGTTGCAGCATTCCTTAAGAAATTTTATCCCAATCACCAGACCAGCCGTGTCGGGAGCGAAATCTTCAAATTTACCCAACTTCCCAATGAACCATTTTGGAAATGCTTTTAACGGTTCAAGGATCTTCTTATCCAATGTCCTCATCACGGAATCTCCAGATGGGATTTGTGTCGAATTATCTATGAGGGTATTGATCTCACTACTAGACAGATGCTTGAAATCATGTGTCATTGCCAATTCCTATCTAAAGATGATGGTGAAGCTTGGATATACCTAGAAGATTTAGCTCAAAACACATCACAATGGGAAAGTGTTAGACCACCACCGCCTAGGGAAGATGTCAATCAGCTCGATGTTTCCGTCACGATGAAAGCCGAAATGGCCACAATACAAAGGAAACTCGACGCTATAGAAAAGAAAATCTCTTCAGCCTCCCTAAACCAATACACATTTCCTAAAACCGTGTGTGGCTGCTGTTCAAACCCTTCACATTTGACGGAAGAATGTCCTTTGAATGAACCGTTTCAAGGTCACACTAATGCTGCATTTCAGCAAAGACCGGGAAACGATCCTTCTTCTTCCTCATATAATCAAGATTGGAGGAATGACCCTGATTTTTCTTGGATCCAACACCAACCTTAATACACGGATCTAAACTAGAACACTTTCCAAAGGGTCCCTCCACAGCAACAGCAACCACCACAACCGAGTCAGCACCCCTTCCAACCACAAAATTTTCAAAATCCGGCCAACACATTTGCACCACATGAAAACTCTTTACAATTGGCCGGTACTCATAATACCTCTGCACTAGTACAAACCTTGGTTACTTTCATGAAACAATCCATCCAAGGGTCGGCAAGTTTTCAATCTTCCATCGATAATATGATAAAGATCATTCTCACTCAAAATGAGAATATTAAATCGATGGAAGCACAAATTGAACGAATAACAGCTGAAATAAGTGCTAAAGAAAAAAGGGAATCTTCCATCTCAACCCCTGCCTAATCCTGGACCTTCACATTGCACTAATGTGGATGCTTTTACAACGTTGAGATCGGGAAGAGTGATAGACAATTATGTGGGTGAACAAATTGATAATGATGAATTGATCATTAACACCCCGGCTTCCACTTCCACTTCCACTTCCATTCCCACTTCTGCCTCTTGTCCTATTTCATCTAATTTACCGTCTTCTTCCGAGCCTATTCTCCGTTTTCCCAAAGGCTCGAACCCTCCACCCACCTCACTTTTTCCACCCCCACAAACTTCTCCACAAATGTTGGACCCAACACTTATTGATAGAGCTCCATTTCCAAATAGGTTGAGGCCCAATAAACATGATTCCCAAATGGAGAAGCTTTTGGACATGTTTAAGGAAGTTAACATCAACATCCCTCTCCTAGATGCTATTCAATAAGTTCCGTCCTATGCGAAAATTCTTAAGAACTTGTGCACTAGGAAGAGGAAGACTCAAGTGCCCAAGAAGATATTCATGTCGAGTACTGTAGACACGGCTTTTCCCCAACAATTACCATGGAAACGTAAGGACCCTGGCTGTCCTACTATTTCCATTTCTATCGGGGAGAAACACATCAACCGTGCTTTACTTGACCTTGGTGCTAGTGCTAACTTGCTTCCTTATTCAGTCTATGAGCAACTAGGTATCGGAGTGTTAAAGCCCTCGAGCATAACTCTCCAGATGGTTGACCGATCAATCACCAAACCTAGGGGTGAACTTGAGGATGTGTTAATAAAAATCGGGGAATTTGTATTCCCTGTGGACTTTATTGTACTTGATACACAGCCTGTAGCAAACCCACGGAATCAAATTCCGGTGATTTTAGGTCATCCCTTTTTGGCTACTTCCAACGCTATCATCAACTGTCGTAACAGTTCTATGACCCTATCTTTCGGGAATAGGTCAATTGAGCTGAACATTTACAAGTTGGGAAGTGTACCCTCCGAACCTACTTCTTTGGTCTGTTCTGTCGAATTAATGGATGTCGACAGCAGCGAATTTGATGATCCTCATGATACCGATCTAGAATCTTTTCATATGTTGTTGTTTGACCCAACTATGTATCATACACATACGGAATCTTCCACCGAGTTGTCCGGGTCAACAACTAACACTGATTATGAAAAGCTTTTAGAGTCTGAAGATCACCCCGTGCTTCGTGATGACATAATTCTCCGGGGTATTGATGGAATCTTCGCTGATGAACTCGCATTTTTGAATGACACGGGTGTTGAGATGAATCATCTCCCAAACAATGAAATTGAACCTCCACCCCTTCATATGGACTGTAAAAAGAATGCGAGTAATCCATCGCATTCACTGCATCGTCTCTCCAAAATGAGACGCACACACATTCTATTCCACCACTTACCCTTTCCCCACTTCTTCTTCTACCAACCTGAGCACTACATTGATAAAATCTTCGAATGGTTGGTGTTGACCTTCGGTCTTTGCAAAGCTTGGCATCGACCAATGATTTTTTACCACCTCATGTGATTTTCAAAAGATTAACATGGCCTAACTCATGTTTGGGGGAGGGGTATAATCTGGCTCTTGAAAAGAAAATTTTTACACAAAATGATGAGCCAAGAATAAGTTTGGGGGAGGTTCTTCACTTAAATATTTTTCCCCCACTAATAAATTCCTCCCAGGCTTATAGGTTTTTCAAGATTTAGCAAGATGGCAACAGTGAGGACACTGTTGAAAACAAGTTTGGGGAAGGTTTGTGCTTATTTTCGCATCAATTGCATCATACTTTGCATAAGCACAAAACATTTTTCAAAACCTATAAAAATTTTAAAAATTTTCAAGAAATTAAAAATATTTTTGTACATAAATAAGATAATAAAAGATTAGATAGTGAAAAATTACATCCAAAAGATTGGAAAAATTTAAGAAAACCAAGAAAATTAGAAGTTTTCTTATATGAACTAGTAATAAGTAGTTATGAGCCGTTGTCCTTAGCGTTAGTAAGATGAAGGAAGTCACTAATCTGAGGATAAAAATAAGTCTGAAAAATAGTTCCTATTCTGGAAGCCAAACATTTTGAACGTTGATACCCTACTATTCGCACTTACACAGGTCTTGAAACTCGGGATAGTAGAGGATACCTTGAAATGCTCTTGTCTAAAAGCCAAAGTACGAAAGAAATAAAAAAAATGAATAAAATATAAAAAGGGTGCAAAAAAATTAACACTGGTTTTGTTATCGCCAAGGCAGCAATAAAAAAATATAGCGAGGGTGCCTCTTCACCTAGTGCCCTAAGGCCAACTGGTCTGGGAGTCACTGTTAAGCCTTAGGTTGTGCAAGACGAGGAAAATACACCTAATAAGCAAGAACGTGAGTAATCGGTCGGTTAGTTCCTCAAGAAGTATTAACGGTCGCATGAAAGTGTGTGAGCAAATTCATCTAAACATTCATTAATTAAAAAGTACCGAGGCAGATGGACAAGAGTATGATAGCTTGAATTGAATTCTCTGGGTGTAAGGATGTCTTTTACACACACGTAGGGTTATATGATCGATGTTTGGAAGAAAGATAGGAATGAAGAAAAAGACGATGTTTTATTGAGGGGTTATGTGATTTCTGACATCTTTTCATGACTATTAAGATAGGGCTCAAGACAACCGAAAAGCTAGCCTAGTTGGAAACCTTAATTTTCGAAGTCTTTCTTTTACGATTCTTTTCTTTAAATGTAGTATTCATGATCTTCCTTTTATTATTGGATTTTGTTGATGCAATCCGCTGAAAACCCTCAGGAGACAACACTCCTCCTACTAGGGACACCTAGAGGTTTAAAGGCTTGTTGCTCGTGCTCAGTGCAATCGTGTTGCCTACGAAAGTGTGATAGTTACTTTTTCTTTTTCTTTATTTTCTCCTTCTCTTTTTAATAAAACAATTCGCTCGAGACGACCGAAAATAAGTTTGGGGGAATTTGATCAGTCGAAAATAATGTATTTTTAACACGTCAATTTCCCTATCTTTTGCATTCATCTAGAGGTGTTCGGTTTGCATATTACACATATTAGCAAAACAGCTGCAAAATACAAGATTACATGTGTTATACTTTAAAGCCGGCATTTTTAAGGAAATTGACTGTTTATCATGGCATCGCATCATTCTTGTGTAGCGCAACACTTGTTTCGAAGTCTGTGCAGGAAATTTCAGGAACCGAGCCAAAATTGTCAAAGTGCTGATCAAAAGATCCGCCAAGTCTAAGCTTTCTGATCTGGCATTTATAGAGAAAGAAATATAAAATTCAACATATCATGAAAACACCATTATGTCCAGAGGAAGCAACACACATAAAATCACTCACTGAAGCACCCACGTGACCGCGGATCCGCGGCCTGAGGAGGCACGTGCCGCGGATCCGCGGCATCTTGATGACGTCAGCACCTAAATTTTTCCCCATATGCTTATTTCTAATGGCCAACCTTCCAGAATACTCCAGAAATGCCACGTAGCTTCATATAGAAGGCTCGGCCTAACAACTTAGTTCTAGAAGCATCCCTCCAACAAACTATTTCTAGAATCCTATCTCTAACAAACTTTTGGAGGGAAATTTGAAATTTGAATTCTGGATCTACGGTTTTGTATGGCTTATAAAAGGAAACCTAGATCTAGGGTTAAGAGCCTCTACTTCTTCTCTCTCTCCACTCTTCATACTGTTAGTGTATATGCCCTAGAGTCCATTACTATATCATACTAGTTTGTATATTACTAAATGGAAGCTTGGGATATTCACCTTGTATAGACAATCTTGCTCAATATAGTAGTATGCTACTTGGTTTGTTTCTGCTTTAATGTGTACATGTGTTTATTTTAGTATATCACCTATACACATTAGTGGAGCCCTTAGGATCTTTACTTGATTACCAGCGTTGTGACGGCAGTCACACTCGTGGGGGCTGGGTAATCTATAAGAACATCCTTATGCAGGTCCCTAGTCGCAGGACTATCGAGACAGGGCATCGATACTCCGGAGTAGACTAGCGTATGCGCTTCTCATCCCAGTGTGGGAGACGGTCTGTCCCACAGCCGTCAGTACGTCGTACTTGAGATAGTATGCGGGTGCTCGTTAGGTTACGAGTACACTGGACATGACTCGTCGGGAACTGTTGGTTGGTACTATACCTATCATCAGTTATCAGTTCCCAGGTGACATGAGTACAGCTTAGTGCGCTGACTTGACACTGTCACTTCGCCTCGAGTGTGTTCCCACTGTACTTAGATTACTACCCTACCACGGCTCAAAGGAGTCGTGCAAACAGGTAGTAGTTGGGTGCAGTCCCGAAGCACTTGGAGGCAGTGACGGTTAGACAGGATTCGTCTCTCCCGGTATTGGAGGTTGACATCGCGTTGTGTCTAGGAGAGCCATTACACGAGTAGTCCCTGGCCAGGGCAAGCGAGATATACTGGTAGGTTTCCAGTGCTATCTCAGGGTGTTTTGGGATACACTCCAACACGACTTGTACCTCTATTAGTGGACTGACGTTTACCGCCCCCTAGGCCCGCCATGCGATGTATCAGACGAACAGACCGGACTGTGCAGAAATTGTCACATTCAGGCTCAGTAGGAGTTCATATGGGTTTCACCTCGTCCGTCTTCTTGTCGGCATCTATCGGGGGACCGTTACGCACATCTAGTGCCGCTTGCGGTCTGTGGTTAAACCTACTGCCAGCGTAGGGTCGAGTCTTTAGAGTCCCACAAAGAAAGCTATTCGCCTTTAGGCAAAAGAGTAGAGGTCGCATGGTTTTGCGACAGGTCGCATGGTTTTGCGACAGGGTTCGGTCACATCCGTGCACTTGTGCACGTTTGGTGTCCGGACAGTTAACACTAGCGGGCTTTGGTTTAAGCCAGATACTAGTGTACATTTTGGGATTGGTTTTATCTCGTTTGTATTCGTGTTCCTTGGAACGCGGATGCGGGTGTGTATGCACAGTTGACAGAGAGACAAGCAGAGGATTCTCATTGGGGTTGTTGACTGTTGACTGTTGACTATTGACTTTTTGCTAAACCCTAATGAGAATAAGAAATATAATTAACAAGAATATTAATTAAGTATTATTGTGACATGGTTGTTGAGGGGTTGACTTTGTTGACTTGTTGACTTTGTTGACCGGTTGACTAGGTTGGACTAGTTGACGATCATCATGACAATGGCTATCATTTCATGGCAAAGACTTTTGCTTGCTTGGTTGGTTTTGCAAAATGAGTGCATGAAATGATAAAGCCATTTTAACTTGAACCATCACATAATACTTGATTACTATTTTATTATGATGGTTTTGGATTATGAGAGCTTGGATGGCAAAATAGTTACTCATTCTCTCATTTCATTTCTCTCTCTTGCTTGAGCTCCCCCTCTTGCTCTTCCTCTTGCTCTCTCTCTAGTTCAAGGCAGCACCCTGTCATGAGTTGAGAAACATTGCCTTAGAGATAAAAGAAAACCCAAATCACTTCTCTACTCATCCTAGTTCACAAGGCTTAGCAAACCAAGTGTTCTAGTTTCTTCAAGTTCGAAGAAGAAGCCAAAGGTAGAAGATTTCAGGTGGATCCATCTTCGGCGCAAGGAGACAACGAGGTGAGGCCGATCCGTACACCGGAAAGAGTTGAAGACGAAGGAGTTCAAGAAAGGTATACCCCCCTAACCGAGTAGGTAAAACTCTAGTTTGGTTGTTAGGTAGTTGTTTAACAAAGATCCGTATTTTGAGTCCATGTTACCACCTCTTGAAAAATCGTTTTTCATCATTTCCGCAAGCCCGTAAGTACTGGGAGAGGTAACGTGGACTTACTGTGTTATCAGAGCCTAGTTAAACACTATCTAACATGTTAGCAAAGTAACTAGAAGTTCGATCGAAGAAAAAGTCGCGAAACGAACCCGTAAAATCAAGTTTCTGCCGATTTTTTTTTTCTTTCCAAAAAATGATAAATCTTATCATAAAAATCGGCTCAGGCTTTTGTTAAAACACCCAAGAAAATTGGTCCAACGTACCGGTAAAGTCGCTGCGGAAACGCGGCGGGAGCATACTCCCACCGCGGTTCCGCGGCCGAGTTGACTCGGCCGTGGCACAATTTTGCTGCAGTGTGTTTCTGGGGTTGTTTTGGGATTTTTAAAATATGTTTTTTCCGCCCAGATTTTGCAGAAAGAAAAATTTGTGTTTGGGGCCTAAAAATCCGTATTTTGATCGAACTTCTAAAGACTTAAGCTGACGGTTATATATCTGTGATGTGTTATATGTATTGAACTTCCACTAATCGCTATACGTCGATTAGTGGGGGTTATACATATCTGTGATCTGTAATGTTGATGGTATGTGTATATGAATTCATTGGATTGTTGCGAATGAATAGCCGAGGGTTGTGAGATAAGAGTTTTTCCTTTTATCTTTCAATTCATGTAATATGTAAATTGATGTAATATTATTTTTGGCCGCAAAACCGGGTCGGGGTTGTAGCCGTCATTGTATAATTTCTTTTTACTGTTTTTGCTCCTAGGATAGACCCAAGGTGGGGTGCACAAACTACCGGGTATCTCGAAGTGCCGAGTGGCCTACTCACGTCGTTGAGGGAGGTTGCTCCGCTTCGAATACTTGGCAGGTAGTTTGCCGCACCCGTAGGGGTCTAGGGTGGGGTATTGGCTATTCATCGCGACCGTGTAATCCGCTTTTCATTACAGGCTCGTACGAATTGCAGATTCCTAGTATATCCAATGTATTCATCTATGATCTGAAATGGCTATCATTGCAATATATCTATGTATGATATTATTTAGGCGTTACTTATGTTTTGCATCCACGCTAGTCCAGCCCCCACTCTGTCGTTAGTTAAGTAACCTAATGGGTAATGACGGGGCCCCGTGGCGAATGCGGATGGTATAAGCGTATGTCATATTTTGTTTGTTTTCTGCAATGGTAGGATTAAATGATGGGACGCATTGGAATTAATGCAAGAAAAATAAACCAAGTAAAAGTCGTTGGAACACTTTCAAAAACCGCTCGGTTTCTTTTCAAAAATAACTTTTAAACGCGGAGCTTAAGCCACTCCTTTTAAAAGCTATCTCGTTCCTTCGATTATATCAAGTTCACTACGTTCACGGTTTCGCCAAAACCATTCGTAGCCCTCCGTCGTTTCACATGGATGGTCAATAGTATTCAAGCTATGTTTGTTGGCCAAAGTCAAGACATAGTGATTGGTAGCTATTGGGTATTCATGTGCAGCATAGATAGATGTGTTGGTTTGGGGTAGTCATTCTACCTTGTTGGCCAAAGTCAAGGGTATGTGCGGATGGGCTCAAATTAACCTGGAGAATGACGGGTAGAACTTGACATGTGACTTATGATTTGTTGGCCAAAGTCAAGGTCATAAGAGCATGGGGCAAAAATCCACATCGGCAGTTTCAAAAGAACTGAAACTTGCTAGCGCTGCATACCATTTGGAGTGTGATGATTCTGGTAGGATTCCTTCAGTTTTGTCACACAATGATATTTGGATCCCGATCCTACTGTTAGTATATGCTACTCCTCGGGAAATTTCTCACTTAACGATCAATGCTATAAACCAAGTAGATGTCTAGAAAGGTGTTAGCGGGGCTACGCCCCATGGAAAAGAGGTTATTTAATTAAGGAACTTCGCGAAAGCGTTGGAAAACCTCCCTCGAAGTACCGACACCAGCCTGGCCGAACAGTTAAGCAAGTATTGTACGGTGAGATTGATCTTGACTAATTCTTCCTTTTTGGTTTGAGGAGGGATTCGAGAGACAGTGGGAGCCATCCTGTTTAGACAAATTAAAAACCACTCTAAACTTGCAAGAGCATCATGCTAAAGTGTTTCTTCTCTCTCTCCTAATTGCAGCGACCAAATATCATGACCGGACTTAAGTTATTACTAGATAAAAACATACTGACATGGCCAAACTACAAAGATTGACTGAGGAATGTCAAAATGGCAATCACTTATGACAAGTTGGGGTATCTCCTTACCACCAAAGCTCCCCCTGTACCAGGTCCCACCTCCAGCGTCGCGGATAAGGAAATCCGTAAGACTTGGGAGATCGATTGCGCGAAGGCCAAGTGCCTCGTGCTTGCCTCTATGGACAATGAACATCAGAGGAGGCACGGGAATATGGACCTCAAATCCATATTTCTCCATACAAAAGAACTGTATGGAGAGCAATCTCGTATCACAAGATACGAAGTGTCGAAGAAGTTAT
The DNA here is from genome assembly GCA_030015575.1 of Agapanthus africanus. NCBI lineage: Eukaryota > Viridiplantae > Streptophyta > Magnoliopsida > Asparagales > Amaryllidaceae > Agapanthus > Agapanthus africanus. Next base: position 308,721,897 of record JASDDO010000022.1, on the reverse strand, counting down.
TTTCGGCAAGATTGGCCATCGGATCATCGGTAGCGGAACACGTGCTTAAGATGATTGGCTTCATTGAGGAGCTCGCGGACCTTGGGACAACGTTGGAGAATGAGCTCTATACGGACTTGATTCTTCAGTCCCTTCCTTCCACTTACGCCCAGTTCATCAAGAATTTCAACTTGCAAGAAAAGGAAGTTGAACTTTCAGAGCTCCTCAACATGCTGAGGAGTGCAGAGGGCACCCTACAGAAAGGTAGGGAAACATCCACTTTGTTTGTAGGAGGATCTTCCTCTTCTAGGTCCAAGGCGAAAGCCAAGGGAAAGAAGAAGAAAACCCCCGCCAAACCAAGGGGCGGTGTTAGTAAGGTGGATACGAAGGGAAAGGCAAAAGCAACAAAGGTAGCGGGGAAGCTTGTGGATAAGGAAGAATGCTTTTACTGTCACAAGAGTGGTCATTAGAAGAAAGATTGCAGGGCTTGGAAAGCCAGAACACAGGATCTGAAGCAAGTTACGGCTTCAGCTTCAGGTGTGTATGTTATTGAAAACTGTTTATCAATAAACTCTACTTCCTGGGTATTGGATACCGGATCAGGATCTCATATCTGTAATTCTTTGCAGGCATTGAGAAACCGTAGGGTTTTGAAGGAAGGTGACATGACCCTCAAAGTTGCAAACGGAGCTAGCATGGATGCTAAGGCCGTGGGGGACTATCACATGGGAATGTCAGATGGACATGTTTTGGTTTTACGTAATTGCTTTTTTGTACCCAACGCAACTTGTAATATCATTTCTGTATCTTTAATTTCTAAAGAAGGTTATGAATTTGCGTTTGTAAGTAATGTTGTAAACATTCACCTTAATCAAGTTCTGATTGGGTCAGGTACATTAAGCAATGGTATATACGTAAGATTTTCAATGTCCAGAATACACACAAAAGAAAGTCTCCGGAAATAAATCAGACTTTCTTATGGCATTGTAGACTGGGTCACATCAATGAGAGAAGGTTGACGAATTTACATACAGAAGGATATTTGGATCCGTTCGAATATCAATCGTATGCCACTTGTTAATCCTGTCTCAAAGGAAAGATGACAAAGACTCCGTTCACTGGACACGGAGTAAGAGCGAGCTCTTGGGACTCGTACACAGCGACATGTGTTGTCCAATGTCTACACACGCGCGAAGCGGTTATTCTTACTTCATTACTTTTACGGATGACTTTTCAAGGTACGGTTATGTCTTCTTAATGAAACATAAATCCGAAGCCTTTGGAAAATTCCAGGAATATAAGAATGAAGTAGAAAAAAAAACCGGCAAAAGTATCAAGACACTGAGATCGGATCGAGGTGGTGAATACTTGAGTGTCGAGTTCCTGGATTACTTAAAAGAGAATGGAATTCTCTCTCAGCTTACTCCTCCATACACTCCGCAACATAACGGTGTATCGGAGAGACGGAACCGAATCCTATTGGATTTGGTATGGTCCATGATGAGTAACGCTGAGTTACCGCGATCATTCTGGGGATATGCACTAGAATCAGCTGCATACCTTTTGAACCGAGTTCCCACTAAGACTGTGCTTACTACACCATATCAGATGTAGTGTGGGAAGAGACGCTATCTTAATCACATTAAGACATGGGGATGTCCAGCTTTTGTCAAAAAGCAGCATGCGGACAAACTCGAGGCACGCTCAGTACAGTGCAAGTTTATGGGATATCCAAAGAACTCCAAGGGATATTTCTTCTATTGCGAAGTGGAACAAAAGATTTATGTTTCTCGTCATGCCCACTTCTTGGAAACTGAGTTTTTGGAAAATCAGATAAGTGGGAGCGCAATAGAACTGGAAGAAATTCCAGAACCACGAGCTATTACTGAAAGCTTAGTAGAACCAGAGGGTTCGAAAGATCATGACATTTCTGCGCCGCTCCGCAGGAGTAGTAGGCAGTCTCATCCGCCTGAGAGATACTGCGGTTTTCTTATAGACGGGGATAGAAAGGATTGCATCATTGATTATGATGAGCTGACTAGCTTACAGCAGTCCATTCAGAGCGTTGACTCGGTAAAATGGCTGGATGCAATGCAGACCGAAATGGAGTCCATGTACACCAACAAAGTATGGACGTTGGACGTTGCTCCAGATGGGGTAAAACCCGTAGGATACAAGTAGATCTTCAAAAGGAAGATTGGTGTAGATGGACAGGTTGAGACCTATAAAGCTAGACTGGATGCAAAGGGTTTTCATCAAACACCTGGTTTGGACTATGACGAGACCTTTTCTCCAGTAGCTATGCTAAAATCCATTCAGATCCTTCTTGCCATTGCTGCCTTCCACGATTATGAGATTTGGCAGATGGACGTTAAGACCGCTTTTTTAAATGGAAATTTAGAGGAGTGTGTTTATATGGACCAGCCAGAGGGTTTCATTTAGAGTGGGAGCAGCGGAAAGGTGTGCAAGTTGCTTAAGTCCATCTACGGTCTAAAGCAGGCATAGCGGAGTTGGAACATCTGTTTTGATGAGACGGTCAAAGAATTTGGCTTTATCAAAAATCCAGATGAACCATGCATCTATAGCAGATTTGTAGCGAGAACTGTAGTATTCCTCATTTTATACGTGGATGACATTCTCTTAATAGGAAATGACATTCCTATGCTACAATCTGTCAAAGGGTTCTTGTCACACAGGTTCTCCATGTAAGACCTTGGTGATGCCTCATACATTCTGGGGATCCGGATCTATCGTGACAGATCCAAGAGGATATTGGGACTCTCACAGTCCAGGTACATCGACACCATACTGAAAATATTCAGTATGGAAGATTCCAAGCGCGGTAATTTACCGGTTTGTCACTGGATCACCCTCTCCAAAGAGATGTCTCCCAAGAATGATTTGGAAAGAGATCGCATGACTATTATACCCTACGCTTCTGCGGTAGGTTCTATAATGTATGCGATGTTGTGTACCAGACCAGATGTACCTTATGCACTGAGTGTGGTAAGCTGGTATCAGTCAAACCCTGGGGAGAAACACTGGATAGCAGTAAAGAACATTCTCAAGTACCTGAGAAGGACTAAGGAGATGTTCTTGGTGTATGGCGGAAAAGACCTCCAGATCGAGGCCTTTGCTGACTCCAGCTTCCAGAGTGACAAGGATGATTCCAAGTCCATGTCGGGTTATGTCTTTACCCTCAATGGAGGGGCGGTGTGTTGGAAGAGTTCCAAACAGGAAACCGTTGCTGACTCGATGATGGAAGCGGAATATATCGCTGCTGCAGATGCCGCAAAAGAAGCTGTCTGGATAAAGAAGTTCTTAACTGAACTTCAGGTGGTTCCGTCCATTGTTGATCCAATACCTCTGTATTGCGACAACAACGGGGCTATAGCTTTAGCGAAGGAACCCAGGTCCCATCAGAGATCCAGACACATCTTGAGGCGGTATCACCTGATCAGGGAGATCGTGGGTAGCCAGGAGATCGAGGTTCGGAGAGTTTCTACGGAAGATAACACTGCTGATCCACTCACAAAGGCCTTACCCCAGACTCAGTTCGAGCGGCTGATCGAGATGATAGGTCTTCGATACGCCAGTACATGGCCTTAGTGCAAGTGGGAGATTGTTAGTGTATATGCCTTAGAGGCCATTACTGTATCATACTAGTTTGTATATTACTTAATGAAAGCTTGGGATATTCACCTTGTATAGACAATCTTGCTCAATATAGTAGTATGCTACTTGGTTTGTTTCTGCTTTAATGTGTACATGTGTTTATTTTAGTATATCACCTATACACATTAGTGGAGCCCTTAGGATCTTTGCTTGATTACCAGCGTTGTAATGGCAGTCACACTCGTGGGGGCTGGGTAATCTATAAGCACATCCTTATGCAGGTCCCTAGTCGCAGGACTATCGAGACAGGGCATTGATACTCCAGAGTAGACTAGCGTATGCGCTTCTCATCCCAGTGTGGGAGACGGTCTGTCCCACAGTCGTCAGTACGTCGTACTTGAGATAGTATGCCGGTGCTCGTTAGGTTACGAGTACACTGGACAGGACTCGTCGGGAACTGTTTGTTGGTACTATACCTATCGTCAGTTATCAGTTTCCAGGCGACATGAGTACAGCTTAGTCCGCTGACTTGACACTGTCACTTCACCTCGAGTGTGTTCCCACTGTACTTAGATTACTACCCTACCACGGCTCAAAGGAGTCGTGCAAACAGGTAGTAGTTGGGTGCAGTCCCGAAGCACTTGGAGGCAGTGACGGTTGGACAGGATTCGTCTCTCTCGGTATTGGGGGTTGACATCGCGCTGTGTCTAGGAGAGCCATTACACGAGTAGTCCCTGGCCAGGGCAAGCGAGATATACTGGTAGGTTTCCAGTGCTATCTTAGGGTGTTTTGGGCTACACTCCGACACGACTTGTACCGCTATTAGGGGACTGACGTTTACCGCCCCCTAGACCTGCCATGCGATGTATCAGACGAACAGACCGTACTGTGTAGAGATTGTCACATTCAGGCTCGGTAGGAGTTCAGATGGGTTTCACCTCGTCCGTCTTCTTGTCGGCATCTATGTGGGGACCGTTACGCACAGCTAGTGCCGCTTGCGTTCTGTGGTTAAACCCACTGCCAGCGTCGTGTCGAGTCTTTAGAGTCCCACACAGAAAGCTATTCGCCTTTAGGCAAAAGAGTAGAGGTCGCATGGTTTTGCGACACGGTTCGGTCACATCCGTGCACTTGTGCACGTTTGGTGTCCGGACAGTTAACACTAGCGGGCTTTGGTTTAAGCCAGATCCTAGTGTACATTTTAGGATTGGTTTTATCTCGTTTGTATTCGTCTTCCTCGGAACGTGGATGCGGGTGTGTATGCACAGTTGACAGAGAGACAGAGGCAGAGGATTCTCATTGGGGTTGTTGACTGTTGACTGTTGACTATTGACTTTTTGGTAAACCCTAATGAGAATAAGAAATATAATTAACAATAATATTAATTAAGTAATATAGTGACATGGTTGTTGAGGGGTTGACTTTGTTGACTTTGTTGACCGGTTGGACTAGTTGACCATCATCATGACAATGGCTATCATTTCATGGCAAAGACTTTTACTTGCTTGTTTGTTTTTGCAAAATGAGTGCATGAAATGATATAGCCATTTTGACTTGAACCATCACATAATACTTGATTACTATTTTTTTATGATGGTTTTGGATTATGAGAGCTTGGATGGCAAAAGAGTTACTCATTCTCTCATTTCATTTCTCTCTCTTGCTTGAGCTCTCCCTCTTGCTCTTCCTCTTGCTCTCTCTCTAGTTCAAGGCAACACCCTCTCATGAGTTGAGAAACATTGCCTTAGAGATAAACGAAAACCCAAATCACTTCTCTACTCATCCTAGTTCACAAGGTTTAGCAAACCAAGTGTTCTAGTTTCTTCAAGTTCGAAGAAGAAGCCAAAGGTAGAAGCTTTCAGGTGGATCCATCTTCGGCGCAAGGAGACGACGAGGTGAGGCCGATCCGTACACCGGAAAGAGTTGAAGACGAAGGAGTTCAAGAAAGGTATAGCCCCCTAACCGAGTAGGTAAAACTCTAGTTAGGTTGTTAGGTAGTTGTTTAACAAAGATTCGTATTTTGAGTACATGTTACCAGCTTTTGAAAAATCGTTTTTCATCATTTCCGCAAGCCCGTAAGTACCGGGAGAAGTAACGTGGACTTACACATACAAGTTGAGTGACACAACTTGTAAACCCTAATTCAAATTGCAAATCCAAATTCAAGACCCCGAGTACCAAATCAAGCGAGAAGCCTTCAACCTTTTAGGAGCGGAGCCGATCTTCAATCGAGCAAGTGATCCAAGACGATCCGTGACTCAAGGAGACGAGCAAAGCCAAATCGACGATCGAGTTCATTCCTCTTGTAGTTCTTGAGAAAATTGCAACGGAATTGTTGATAAATAAAAGGTGAAATTCTTTAATCTTGCTTTCATTAAATTCTTGCATCATGATTCGATCTCAATTAGTGATTGTGGTTCTTGTTGTGATGTTTGAGTAAAACTCCGCTCGTAAAGTAGTCGGGACGATCAATAGAATGATGATGTAACAAATCTTAAAACAATTCTTAAGTCCTACGAGTTTGTAAACCCTAGCAAATTGAAGAATCGACAACCTAGTTTCGATGCGATGCTTTCTTGATTGTGTTCGCTTGAAATTAGGGATCCACGATCGATTCTTGAATTTACTAGTGGCTAGAATGTGGATGACATTGGCGAAGGAACAAGGGATAGATGATGAAACCCTAGTTTCATAAGAAATCCCTAATTCTCGTTGATCATCATCGATCTAGTATTGTAACGCCTTGAAATTTCGTTTAGAATATTTTCGCGTTAATTAGCAAGTGTGTTATATGTATATATATACATATATATATATATATATATATATATATATATGTATGTATTTATATATAATAGTAGGGTTATTAATTATTTTTAGTCGTGTTACCCTAATTGGGAAATTTCTTGTGTTAGTGCACACATGCACACTTAGCACAATTTTCCTTGACCTAGGTTAAAAGTGTAAGCATGTTAACCATTTCTTTTCATGCATGGTTCATTTTAATCCCCCACCCTTTTCTAATCAAGTCAAACCCTTTTAATAATTCAAAATTTAATTAGAATATAAGGTATGGTGGGTAGGTGAAGGTTTGACTTGGGTTGACTATTGATTTCTCTCTCATTTCTTTCCCTTCTCTCATTTTCTGCACCTCCTGCAGAATAACAGCAGCAACAAGACCATTTTCTTTCTCTTTTCTTCTCTTTTCAATTCCCATTTGGATCTACACAAAACCCTACACAAAACCACACATTTCCTTCACAAAACCTTGGGAAAAATGAGTTTTTGAGGTGTTTGGAGGCAAATCTGCACACTTGAGCCTAAAGCTGGGATTTTTGGTGTTTCATAAGGTCTTTTGAAGGTATTAACTCATGTTAGCACTCCTTTTCCATAAACATGTAGTATTCTTTAGAAAAAATCATGTTTTGATGTGCTTTTAGTGATATTGAAGGGTTTTTGTGATGATATGTTAAAATTAGCATTTTTATGGCTTAATTAGCTTGGTAATGAGTTGTTATTGTAGATTTAGACTTGGGTTTGCTTCAGATTTCAGAAAAATACCCTAAAGTTTCATTTTAGTGCAAAAATGTGGTTTTAACTTGAAACTGGGCTCTGTTAAAATCTGCTGCAACCCGAGTGGCTTTTAATTAAATCTGTAATTACTGTAGCATGTATAGGGGTATAGAGTGCACACAAAAAACCTGAGAGCCCATCTCCCTACCCAGGCCGCCGAAAAATACATTCTGGTCGCAAATTGCGGCCAGATGGGGGTGTTTTGGGTTGGGGTTTAGGGTGTTGGGTGTCTGCTGCTATGTGTAGTATTATGGTATATATAGTTTTGTAATATCTTTTCTTTATAAAAATCTGGGATCAAATACCCTATTTCCCGTATTTTAAACTTTCGCGGCACGCGTGTTACATGTGTGGGCTTGGGGTGTTCTGCATATCGCGACGCGTCGGGTTAGCTTCTGGCGCGTAATCACACGTTTTAGCGTATCGCGCACACGCGCGCTTGGTTTGCGACACGGGTTTCTAGTTGACTTTAAATGTCATGATTGTATGGTTTTGAGCTTATGTGTGATATATTGTGAAATTCTAGGTTCGCAGGTGAGTGCGACGGAAGCCGCGATGAAAGGGAAACAAGTCGTCGGTTATACCTAGCGAGAGACTACGATGAGTAGATGTAACATCTACGGGGATATCGCCCGCATGGCGTTATGCGTCAGGGCTTATAGGACCTTATAGCGATATATTTTGCATTCACCTACATGACTACTGTTTATTGCATACCGCATTCCCTGCTATGCGTATATAAACTAGAATTGATAGAACACCGCACTATTACTAACGGTTCAAGTTGCACGAGCACAATTTATATGCTACAATCACACCGTTAGTGATTGCCATGACACTCACATTATAGGATTGCTATAAATCATATGTCACATTGTTTACGCATTATTGATGTTTGCTATGATTTTCCGCATATTAGCAGATGTTATATTCATACTTGGACACATCTACATCACATATTCATACATGTGCCATGTATATATTGATATTCTCATACCTGCATAGATTTACGCATTGAGATATGTTGTTTCCATGTTATTTCTGGATTTGGTAACCGTAGATATTTCAAAAGAGAATAAGTAATTATTTAATAACCCGGTTTCCCTTGATATGATATTTCAGTGCGTCCACCATTTGTTTTCTCGGTGCTAGAGCGCGATATATGAGAGAGAAAGAGATGACCCGGACTGACGGATGCCTGATATATGGGAGAGAGAGGGCTGACCCGGACTGACGGATGCCCGATATATGAGAGAGAGAGAGGGCTGACCCGGACTGACGGATGCCCGATATATGAGAGAGAGGGGGCTGACCCGGACCGACGGATGCCCGATATAGGAAGATTTGCGTGTCGATGCTAGACACGAGTATTTATGATAATTGGGTGCCGATGTTGGGCACTCGTGATTCTCAGTGATATACAGGATTTGAGGGCCGATGGGAGTGCCGGCGTCTGGGTTGTTGGGATTTGGGGTGCATTGGTGGGTACCGATTATCTTTCCATGTTGACATTCCGTGTAGATGTTGTTTCATCCCATGCCCCGCAATTATTATTTTGCATCTCATCCTGTAGTTACTTTACTTGACAGAGCACTTGCATGATTATGCACACACTGCTTCTTGCATATAGACTTATCTGCTGGCATTTAATAGAGTAGCGCAGTACATGCATGCTCGAAATCACCTTTATATGTTACCTCTATTCACGAGTTGGCAACTCACCCCCGTTGTGCTACAGTGTTTGCAGGTTGCCCTTCGGAGTAGTCGCTGCATGCTGCGTTCTTGCATCTTTTGACACAGATACCCCTACAGTTGGTGTACTAGTTCTTTTGCTGATAGGTGGGTTTTGTGCGGTATCTGTTTATCTTTCAGTCATGTACATTGTTGTATCTAGTACTCTCTATCTACCACTTATGTATTGACTTAGAGACCAGTTGTGAGGACGATGTATATTATTTTGTATTCTGGTGTCGAGCCCGTTGTGAGCCGACTTTACTTATGCAGTTTATTCTATCAGTGATGTTCCCACTTGTTGCTCATTTTTCTTCGCTACGGTGTCGTATATTGCTATCTTGGTGATTGTTTACTTAGATCTCTTAACAGTTTAATAAATGCTTCCATTTAATGCTTAAAACACTCTATACTTTTACTGGTTTGATTTCTGGGTTTTTGGTTCACTTAGTCGTGTTACGCCTGTAGACGTTACGTGGTTAAGTGCCGGTCACAGGCCAAACTTTGGGTCGTGACAAAATTGGTGATTGTTTCTAATTCCGATTGTGTCGTGTAACTCGAATAAGTTTCTTTGTGTCGGTATTTAGAAAATGAATAAAATTCACAATCAAAGAATTATTTGACCGCAATCAACTACGGTGTCAGATGTAGATCGTTAGCGAGTGCGGATCGTCCACAGGAAATGTGCGATTCGTTTATAATTTTGATTTGTTTGAATTGAAAAGTTAATAGAAAAGAAAAGAAAACATGATTCAAGATTTTATCGATGGGTTCAAGTGTCACTATTCTAATCAAGAATCAAGAAAATGATAAACAACCGAGAATCGAGTTTGGATAGAATTCCAATCACTTTAGGGTTACAAGATTTGAAGTAAAGCTCGTAGGAATCGAGTAAATTGTAGATGTGATGAAGATTCAAGATTACGATTTCTTATCTAGTAACAAATTGATGATAAATTGATGTCGAATTCCTCGAGGATCAAGGATCTTGCGAGGAATTAGGGTTCCTCATCCAATCCTTTGTCCTTTCGATGAATAACATTCACTAGATAGCTTCTTGAAAGTCGAATGATCAATTGTCGATCTCTAGATCATGCGAAAGGAATCATGAACACATTCGCATCGATCTAGATCATTGATCAATCGATTTTTAAGAATTTACAATTGTTTTAAGACTTAAGAAAACGTTTAACAATTCATCAACATCATCACTTTACAATTGTTTCGATTCCTCCACGAGCGGAGTTTTATCCAAACATCATCACAAAGTACATATTCAAGAATCTAAATGAATCATAATGCTTGAATTGAAATGTAAAAAGTTAAAGAATCTTCACCTTTATTACAACAACAAGTAGTTACAACTCTCGAGATTTACAAGAGGTAGGAACTTCGCTCGTTGAATCTTGCATCGCTCGGCTTCTTGAGTCTTGGATCGCTTCGATCTCGTGCTCCGTTGAATACCGGCTTTGCTTCTAAAGGATGTTGGAAGACTAGCTTTGCTTGAACTCCATGGATCTTGAATTGGGTATTTCTTGATTGGATTAGGGTTAGGGTTTTGAGGTGGAAAGAATGTGGGTAGATGAAGAACTAGGGTTTCTAACAACTAATGATCAACCCACAAATGATTGATTTACAATATATGAGTCTCTCTCCAAGATTTTTGATATCTTTTACAAGTGAGCCCAGGGGTTTATTTATAGGTTTCCCAAACCCTAGGTCTAGGTTTTGAATTTTCAATTCCCTCCAAAAGTTTGTTGTAAGTTAGTTAAGAGCTTAGCTTAGGCTTTAAGCTAGGAATGTTTAGCTTTAGAAACCGTAGTTTGCTGAACTGGCAGAAGCTTCTGGGGTCTTCTGGAAAATGTAGTAGCTTGATGAAGTGTACACACTGAGGTAGAAGTTATAGTGCTGAAATGAGGTGCTGACGTGTCCAAGCCAGCTCGGAACCGCGGCTCAAGCCAGCTCCTGCCGCGGTTCCACGGCTCTATTAGAGCCTCAGGGCTTCAAGCTTGCAGTGTTGCTTCCTTCTATCTTTGGGATTATTCTCTGATATGTTTATTCTCTAAATTCTTTTTAGATCAATACCAGATTCAAAATCCTTGAGTTGGCGTATTCTTTAGCAGTCTTTGTTTTGTAAATTGACCATTCTTCTGGATTTTCCTACATAGACTTCGGAACACAATTTGCGATATATAGGAATGATGCCATGATATGAAATGCAGTCAATTTCCTTCATAGTGCCGGTTTTAGAGTCTAACACATGCAATCTGATATTTAACGACTTATTTGCTAATATGTGCTATATGAATGCCGAACACTTCTATATGAATGCAAATGATAGGGAAATTGCCGGTTTAAAGATGCAGTATTTTCGACTGATCAAATTCCCCCAAACTTATTTTCGATCGTCTCGAGCGAACTTTTTATTAAAAAGAAGGAGAAAATAAAGAAAGAGAAAAAACTAACTAGCACACTTTCGTAGGCAACACGATTGCACTGAGCACGTGCAACAAGCCTTTAAACCTATAGGTGTCCCTAGTAGGAGGAGTGTTGTCTCCTGAGGGTTTTCAGCGGATTATACCCACAAAATCCAATAATAAAAGGAAGATCATGAAATTTACATTTAAAGAAAAGAATTGTAAAAGAAAGGCTTCGAAAATTAGGGTTTCCAACTAAGCTAGCTTTTCGGTTGTCATGAGCTCTATTTTAATGGTCATGAAAAGATGTCGGAAATCACGTCCTCCTTCAATAAAACATCGTCTTATTCTTCATTCCTATCTTTCTTCCAAACATCGATCATATAACCCTGCGTGTGTGTAAACACATCCCTACACCCGGAGAATTCAATTCGAGCTATCATACTCTTGCCCATCAGCCTCAGTACTTTTTAATTAATGAATATTTAGATGAGATTGCTCACACACTTTCATGCGACCGGTAATACTTCTTGAGTTACTAACCGACCGATTACTCCTGTGCTTGCTTAGTTGGTGTATTTTCCTCGTCTTGCACCACCTAAGGCTTAGCAATGACTCTCAGACCAGTTGGCCTTAGGGCACTAGGTGAAGAGGCACCATCGCTATATTTTTTTTATTGCCCTCGGTGATAACAAAACCAGTGTTCATTTTTCTCACCACTTTATATTTTCTTCAATTTTTTTTTATTTCCTTCATACTTTTGGCTTTAAGACAAGAGCATTTCAAGGTATCCTCTACTATCCCAGGCTTTAAGACGTGTGTAAGTGCGAATAGCAGGGTATCAACGTTCAAAATGTTTGGCTTCCAGAATAGAAACTATTTTTCAGACTTATTTTTATCCTCAGATTAGTGACGTCTTTCATCTTACTAACCCTTGGGACAACGGCTCATAACTAATTATTACTAGTCCGTATAAGAAAACTTCTAATTTTCTTGGTTTTCTTAAATTTTCTAATCTCATGGAAGTAATTTTTCACTATCTAAACTTTTATTATCTTATTTATGTACAAAAAATATTTTTATCTTTTGAATATTTTTAAATTTTTATATCAAAATGTTTTGTGCTTATGCAAAGTATGATGCAAATGATGTGAAAATAAGCACAAACCTCCTCCAAACTTGTTTTCAACAGTGTACTCACTGTTGCCAACAACTATATCTACAAAACTTGTAAGCCTGGGAGGAATTTATTAGTGGGGGAAAAATATATAAGTGATGAACTTCCCCCAAACTTACTCTTTTCACTCACCTCCATCAAAAAGATGATGCAGTGATATGCAGGACATGAAGGTGAGACGGAGGAATTTTAGTCCAAATAAAATGGCTCCTATAAGAACAGGAGCTCCTCCGCGGGGTCAGTGGAAAAATACGGCTTCAGTCTATGTCCATTCACTTTGAAAAAGGTGTCGTTTTTAACATTTTCTACTTCTACTACCCCGTGGGGGTATACAGACCGCACAACAAAAGGTCCCTTCCACCGAGATCGGAGCATACCCGCGTGAAGGTGTAGTCGTGAATCATAAAGAAGGACTTGTTGACCAGGTGAAAATGTTTTCCTCAAAATGTTTTTATCGTGAAAAACCTTGGTCCTATTCTTTATGATCACATCGTTATCATAAGCTTCATCGCAGAGTTCGCTTAGCTCATTTAGTTGCAGCTTCCGAAAGTTGCAGGCTTGGTTTAGCTCAAAATTTATTTCCTTAATAGCCCACAATGCTTTATGCTCAATCTCGACGGGTAAGTGACATGCTTTCCCAAACACTATCCTATATGGAGACATCCCTAGGTCGGTTTTAAATGCAGTTCGGAATGCCCAAAGAGTATCCGTCAGTTTGGTCGATCAGTCTTTTCTATTCTTAGCAACAGTCTTCTCCAGGATTAGTTTGATCTGTCTGTTTGAGATTTCAGCCTGCCCGCTTGTTTGGGGATGATAGGGTGTAGAAAGTCGGTGGTTGATTGAGTATTTCCGCATCAAAGTCTCGAAAGACCTGTTGCAGAAATGTGTCCCATTATCGCTAATAATAGTGCGTGGGTGTCCAAATCGCGAAAAGATATTCTCTTTCAAGAACTTAATGACAACTTTCCTGTCATTAGTGCGACATGGAATGGCTTCAACCCACTTTGAGACATAATCAACCGCCAGCAGTATGTACAAATTCCCAAAGGAGTTGGGAAAGGGACCCATAAAATCAATGCCCTAAACATCGAATATTTCAACAACCAGAATGGGTTGCTGAGGCATTTCATTTCTCTGGGAGATTCTACCCGTGTACTGACATTGTGTACAGGTTTTGCAATAGTCAAATGTGTCCTTGAATAAGGTCGGCCAATAAAATCCACATTGCAAAACCTTCTCCGCCGTCTTTTTAGGACCGAAGTGACCCCCGCAGGCCTGATCATGACAAAAAGAAAGAACACTCTTGAACTCTTCTTTCGGGACATACCGGCGAATGATCTGATCAGGACAATACTTAAACAAATATGGATCGTCCCAGTAAAAGTGTTTTACTTGGGATAGAAAGCGGTATTTGTCCTGTTTTGACCAATCGCTGGGTATAAGTCCCGTGACAAGATAGTTCACAATATCCCTGAACCATGGTTCATTAGATACGCTCAAGAATTGTTCGTCAGGAAACAAGTCATTGATCGGCAGGGTCACATGGGAAGAAGAGATGCGTGAAAGATGGTCGGCTACTACATTTTCACATCCTTTCTTATCTTTGATAACAAGATCAAATTCTTGTAACAGAAGGATCCAACGTATTAGTCGACCTTTTGCATCTTTCTTCGCCAGAAGATGTTTTAAGGAGGAATGGTCAGTATACACAACTATAGGTGAGCCAATTAAGTAAGTCCTGAATTTTTCTAATGCAAATGCAACCGCCAAAAGTTCTTTTTCGGTGGTCGTATAATTTATTTGTGCATCATTCAGGGTCTTACTTGCATAGTATATCACGTGTGGCATCTTTTCGATGTGCTGTCCTAAGACTGCAATTAATGCAAAGTCGGATGCATCATACATCAGCTCAAAGGGGTAGTCCCAATTTGGAGACGATAGAACGGGGGCTGAAGTGAGTGAGTGTTTAAGTGAGTCGAAAGCTGTCTCACAGTCCGAGTCAAAATGGAAGGTCGTATCCTTGGCCAGGAGAAGAGATAAAGGTCTAGCAATTTTGCTAAAGTCCTTAATGAATCTCCTATAAAAGCCCGCATGGCCAAGGAAAGATCGAATATCTTTGACGCTTTTGGGATGAGGGAGGTTTTGAATGACATCTATCTTAGCTCTGTCAACCTCAATGCCTTTCTGTGAAATAACATATCCAAGAACAAATCCTTCTTGGACCATGAAATGGCATTTTTCCCAGTTCAAAGTTAAGTTCTTCTCTTTGCAACGAGTAAGAACAGCGTCAAGATTCGCTAGGCAATCAGAAAAAGAGTCTCCAAAAATCGAGAAATCGTCCATAAAGATCTCCAGAAAATTCTCTACCATATCAGAGAATATCCCCATCATACACCGCTGAAAGGTAGCGGGAGCATTACATAACCCAAAGGGCATGCGACTGTAAGCAAAGGTACCAAAAGGACAAGTAAAAGTGGTTTTATCTTGATCCTTTTTGGCGATGGGGACTTGATTATAGCCTGAGTATCCGTCCATAAAACAATAATACTCTCGTCCTGCTAAGAGTTCCAGCATTTGATCAATGAATGGTAGAGGAAAGTGGTCTTTCCTCGTGGCAGCATTGAGTTTTCTATAATCAATACATACACGCCACCCGGTTTGGACGCGTGTCTGAATCAACTCATTTGCCTCATTGGTTATAACAGTGATGCCGGATTTCTTAGGAACGGCATGTATAGGACCCACCCATTGGCTATCGGAGATGGGGTATATAATACCATTATCTAGGCATTTGACGATCTCTTTCATCACCGCTTCCTTCATGACGGGATTCAACCATCTCTGTGGTTCTCGGGTTGGTCTGGCATCATCCATCACATGTATATGATGTTCAACAATCAAGGGACTAATCCCTTTGATGTCCGCCATAATCCAACCAAACGCCTCTTTGTTAGATCTCAATATCGATAAAAGTGCATTCTCTTGCTCTAATGTTAGAGAAGCGGATATTATAACCGGTAAAGACTCCTTCTCACCTAAATAAGCATATTTAAGATGAGAAGGTAAAATTTTGAGATCTAATTCAGGCGGAGAAATGATAGAAGGAGGGATCATCAAGTGATTTTTGGATTTACAAAGAAGCTCAGAGCCTGTGAAAGATACAGACTCGGGTGGAGAAAAATCAGGAGTGCAGGACTTAAGTGTAGGAAAAATGTCCTCACTAAGATCATGTGTAAAGTCAAACAAAGATGTGGTAATGTCGTCGAGATCGGTAAAGCAAAGTTCCTCAGCTCCAAAACTATCGGGAGCGATCTCGTGGATAGAGCACACATCGAGAATATGAGCAGAGGGTTCTGATGGCCGACTTCCAACTTTGTAGATATTTAGTTCAATGGTCATATTTCCAAATGATAAGTTCATTGAACCATTTCTACAGTTTATAACAGCGTTGGAAGTGGCAAGGAAAGGACGACCCAGAATCACCGGAATTTGGCCCCGGGGGTTTGCTACAGGCTGTGTGTCGAGCACAATGAAGTCTACAGGGAATACAAATTCCCCGACCTTTATCAACACATCCTCTAGTTCACCCCTTGGTTTGGTGATTGAACGGTCTGCCATTTGGAGAGTGCAGTGAGCAGGTTTCAGCTCTCCAATCCCTAATTGCTCATATACAGAATATGGAAGTAGGTTAACACTTGCGCCAAGGTCTAAAAGAGCACGATTTATGTTTTTACCCCCAATGGAAATCGATATTGTAGGACATCCTGGGTCCTTTCGTTTCTTTGGTAGCTGGGGAATAAAAGCAGTGCTAATATTATTAGACATGAAGACCTTCTTCGGCACTTGAGTCTTCCTCTTCCTAGTGCACAAGTCCTTAAGAATTTTCGCATAAGCGGGGACTTGTTGAATCGCATCTAGGAGAGGGATGTTGATGTTAACCTGTTTGAACATTTCCATAATTTTCTCCATATTTAGACTCGTTCTATTACCCCTTAACCAATTCGGGTAAGGAGCTTTCGCAATAAGCGCCGGGTCCATCATAGGAGAAGGAAGAGGGGGTAGACGAGATACCAAAAGAGGAGTGGGGACCGTCTGTGGAGAACTATAGGGGTTGGGCTGAGGTGTCGAGCCTAGTGGGAAATGGAGAATAGGCTCGCGAGAAGGTGGTGGGGTAGAAGAACAAGGATCAGAAGTAGAAGTGTGTGTGTGAGGAAAGGTCTCAGCCGGGGTGTTATTGATAGGATTTTCAATATCATCAATTCCTTCCCTGACATAGTTGTTCAGCACTCTTCCCGATCTCAACGTTGTGACGGCATTTACATTGTAATGCCCAGGATTCTGTAGGGGTTGAGAAGGAAGTTTCCCTTTTTCTCTCGCACTCATTTCGGCTTTAAGTCGTGCGATTTCAGCTTCCATCGATCTGATACTCTCAGCTTGGGACGCTGAGTTTTTCTTTATCTCACTGACGGAAGTTCTAACCTCAGCCGAAACCTCTATGAAATTTGACAAAAGTGATTTCATGGTTTGAGTGAATTGAGAGAGTTCGTCAGAACCGGTCAACTGCATAGGATTAGACTGTGCAGAAGTGTTGACCTGTTTGTGGAAATTTTGTGATTGGTAGGGGTGCTGAGTAAGTTGAAGTGGTTGCTGTTGTGGTGGAAGAGCCCTTTGGAAATTATTTTGGCTAGGAACCGTGTTTTGAGATTGTTGTTGGTTCCAAGCAAAATTCGGGTGATTCCTCCAACCCTGATTGTACGTGGAAGAATATGGATCGTTTCTACTTCTTTGAAATGCGACATTTGTATGCTCGTGACCTTGAAACGCAGAGTTTAATGGACATTCTTCCGTTAAATGAGACGGATCAGAACAGCAGCCGCATACAGTTTTGGGGAGCGACATTGGGTTTAGGGAGGCTGCAGAAAATTTGTGTTTCATAGCGTCGAGCTTCTTTTGCATTGCTGCCATCTCAGCTCGAACACCTATGGACACATCTATTTGGTGTACGCCACCCCTATTCAGTGATTGGGTTCCACTATCCCACTGTAGTGATTTTTCAGCGAACTCTTCTAAAAACTTCCAAGCTTCCCCATCATCCTTAGTCATAAAAGTACCTTGACACATGTTTTCAAGGTTCTGTTTAGTATTTGGGTTAATGCCCTCATATATGATCCGGCAAAGATCCCATCTCGGGATGCCGTGATGAGGACATTGAACCAATAGATCCATGAAACGTTCAAAGCATTTAGAGAATGGTTCAGTAGGGAGCTGGGTAAATTGATTCAGTTCACTACGGATTCGAGCTGTCTTTTGCATTGGGTCAAATTTCTTAAGGAATGCTGCTACGAATTCTTCCTAATTCATGATAGAGTGTGTGGTAGTGTTATATAGCCACTTCTCGGCTATATCGCACAAAGTAAATGTAAGAAGTCGTAGACGCATCGCATCCACTGAAAGTTGTGACGTACCCATCATTGCGCATACGTTTTCAAATTTGGTAATGAAAACGTAAGCGTCCTCAGTCTCGAGTCCGTGGAATTTGGGTAAAAGGTTGATGTATTGGCGTTTAATTTCAAAATTATCCCCGTTGGCTGGTGGAATGGATAAGCAGGTCGAAAGAGGACCTCGCAGTGGATAGCACCTCTCTTGGAGAGAGATGCGGGTTGGATTCTGCGCACCAACGGACGGCGACAGATTAGGGTTAAAGAAGTTCGATGGAGGTGGATCCATCGATGTGGGTGTGGTGGTAGGTAAAAAAGAAGCAAATGGAGAAATACCGACTTCGGAGTCGATAAAGGGTACGCAGACTAAACGGGCACTAGAATCCCGTGTCCAGCATATCTTGTACTAAAAAGGATTAGTACAAGTGGCAGCGTTGACTTATAATTAGGGGTAATGAATGAATGAATGCGGTGTTTGTTTTGAAAAGGGGACGGATTTTTGAAAAAAATGATGCAACACAACAAATGCAACACACAAAACTCTAATTCCAGGGGTCGTCTAGATCAGATCTCTAGACCGCACCTAACTGCCAGAAGAAAAGACGCAGGATAAATCCTCCACTGCCTCTTTGTCTCTCCTGTGGCTAGGTAAGTGCCAGGTAAGTGGGAGGTTCTCCACTACGAAAGTAGTGGGCCTAATTAAGTAACCACTAGCCTTCGACACACTTTCCTAGACACCACAAGAGAAACGCGGATAAGCAATGAATTACCCACGGCCTTCTTCTGTTCTAAGTGAGCGCGACGGTCCTTAGAGTCATCTCTAGATCTTTTTTAGTTAATTGGGGTAAATGCGGATGCAATTTTTGCGATTTTCGGGGCTTAGGAAGGGTAATGAACTCCCCACCTAATCTGAATTTGGTCTTTGCCCCTTAATGTCCGTATTAATTATGCAAACAACCACAAGAATCAAAACAAGCACAATTTAATTTTTCTATTTTGCGCGCTGCGATTATTTGCAAAGGAACCTGCACAAAATGTTAATTGGAGAAGATTTGAGAAGGAGATAAGAAAGATATAGGCTTACTGTGGAATTTTTTCACTGAGAGGGCTTCACCGACGCGCTGAACCCCCGCGGGAGGAGGCTAATGCCGCGGAAGGGCGGTCGTAGGTACTGCTCCCTGTGCCAAATTTCAACAGCAAGATGCTGTTGATTTCTCCATCTCTCTGGAAATTTCCAAAAAAATTTCTAATTGAACAGCAGCTCCAGATTTTCCTTGCAAAACACCACAACAAATCGTTTAGATTTTGCGCGAATTTTGATTACAAAATTACAATGGAATAAATCTTTCAATTCAAATTTCAATATGAAACGAATTAGCGCGCGATCCACGGCAACGACGCCATTTGATTTTTTCTAATTCCGATTGTGTCGTGTAACTCGAATAAGTTTCTTTGTGTCGGTATTTAGAAAATGAATAAAATTCACAATCAAAGAATTATTTGACCGCAATCAACTACGGTGTCAGATGTAGATCGTTAGCGAGTGCGGATCGTCCACAGGGATTGTGCGATTCGTTTATAATTTTGATTTGTTTGAATTGAAAAGTTAATAGAAAAGAAAAGAAAACATGATTCAAGATTTTATCGATGGGTTCAAGTATCACTATTCTAATCAAGAATCAAGAAAATGATAAACAATCGAGAATCGAGTTTCGATAGAATTCCAATCACTTTAGGGTTTCATGATTTGAAGTAAAGCTCGTAGGAATCGAGTAAATTGTAGATGTGATGAAGATTCAAGATTACGATTTCTTATCTAGTAACAAATTGATACTAAATCGATGTCGAATTCATCGAGGATCAAGGATCTTGCAAGGAATTAGGGTTCCCCATCCTATCCTTTGTCCTTTTGATGAATAACATTCACTAGATAGCTTCTTGAAAATCGAATGATCAATTGTCGATCTCTAGATCATGCGAAAGGAATCAAGAGCACATTCGCATCGATCTAGATCATTGATCAATCGATTTTTAAGAATTTACAATTGTTTTAAGACTTAAGAAAACGTTTAACAATTCATTAACATCATCACTTTACAATTGTTTCGATTCCTCCACGAGCGGAGTTTTATCCAAACATCATGACAAAGTACATATTCAAAAATCTAAATGAATCATAATGCTTGAATTGAAATGTAAACAAGTTAAAGAATCCTCACCTTTATTACAACAACAAGTAGTTACAACTCTCAAGATTTACAAGAGGTGGGAACTTCGCTCGTTGAATCTTGCATCGCTCGGCTTCTTGAGTTTTGGATCGCTTCGATCTCGTGCTCCGTTGAATACCGGCTTTGTTTCTAAAGGATGTTGGAAGACTTTCTTTGCTTGAACTCCATGGATCTTGAATTGGGTATTCTTGATTGGATTAGGGTTAGGGTTTTGAGGTGGAAAGAATGTGGGTAGATGAAGAACTAAGGTTTCTAACAACTAATGATCAACCCACAAATGATTGATTTACAATATATAAGTCTCTCTCCAAGATTTTTGATATCTTTTACAAGTGAGCCTAGGGGTCTATTTATAGGTTTCCCAAACCCTAGGTCTAGGTTTTGAATTTTCAATTCCCTCCAAAAGTTTGTTGTAAGTTAGTTAGGAGCTTAGCTTAGGCTTTAAGCTAGGAATGTTTAGCTTTAGAAACCGTAGTTTGCTGAACTGGCAGAAGCTTCTGGGGTCTTCTGGAAAATGTAATGGCTTGATGAAGTGTGCACACTGAGGTAGAAGTTATAGTGCTGAAATGAGGTGCTGACGTGTCCAATCCAGCTCGGAACCGCGGCTCCAGACAGCTCCTGCCGCGGTTCCGCGGCTCTGTTGGAGCCTCAGGGCTTCAAGCTTGCAGTGTTGCTTCCTTCTATCTTTGGGATTATTCTCTGATATGTTTATTCTCTAAATTCTTTTTAGATCAATACCAGATTCAAAATCCTTGAGTTGGCGTATTCTTTAGCAGTCTTTATTTTGTAAATTGACCATTCTTCTGTATTTTCTTGCATAGACTTCGGAACACAAGTTGCGTTATATAGGAATGATGTCATGCTATAAAATGCATTCAATTTCCTTCATAGTGCCAGTTTTAGAGTCTAACATATGCAATCTGATATTTAACGACTGATTTGCTAATATGTGCTATATGAATGCCGAACACTTCTATATGAATGCAAATGATAAGGAAATTGCCGGTTTAAAGATGCAGTATTTTCGACTGATCAGTTGGTGTCAGAGCGTAGGTTTTACCTTTCGGAGTGTTCCTAAGATGACCCTGGTATGATGGAGTAGGTAGCTGAAGCAGAGTGGCGTAGCGTGCGTATGTTCCGCGGCATACTCACGACACGTACTCCGCCTAAGCGACCTTAGGACTTGTTGATTTAAATTCCCTCTAGAGTTTATACATTCTTGTGATTCGATTTCCGTACCCTTATTGAATCCTACTTTTTCTTTCAGCCATTATGTCGCCAAAGACTACGAGGGCGCAGAGAGCGGCCGTGAGGGCCGAGATTCGAGTTGTCTCGTCCGAGACGAGGACCGATCCGGATAGTACACCGGTTGTGCCCGAGCAGGCTTTTCCTGCCGTGACAAATTAGATTGCCATGTTAGGGGTGGTGTGTAGGAGATGCGCCAGACGGTGGGATCCAGTATGCAGGAGATGCGCCAGATGATGGGATCTCTAGTTGAGACACTTTGAGCGCATCGACCAGAGGTAGTTCCACCCGTTGCAAAGATCGCGGTGATACCCACAACACAGGCAGTTGTCCCTACCGCTACATAGGTCATCTCAGTATCGTTGTCTGAGTTTATGAGGCTGAAGCCTTCGGTCTTCACAGGCACCGATGCGGCCGAGGACCCACAGTCCTTCATTGATAGGATGGCGCGGATATGTCGTTCACTTAGATGCGCAGATGCGAGATGGCTTGAGTTCGCGAGCTTTCGCCTGGAAGGTCTCGCGCAGAAATGGTGTGAATCAGTCGAGAAGGGTAGAGCAGCAAGTCTTCCTCCTATGGCCTGGACAGAGTTCGTGGCGCTATTCCTTGGCCGCTTTCTTCCACTGAGTGTCAGAGATGCTAGAGCACGCAGGTTTGAGTCCTTACGCCAGACTCCGGAGATGTCAGTAGCAGAGTATGATGTGCACTTCTCCGAGCTATCAGTTTATGTTCCGTACCTAGTGGCTACTGAGGAGTTGCGAGTCAAAAGATTTGTCCGAGGCTTGCTTACACCACTGTTTCTTGCGATCAGCGCACAGCATTATGAGACATATGCAGCAGCCGTAGACGCAGCCCTATTAGTCGAGGAGCGCCTTGCGGAGACTTTGGTAATTCCAGAGCCGAAAAGAGTTCGTGCGGATACATCAGTGCAGAGACAGCCTTTTCGGCGCCGTGATAGACGTCTTACAGGTAGCAAAGATTTAGGGCGAGGCCGGTTGTTCAGTTCCTATCCCCAGGAGGGTCAGCGGTCATCGTCGGGATGTTTTTGCTGCGGGAGTTCTTATCATCGTGTACGAAAATGTCCTGAGATAACCCGGAGGGAGGCAGCAGCATCGCATGTCATATTACCACCTTCACCACCCCAGACGGCGTTGCCTATTGTACCTACTGTTACTCCGCGCCAGACTCATGCACCGAGAGGTCATGGTCACGGAGGATTTTTTCATAGAGGACGAGGTGATCGAGGCAGAGGACAGCCAGCTGCTAGCAGGGTACAGTCAGTCGCAGCTGGAGGACAGACGCGAGTTTTTGCTTTGACGCATCAGGACGCCCAGGTGTCCAATGCGGTGGTCTCAGGTATCCTTCCAGTATGTTCTGTTGATGCACACGTGTTATTCGATCCCGGATCCACGCACTCGTACGTATCCCCACACTTTGTGCCGAGTTTGGGTAGAGAGTCCGGTTCGCTTGATCAGCCGCTGGTTGTGACTACTCCTGTGGGAGAGTTGTTTGTTGCTAGGCATGTGTTCCGATCCTGTATCGTCCGTATTGGCGAGAGAGAGTTGCCGGTCGATTTGATCCTTCTTGAGATTTTGGACTTCGTCGTTCTTTTGGGCATGGATTGGTTAGCCACGTGCTATGCTTCTGTTGACTGCCGCGAGAAGACAGTTAGATTTTGTTTTCCCGGCAAGTCGGTTTTTGTGGTATTGGGGGACCGTGGTGCCGCCCCACACGGTGTGATTTCTTCTTTTCGCACTGGGCAGCTTTTGAGGAAGGGATGTCAGGGATTTCTGGCCTATGTTTGCGATACTAGAGCTACAGAGGTTCCGATGGATCAGGTTCCGATTGTTAGCGAGTTCCCTGATGTGTTCCCTGACGAGCTTCCTGGGCTACCGTCCGAGCGTGATATTTCTTTCTGTATTGATTTGGTTCCTGGCACGGGGCCTATTTCTGTACCGCCTTATCGGATGGCCCCGGCGGAACTTAGAGAATTGAAGGGTTAGTTGAAAAATTTGCTGGATAAGGGACTTATTCGACCCAGTGTTTCTCCTTGGGGTGTTCCATTCCTGTTTGTCAAGAAGAAGGATGGCAGTTTGCGTTTGTGTATCGACTACCGCCAGCTGAACAGGGTGACAGTGCGGAACAGGTATCCTTTGCCATGCATCGACGACTTGTTTGACCAGCTTCAGGGGGGATACTTTTCGAGGATCGATTTGCGATCAGGATACCATCAGCTGCGGGTTCGACATGAGGACATTCCTAGAATAGCTTTCCGCACGCGCTATGGTCACTATGAGTTTTTGGTGATGTCATTCGGACTCACCAACGTGCCAGCAGCATTCATGGACTTGATGAACCGTATTTTCAGGCCGTATCTTGATCTGTTCATCATCGTATTCATTGACGATATTCTGGTGTATTCTCGGAGTAGAGAGGAGCACGAGCAGCACCTGCGGATTACACTGCAGATCTTGAGGGAGCATCAGCCTTTCGCCAAATTCTCCAAGTGTGCTTTCTGGCTGGACAGCGTAGACTTCTTGGGGCATGTGATTACACGAGATGGTATATGTGTAGACCCGAGGAAGATTAAGGCTGTTCGGTGTTGGCCCAGACCCACGTCAGTGACAGAGGTTTGCAGCTTTTTAGGGCCGGCCGGCTACTACAGGCGATTTGTGCAGGACTTCTCCCGTATTGCTACACCTTTGACCGGGTTGACCCGGAAGGGAGTTCCTTTTGTTTGGACGGAGGAGTGTGAGCATAGTTTTCAGCAGCTATGGGCTCTACTGACTACGACACCAGTGCTATCATTGTCTTCAGGATCAGGCGGATTTGTAGTCTACCGTGATGCTTCACGAGTGGGGCTAGGGTGCGTATTGATGCAGCATGACAGGGTGATCGCGTATGCTTCACGGCAATTGAAGAAACATGAACTGAATTACCCCACTCACGATTTGGAGATGGCTGTAGTGGTCTTTGCACTTAAGATCTGGCGACATTACCTATATGGCGAGTCGTGCCAGATATTGTAACGTTTTGAAAATCGTTTCGGTGAAATTTCGGAAAATCGGTAAAATAAGGGGGTTTTCTGTAAAAACTCAAAATAGAAATATCTTCATTATAAAAATTAAATATACATATTCTAGCTATGTAATTGCTAGTATTTGGTGTTTATTGAGCCACTGGTGAAATTTCAAATTTTCTGAAAAAAAATTATTTTATTATTATTTTAAGCCGCCACTAATACATTTAATTAGGGAAAATTACAAATTGGAATGAGTTGAAACAAATTTTGTGCATCATAACACATTAAACAAAATTTTATCAAGTGATTTTTGAAATGAATTGGCTTGCCAAAACGGTGTTAGAAATTATTGAAGAAAAAAAGGTTTTTTTGGTGAAATTGGCGAAAACTTGCAATTTGGTAACTTGAGGGGGTCTTTTTGCATGGAACCTTTTTTGTCAATTACTCACTCACATGCTCACCCCTCCTTGGCCGGCCCCACCACAGCAGCAACCCCCCTCCAAGGTCTCACTTCAACTCTTTTGTTAAGTGTGGAAATAGGATAAAAGTATAGGTTTTAATATAGTAAATTGAGGTGGGTATTATTGTACTTTGGGAGAGAGTTGACTTGGGCTTTTACCCACAAAACCCACACACATCTCCCTCTCCCTCCTACAGCCGAAATTCTGCAGCCCCCTCTCTCTTTTCCCCCTTCTCTTTCCTTCTCCAAAAGTCCACAAAAATCCTAAGAAAAATCAAGTAAAACCTCACAAATTTCCAAATACAAACCTTACCCATTTTTCCTTAGCTATTATTGTATGGATCTTGGTGAATGGAAGCATGGTTGGGGAGGGTAGATTTGTGCTAGATCTCAAGATAATTGTGGGGTAAATTCTTAACCTTATGGCTAATTATTGTTTAATTACGATAATCTATTTTATTCAAGTGTTGATTTGGGTATAATTGCTAGTTTATGTTATTCTAGAAAAGGGTTTGATTTTGGGATTAGGGTTTGTAAAATTCTAGTGAGGGTTTCAAGCATTATATTATGGTTCTAATGAGTGATTAGAATGTTAATTCTATGAAAAACTAAACCTTGTTGCTTATTGCTAGATTGTTAAATTTAAATTGTCCTAATTATGATTGTTTTGCAAACTAGATTTTTGTAATTTATATAAAGTAGTGAGATTAAATTCTAGTTAATGGTTCTGTGGCTTAGTTAATGTGTTTAATGAGAATTATGGCCACTAAAATTGTTAAAATATTTAATGTTTATTAAAACACCAAGTTTTGAGCTAAAATGGAAAATTGTGCTAATTTTTGTTAACTAGGTTTTGTAAATATATATATTTTGATGAGATTAAATTATTGGAATGGTTTTTATGACTTGGTTATGATATTGAGAGGATATTGCGGACGCTAGATTTGTTTAAACGTCGAGTTTTGAACTAAAAAGGTAAATTTTGCTAACTAGATTTTGGTTTAATGTAATTTAGCAAGATTAAAAATCTAGTAAATGTTTATGTGGCCTAATTAAGATAATTAGTGAGTATTGTGACCACTAGTTTGCTAAAACATCAAGACTTGTAGTAAAACAGTTAACGACCCCTTTACTAGGCTTTTTGGAAATAAACTGATTTGATCAATTTATTGGTTTTGATGATTTGCATCCTATTTCATATATTTTTAGTGACTTATAAAACAACGATTGGTACGTTTGGTGTTTTTCTCAATCAATCGGCGTGTGTATACCGATGTCGAGGGTTTTTGGGTTGATTTGAGAAAGCAACCATAGGTTTTGACCTATGTGGGATTCGTGAGTAGTTTTGGTCATGAGTCGGATTTTAATGCGATACGGTGCGTTATGATATGTAGGTACCCCATGTGGACTTCGAGACGACAAGCAAGCGCGTGGCGACGTCGGCACCGGCGAGCGAGGACCAGGTGAGTAGATTTATATCTACGGGGAGAAGTCGGGTGGATGGCGTATAGCACCCCCGCAGTCCGTAGTATAGTTTATATATATATATGTTTATATAGGTGTTTTATGTTACGAGAATGTTTATTCATGATATGATATTCTGTTCATGGATTAGCTTTGGGTTAGTTGCGAAACCCTAGAGTGGTTGTTATACCCCCATACGCACACACAGACTTGCATACATTACTTTCTTGTACGTAGATGGGGATGTGTATATATGTATATACGCGTGGGTATGGGACTATGCATATATACATTCATATACACATGCATGGATGATGAGGATAGTACTTAGGATTGAGACGAGTCGATGAGATCGGTGATATGGCAGGGTTCGTATTTGAGATACGACATGACGTTGTAGCGGTTCCTTGACGTAGTATTTCACACACGTGCATGCATACTTAGGCGGTATCAGTATTGTACTAGACGTAGATCGGTACCCTGATCATGATATTTGATAAAGAGGATACCAGATGAATAGTATGATGAATGTGATATTGACCCGTACCCAGATTTGGGATGCCGTACGACGGATTTACGTACGAGCTATATATTGATGATTGATCCGCACTCGACTTGGGAATGTCTGATTATAGATATGGTATCGGCTGTGATATTATTGAGGCCGGATCACCGACTAATATATATATATATATATATATATATGTATATACATATATATGTATCGACTCAGATGTTAGGCGATTTCCTTACCTTCAGTTAGCCTGTTAGCTTAGCCCTATAGTTAGTATAGTTGGTAGACTGGATTTGACTCCTGCCTATTTCAAAAGCTAACGAACCGCGGGTATTTTAAAAGACAGGTCAAGGGATTCTACGGATATTTCAAAAGACGTATCTTTTCTTAAAAACACCGTAGCCCTTATTTTCAAAACACCGCGATTCGTGTTATTTTTAAAAGGCACCATTGTTTGACTTATAGTTATCGTTGTGTCTAGTATTCTGCTCCCACACATTATTGCTGTTCGCTCTGCATCGCATATTCATGTTGTGATTTCATATGCCATTGTTGATATTATGCTGTTAGGACACCAGCACCATTACCGATGATGCGTATGTACCACGTATACTTACTTGCCGGCTCACACATATCTTCATCGGTAATTGCCATGTCACGTACACCTTAGAAAATATTATTGCTTAACATAGCCTGTTAGCTAATAGTTTAGACATGATATTAGCGTACTTGCCTTATATGTTAGTTTAGACATTGTAGTTATTACCTGCTACTTCATGCATACTGTTATTCATTGTTATGCCGCATTCATGTATTCTCATGCACATATTCACTATTTTACGTGTTATTGAGGTTTTGGATTCGGATTTCCATGAGATTTTCTGGATTTGGAGGAAAACCGCAAAAAAACATAAATAAACCTTTTCTCTCTTTTAAAATAAAAAGTACGGTTTTCCCATGATGTATGAGTCGTCCACCATGAGTTTGCTGATGGATTTCGAGACCCGATTCGAGGAGATGGATGAACCGTTTCGGGTACATGGTGGGCCCGGTAAGGTACCCCGGGGCAAGAAGCGCGTGGTGATGACAATGTGAGCCTGGCAAGGGGAGACTACCTACCGGTGATTTTACCCGACGCGTCGGATATCCGGAGGATACCGTCGTGGTCTTGAGATGGATGGTAGGGGCCGGTCTGGACTGACGACGCCCTAGATATTGTGATTGAGACATTGAGATTTCGAGATATTGAGGTACAGAGACTGTGATACAGAGATATCGAGATATTGGGATTACGTTTTGTGCCGATGCTAGGCACTGTTTTATGCTGATTTCATTATGATACCTCATTTTAAAAATACAAAGGAAATCTCACTAAATTATGAAAACAGTTCTTCATTTACATGTATTCTGTTTTCATGCATTCATACCTCATTCATATGATTTATTGCTACCTGAGGCACTGACACGGGCACATGAGATTACACTCGGGTTAGATATTTACCCTAGCCTTGTTATAGGTTGCATGTTATTCATATATTTGAGGATATATTATGATCATTGACCTAGGTTGCGTTATTTATGCGATTTCTGTGCGTAGATGTTTTTCTATTCACGAGTTGGCAACTCACCCCCGTTGTGCCCCAGTTTCTTGCAGGTTTGCCGTACAGGTTTCTTTACGGCTTTGCGGGCACAGTTTCGTTCGGGTGACTTGCTAGTAGGTTGGTTTTTTGGTATCGTACCCATCATATTACCTTGTATAATATTATTCAGTTGTATCTAGTAAATTCCATCAACCAAACATGTATTTATTTTGAGATAGAGACCAGTGATGTTATTTCTTCGACCTTAGAGTCACGCGTTATATTTCTGTGGTTTTCTTGTGGTTTTGAGTTCCCTTTTGAAATTTGATCCTCGCCGTTGGCGTTGTATATTATATTGCTTGTGTGGTTGTGACCGTCGATTGACGAAGAGTTAGCTCCCGCTTGGGGATGCCTTTTTAATGATTTCGTATACTATTCATGTTGTATCCCGTTTGGGGGCCAGTATTTACAAAGGAGACTCTGCCGAAATTTTCAGGAAATTTTTGATGTTTTTAGAAACCCGCATAATTCGGCTTATGCTATTGCAACTACTTGTTTTAAATTGGTTTTCCTTCACTCTACTATTTTTCTTGGTTTGGATTTCTGGGGTTTCGGTTTACTTAGATTACGTACGCCTCGAGACGTTCGTAATTTAAGTGCCGGTCTTGTTCCGTACTTTCGGGACGTGACAAAGTTGGTATCAGAGCGTTTGGTTTTACCTTCGGAGCGTAGGATGACCCTTGGTTGATGGAATAGGTGACTAAAGTAGAGTAACGTACCGTTGGTATGTTCCGCGGCATATTTACGACACGCCACTCCACTTAAGAAGCCTTAGGATGTACATTTCCTTGTTCAGTATTATATTCCTTCCTGATCTAGCCTCATCGGTACCAGTATGGTTTTGCTGCCACGTTTACGGGCAGGGAGAGCTACGGCTAGAGTTGCGGTCAGCACAAGCTCATCACGAACGAGGACTGACCAGGACGTGATTCCGTTGACACCCGATTGTAGAGAGGTGTCTTTTGATTGTGTTTTGCGCCACGAGCGTTGGATGGATCACCGTATGAGGTTTCTCGGACGTGCAGATTAGCACCAAAGGATTGAGCCACCGGTAGAGGCCAGCCATACTTAGATGACCATTGAAGTGATTGAGGCACGGTTTAGCGTGCAGATGAGCGAACCAGTTTTTGCTGTGAACGACGAGATATCGCCCCATATGTTGGAGCTATTGCGGGACGAGTAGTACGAAGAGATGATAGAAGGTCGCTAGTCACCCGTTGATGAATGACTAGGACAGGTGGTTCGTTCTCCTACCCCGATGTGAGGTCATCAGATAGATTGATTCCAGCTAGAGATGATTTCACGCGGAGACGTTGAGAGTCGACAGAGACGATCGAATGTCAGAAACCTATTATTCCAAGTTTAAAGTAGTCGGAAAGACATGCAGGCAATTCTATGGTCCCTCTAGAAGAATGAAACCCCAACTCGACTTAATGACCGTGTGAAAGCCTTTGAACCTTCGGGTTTGCGGCAGTTCTACGGAGCCATTAGTGAGGCTTGGGTTTGCCCTTCTACGGCTGGACCACCGATGCTGTGGTATGTACTCGATACTATTAAACTGTGCCCAAGAGGTTGAGCTCTTGGGGGATTATGAGGTTTTGACGACTCGATCGGATGGCTCGACTTAATTCGGATGCTAGGTGGTGAGATGCATTCCTTGGGACACTGCCGATACGAGGATAGCCGTTGGAGCTCAGTCCATGCAGCCGCGACGAGACGAGTCCAAAGCAGACGGCATTAGAGAAAAGTGAAGTAAGAGGTTCGTACCAGATCTAGATGAGATGACGTTCCACTCCGCCGACATCAGAGATGCGTTGCGCATGCCGAAGCATGGTACCTGGATTTACCTTCCAGAAGGAATCGCGATGAGTATGCAGTCGTTCCACAGCAAGATGCAGATATAGGAAAGGACGATGACTTCCGGACAGTTGGCAGAGACGAGACGTGGAAGAGACCGTGAGCAGGATTCCTTCCAGGACACTGCTGCAATGATACTTGCACCCAGGATCAGATGTGTCACGTACATTCAGAGAGCCAGAGGCCGACGCCAGTGATATGCTGTCTTACGAGTGGTCACGATGATTGACCGAGAGATGACCAGAGAAGTGCCAGAACGGGATCATCCCCGTTAGCACACCTGACAGGGCCGATGAGCCGATGGACCGAGAGATTGGTAATTCACAGTGAAGACCTTGACCCAGGAGTGGTCATTGTTACGCACACCAGCAGGCCAGAGTCCATGATCATCGACGAGACGTCCCACTAGTGACCGCGACAGTTGGCCCGAGATTCTTAGAGGATGCACTTGAGCGGTACTATTCCACCATTATTGATTTCGATGTTTTGGGTGATTTATTCGCATGAATTGATTTTGATGATTGAGGATTTACGATCTTTGCACAATGTTGCACTTGATATCGTTTTCGTGCTTTGGTTTCACATGTTTGTGATTTTACGGTTTTAGACATTTGAGTTGATTTTGTGCGTATGCACGCACACGATTTAGTTCCTGCACTCTGTATAGTTTATATTTGCTTGCAGTGCAGTGAATACGCCTTTTGTGCACTTAGATGCACTGGACTTCGATTTCGATTGTGATACTCGATATTTGTTTTGTGCACCTGATTTGATTTTGCGCATGTTCGACGCTTGATATTGGATTTCATGATTTCGTGCATGATGGATGCCCCTGGTTTTGGGTTTTCGCGCATGTTGAGCGCATGTCTTGAGATGCGATTTTGGTGCACACCAGATGCACTAAATTGAGATTTTTTTCGTGCATGTCAGATGCAGCTGATTTTGCTGTCAGGCACACACGTTGCCTACGACAGATGCTTTGTGCACACCCGATGCACTTAGATCTTGTTTCTGTGCACTTATATGTCACGCATATGGATTTTGATTGTCGTGCGCACCAGACGCACGTAGTATTCATACTCGTATTTTGGGATTGATTTCTTATAGAGCAATACGTTTTTTTAATGATAATTGAGATGTGTTTTCGTACTAAGCAGGACTAGTCAGAGGACAGTACCTGAATGTATTTTGCATGCATTGATAGCTATTGAAGGGAATTCCAAAAAGCGAGCTATAGTCTCAGTATTTACCTACGTGTCTGATATGACGCGATACGTTTAAAACAAGGAAAACCCTTCTAAATTGTTTCCCAAAACGGCGGAACGTACATTTCAAACAAAGGTGTATATGTATATAGTTATTTTCTCATGATAGACGTCCGCCACTGTGCAGTGTTATGCGCATTGCACAGCGACTTTAAGAGATTTGACATGCATTTCCTTCAGATAATTACATATATAGATTTGATATTTACGTGTATAGTTTCGAGTTATATCATATTGGTTTTGGTATTGGATTTGACATTGTGTCTTTACCATGACTCCGATGATTGCGGGATGCTTGACGGAGTTTTGATTTTGAGTTATATGCTCATTTTTCATGCGCATGCGCTGCGCCACGATTTGTTTTCTGTATTTATGATTTCGGAGCCCCGACGACTTGATTGTTTTACTTAGATGTTTAAGTATTTGGGGGAGTGTTAATTTAAATTCGGGGACCGAATTTCTTTATGGGGGGAAGATTGTAACGTTTTGAAAATCGTTTCGGTGAAATTTCGGAAAATCGGTAAAATAAGGGGGTTTTCTGTAAAAAGTCAAAATACAAATATCATCATTATAAAAATTAAATATACATATTCTAGCTATGTAATTGCTAGTATTTGGTGTTTATTGAGCCACTGGTGAAATTTCAAATTTTCTGAAAAAAAATTATTTTATTATTATTTTAAGCCGCCACTAATACATTTAATTAGGGAAAATTACAAATTGGAATGAGTTGAAACAAATTTTGTGCATCATAACACATTAAACAAAATTTTATCATGTGATTTTTGAAATGAATTGGCTTGCCAAAATGGTGTTAGAAATTATTGAAGAAAAAAAGGCTTTTTTGGTGAAATTGGCGAAAACTTGCAATTTGGTAACTTGAGGGGGTCTTTTTGCATGGAACCTTTTTTGTCAATCACTCACTCACATGCTCACCCCTCCTTGGCCGGCCCCACCACAGCAGCAACCCCCCTCCAAGGTCTCACTTCAACTCTTTTGTTAAGTGTGGAAATAGGATAAAAGTATAGGTTTTAATATAGTAAATTGAGGTGGGTATTATTGTACTTTGGGAGAGAGTTGACTTGGGATTTTACCCACAAAACCCACACACATGTCCCTCTCCCTCCTACAGCCGAAATTCTGCAGCCCCATCTCTCTTTTCCCCCTTCTCTTTCCTTCTCCAAAAGTTCATAAAAATCCTAAGAAAAATCAAGTAAAACCTCACAAATTTCCAAATACAAACCTTAACCATTTTTCCTTAGCTATTATTGTATGGATCTTGGTGAATGGAAGCATGTTTGGGGAGGGTAGATTTGTGCTAGATCTCAAGATAATTGTGGGGTAAATTCTTAACCTTATGGCTAATTATTGTTTAATTATGATAATCTATTTTATTCAAGTGTTGATTTGGGTATAATTTCTAGTTTATGTTATTCTAGAAAAGGGTTTGATTTTGGGATTAGGGTTTGTAAAATTCTAGTGAGGGTTTCTAGCATTATATTATGGTTCTAATGAGTGATTAGCATGTTAATTCTATGAAAAACTAAACCTTGTTGCTTATTGCTAGATTGTTAAATTTAAATTGTCCTAATTATGATTGTTTTGCAAACTAGATTTTTGTAATTTATATAAAATAGTGAGATTAAATTCTAGTTAATGGTTGTGTGGCTTAGTTAATGTGTTTAATGAGAATTATGGCCACTAAAATTGTTAAAATATTTAATGTTGATCAAAACACCTAGTTTTGAGCTAAAATGAAAAATTGTGCTAATTTTTGTTAACTAGGTTTTGTAAATATATATATTTTGATGAGATTAAATTATTGGAATGGTTTTTATGACTTGGTTATGATATTGAGCGGATATTGCGGCCGCTAGATTTGTTTAAACGTCGAGTTTTGAACTAAAAAGGTAAATTTTGCTAACTAGATTTTGGTTTAATGTAATTTAGCAAGATTAAAAATCTAGTAAATGTTTATGTGGCCTAATTAAGATAATTAGTGAGTATTGTGACCACTAGTTTGCTTAAACATCAAGACTTGTAGTAAAACCGTTAACGACCCCTTTACTAGGCTTTTTGGAAATAAACTGATTTGATCAATTTATTGGTTTTGATGATTTGCATCCTATTTCATATATTTTTAGTGACTTATAAAACAACGATTGGTACGTTTGGTGTTTTTCTCGATCAATCGGCGTGTGTACACCGATGTCGAGGGTTTTTGGGTTGATTTGAGAAAGCAACCATAGGTTTTGACCTATGTGGGATTCGTGATTAGTTTTTGTCATGAGTCGGATTTTAATGCGATACGGTGCGTTATGATATGTAGGTACCCCATGTGGACTTCGAGACGATAAGCAAGCGCGTGGCGACGTCGGCACCGGCGAGCGAGGACCTGGTGAGTAGATTTATATCTATGGGGAGAAGTCGGGTGGATGGCGTATAGCACCCCCGCAGTCCGTAATATAGTTCATATATATATATATGTTTATATAGGTGTTTTATGTTACGAGAATGTTTATTCATGATATGATATTGTGTTCATGGATTACCTTTGGGTTAGTTGCGAAACCCTAGAGTAGTTGTTATACCCCCATACACACACACAGACTTGCATACATTACTTTCTTGTGCGTAGATGGGGATGTGTATATATGTATATACACGTGGGTATGGGACTATGCATATATACATTCATATACACATGCATGGATGATGAGGATAGTACTTGGGATTGAGACGAGTCGATGAGATCGGTGATATGGCAGGGTTCTTATTTGAGATACGGCATGACGTTGTAGCGGGTCCTTGACGTAGTATTTCACACACGTGCATGCATACTTAGGCGGTATCAGTATTGTACTTGACGTAGATCAGTACCCCGATCATGATATTTGATAAAGAGGATACCAGATGAATAGTATGATGAATGTGATATTGACCCGTACCCAGATTTGGGATGCCGTATGACGGATTTACGTACGAGCTATATATTGATGATTGATCCGCACTCGACTTGGGAATGTCTGATTATAGATATGGTATCGGATGTGATATTATTGAGGCGGGATCACCGACTAATATATATATATATATATTAGTCGGTGATCCCGCCTCAATAATATCACATCCGATACCATATCTATAATATATATATATATATATGTATGTATGTATCTATCGACTCAGATGTTAGGCGATTTCCTTACCTTCAGTTAGCCTGTTAGCTTAGCCCTATAGTTAGTATAGTTGGTAGACTAGATTCGACTCCTACCTATTTCAAAAGCTAACGAACCGCGGGTATTTTAAAAGACAGGCCAAGGGATTCTACGGATATTTCAAAAGACGTATCTTTTCTTAAAAACACCGTAGCCCTTATTTTCAAAACACCGCGATTCGTGTTATTTTTAAAAGGAACCATTGTTTGAATTATAGTTATCGTTGTGTCTAGTATTCTGCTCCCGCACATTATTGCTGTTCGCTCCGCATCGCATATTCATATTGTGATTTCATATGCCATTGTTGATATTATGCTGTTAGGACACCAGCACCATTACCGATGATACGTATGTACCACGTACACTTACTTGCCGGCTCACACACATCTTCATCGATAATTGCCATGTCACGTACACTTTAGAAAATATTATTGCTTGACATAGCCTGTTAGCTAATAGTTTAGACATGATATTAGCGTACTTGCCTTATATGTTAGTTTAGACATTGTAGTTATTACCGGCTACTTCATGCATACTGTTATTCATTGTTATGCCGCATTCATGGATTCTCATGCACATATTCACTATTTTACGTGTTATTGAAGTTTTGGATTCGGATTTCCATGAGATTTTCTGGATTTGGAGGAAAACCGCAAAAAAACATAAATAAACCTTTTCTCTCTTTTAGTATAAAAAGTGCGGTTTTCCCATGATGTATGAGTCGTCCACCATGAGTTTGCTGATGGATTTCGAGACCCGATTCGAGTAGATGGATGAACCGTTTCGGGTACATGGTGGGCCCGGTAAGGTACCCCGGGGCAAGAAGCGCGTGGTGATGACGATGTGAGCCTGGCAGGGGGAGACTACCTACCGGTGATTTTACCCGACGAGTCGGATATCCGGAGGATATCATCGTGGTCATGAGATGGATGGTGGGGGCCGGTCTGGACTGACGGCGCCCTAGATATTGTGATTGAGACATTGAGATTTCGAGATATTGAGGTACAGAGACTGTGATACAGAGATATCGAGATATTGGGATTACGTTTTGTGCCGATACTAGGCACTGTTTTATGCTGATTTCATTATGATACCTCATTTTAAAAATACAAAGGAAATCTCACTAAATTATGAAAACAGTTCTTCATTTACATGTATTCTGTTTTCATGCATTCATACCTCATTCATATGATTTATTGCTACTTGAGGCACTGACACGGGCACATGAGATTACACTCGGGTTAGATATTTACCCTAGCCTTGTTATAGGTTGCATGTTATTCATATATTTGAGGATATATATTTTGATCATTGACGTAGGTTGCGTTATTTATGCGATTTCTGTGCGTAGATCTTTTTCTATTCACGAGTTGGCAACTCACCCCCGTTGTGCCCCAGTTTCTTGCAGGTTTTCCGTACAGGTTTCTTTACGGCTTTGCGGGCACAGTTTCGTTCGGGTGACTTGCTAGTAGGTGGGTTTTTTTGGTATCGTACCCATCATATTACGTTGTATAATATTATTCAGTTGTATCTAGTAAATTCCATCAACCAAACTTGTATTTATTTTGAGATAGAGACCTGTGATGTTATTTCTTCGACCTTAGAGTCGCGCGTTATATTTCTATGGTTTTCTTGTGGTTTTGAGTTCCCTTTTGAAATTTGATCCTCGCCGCTGGCGTTGTATATTATATTGCTTGTCTGGTTGTGACCGTCGATTGACGATGAGCTAGCTCCCGCTTGGGGATGCCTTTTTATTGATTTCGTATACTATTCATGTTGTATCCCGTTTGGGGGCCAGTATTTACAAAGGAGACTCTGCCGAAAATTTCAGGAAATTTTTGATGTTTTTAGAAACCCGCATAATTCGGCTTATGCTATTGAAACTACTTGTTTTAAATTGGTTTTCCTTCACTCTACTACTTTTCTTGGTTTGGATTTCTGGGGTTTCGGTTTACTTAGATTACGTACGCCTCGAGACGTTCGTAGTTTAAGTGCCGGTCTTGTTCCGTACTTTCGGGACATGACAGATATTCACTGATCACAAGAGCTTAAAGTATATATTTCAGCAGCGCGACCTGAACCTTAGACAGCGCCGATGGATGGAGTTAGTGAAGGACTACGATTGTGAGATCTTATATCACCCGGGAAGGGCTAATGTGGTGGCGAATGCTTTGAGCAGGAGGCCCGGGGGTAGTCTATCTTGTTTGAGCGCAGTACAGAGACAGTCGTCGACAGATTGGCAGATTTTATGCGACAGCCGAGTACAGTTCGATTTTACGCCGATCGGAGGACAGATTGCGCATGTTCGTGCACGCCCACAGTTGCTTGACCGTATACATGAGGCATAGTACCGTGATGACCGATGCTCAGAGATCAGGGCACAGATTGGACAGGGTAGATTTTCCGAGTTCGTGATCGATAATCAAGGGATACTACGAGTTGGGGCTAGACTATGCGTACCAGATGCTGAGGGATTGCGGCGCGAGATTCTTGAGGAGGCACATTGTAACGTTTCAAAATAATAAAATATTATTTTTAGGAATTTTTATAATTTAATATTATTTTAATGAATATTTTAATATTCTGGTATAATTAAATACAAATAAATGGGAAAAATTATGGAAAATTCTAAAATAGGGTATTTTATGGAATTATGTCATTTTTAAGTTTTTATGATTGTTTATGTGTTAATTTAGTGCTAATCGCGATTAAAAATCGCTAATCGGATTTTTAGCATTTTTGTGCAAAATTGTGCACATATCATTTTCCACACTTGTTACTTGTTTTGGGGATATGGTTGCTTAGGGTTTTGCCTTGAGTGAGAAGGAAGACAAAAGGAAAAGAAAAAGAAAAGATAAAGGTTACTTGATGAGAGAGAGAGAGACCAAGTCAACCTTCACTTTTTGAACCATACTCCCATCATTTCCCTTCTCATTTTCTCTCCACTCTTCATGGAGAGCTCCTGCTGCTCCTGCTCCCTCTTCTTCCTCCTCCCTCTTCAACCTAGATCCACCATGAATACAACCCCGAAATCCTATTCCCATTTCACAAAAAATATTCCCAGCTCACTAGCTACACATTGAACCTAGCAAGATTGGATTTGAAGGACTTTGAGCAACTCAAGAATTTTCTTGAGTTGCCAATGGAGGTAAATTCTGGACCTATTAGAGTAGTATTTCATTTCTTGTGCATCAATTCTAGTTTCATGTCGATATGGTGTCATTTGGTGGATTTGTGAAACATCAAGTTAGGTTTTAGGGTTTGATCTGAAATCAAAGTGAAATTGAGGCTTGTTGTGACCTTAGAACCCCTTGTGTGATGTTAAATTGGACCCAAACCTGAACTAGAAACCGAAATACGGATTTAGAAAATGATATCGGAGAAATTGTGAATCTGTGAGGGTTTTATTGAATCTGCTTTCACCCGAGACACCTGAAAATAAAATTAATTGGACAGTGAGATGTGCAGGCACCCTAGAACAACCACACAAGACCCTAGCCCCTAATTCCCTTTCCCGGCCGCAAATTAATTCCCTCTGGCCGCAAATTGCTGCCAGACCTGCACCAAATTGGGCCGTTTTGGTTCTGCAGCTCCTACATGTGTAGATTAGGCCCCTGGCATGTATAGATTTGTCTAATTTGACCGAGGGTGAAATCTGGAGCCTATTTCCTTAGTTGCTGTTTTGGATTCGTGTTTCCGTATTTCTAATTCTGAATTTGTGTATGGTGTTTTACCTCGACTACTTGGAGTTTATACGATGATATCGAGGGTTGTTGATGGTTTTGGAAGGCGTTGTCCATAGGTTCTAACCTATAGAACATAGCGTATCGTTTTGGGGTTTCGTTTGCCGTTTTAGTTTTGAATTGGTTTTGATACGCATTTGCGATACATTAATGTATATGGTACCCCATGAAGACTTCGGGATGAAAAGAAAACGCGTGGCGACGTCGACAAATAAAGATGCAAGGTGAGTATATTTATATCTACAAGGGAAGTCATGTGGATGGCGTATAGCACCCCCGCAGTCCGTGGTGATGTATAAGAATACGTATACACACGTATATTTTTTATGTGTTTTTAAGTTTATTGATGGTAATAATAGATTATTGATATAAGGATGTATTGGTTTAGTATAGTGTGAAACCCTAGAGTAGTGGTTGCACCCACACATACACGTACACATATACTTGCATACATTCTTTCTTTTATCTGTGCGTATTTGGAGGTGTGCATATCTACACATGGGTATGGGACTATGTGTTAATATACGGAATTTGAGGATGATACGTGGGATTGAGATGAGTCGATGAGGTTTGAGGCCGTGAGAGTCGGCGATATGACAGAGTTCGTATTTGAGACGCGACATGATGGTTTTAGCGGGCCTTTGGGCATGTGTTTTACCCCGCATTCATATTTATATAGATGGTATCGATGGTACTAGACTTAGACTTGTACCCTAGATTATGTGATATGATGGTAGTGATACCTGATATGTGTTGAGATGAATATGATATTGACCCGTACCCAGCTATTGGGATGCCGTACGACGATTTACTGTACGAGCTTTATATTGATGTTAGATCCGCACTCA
This sequence comes from Agapanthus africanus, assembly GCA_030015575.1. Lineage (NCBI taxonomy): Eukaryota > Viridiplantae > Streptophyta > Magnoliopsida > Asparagales > Amaryllidaceae > Agapanthus > Agapanthus africanus. Next base: position 308,682,466 of record JASDDO010000022.1, on the reverse strand, counting down.
CGACTCGAGGATGTTATATGATATACTGTATCGTACGTGATACTATTGAGGCGAGATCACCGACTATTGTATATATATATGTATATCGACTTAGATTTTGGTGGTTTCCATACCCCTCCCGATTGACTTGATAGTCGTAGTTCGCATTGTAGGCCTTAGACTAGACCCGAGTCATACCTATTTCAAAACTAATAAAGCGGGGATATTTTAAAGATAGGAAAAAGGGATTCTACGGATATTTTCAAACGACGCATCTTTTCTTAAAACACGTAGCCCTTATTTTACCAAAAACCCAGATTCTTCTTATTTCAAAAGGCAAGGCTGCATGATATAATTGTTGAGGTAGATTCTTTACTGTTGCGTTGATTATTCGATTCCGCATATTCATGCTATTTGCAGTGCATCGCTTGTGTTGTTCATATATTATAGTCATGCTACTAGGATACCAACACCATTATCGATGATGCGTATGTTCCACGTACACTGTTTGCCGGCTCACACACTTCATCATCGATAATTGCCATGTCACTACACTGTAGTACTGTTGCATTCAGTATATGATTATTGCATGACATAATGATATGCTTACATTTCCTTTACATGTCGCCTACATCATGCTTTCTGATGATACGCATTGAGGTATGTTGTTTCCATGATATTTCTGGATTTGGGAACCGTGGGTATTTCAAAAGAGAATATGAAACTGTTTTAAATACCCGGTTACGCTTGATATGATATTTCAGTGCGTCCACCATGTGTTTTTTCGGTGCTGAGAGCAACATGTGAAACCCGATTCGAGGAGTGGACGAACCGATTGCGGGTACATGGTGGACTCGGTATGGTTCCCCTCGGCAACATGATCGAAGGACTTTGCCGATTGAGCCTGGAGGTGGGCGAGTACCTACCGGTGATTAGTTGGACCTGGCGGTTATCCGGAGGATACCGACCAGAGTCGATAGATGGATATGGGCATAGTGCTTGGGCCGAGGGCCGATTCCACAGACGGAGCACGTGGGCTAATCCGGACTGACGGAGCCCGATATATGAGGATTTGCGTGCCGATGCTGGGCACAGTTTTCATGATGTTTTCGAGTGTCGATGCTGGACACTCCGGTTCCATGATTTTGACGTGTCGCGAGGGACACAGGTGGTTTATATCCTCATATTTCCATGCATATGCTGATGATATTTACATGCATGATGATTATTGTCCTTGGGTGACGAGTGGACGGGATCCACATACATGCAAATACATTGATCATACCTCATATTTATGATATGCTATTACCTGAGGCACTGACATGAGCACTTGGTACTTCACTCATATATAGAGATTACATTGCCAGTTTAGCATGCTTCAGAATTATTCATATTGAGGTTTATTTATATCTGATCGTATTGACCTAGGATGGGTCATACATTCGATCTCCGCTTGTAGATATTTTCTATTCTCGAGTTGGCAACTCACCCCCGTTGTTCCACAGTTCTTGCAGGTTTTTGCAGTATAAATTCCATAGCGGCTTTTCTGGCACACTGCTTCCATACGGGTGACTTGCTTTGGTAGGTGGGTTCTTTTATATCAGAACCGCCATTGTACATGTATTATTCATTGTATCTAGAAATTCCATCAACCAAAACTTGTATATTTTTTCAGACTTAGACAGTGTGATGTATTATTTTGACCTTAGAGTCGCGCTTGTAGTATTATGGTTTTCTGGCTGGTTTGAGTTTCTTTTTGGGTTTTGATCCTCGCCCTTTGGCGTTGTATATTATTATTGCTTGCGTGGTTGTGACCGTCGATTGACGAAGAGCTAGCTCTCGCTTGGGGATGCCTTTTATCATTTCATATATATTATCCTTGTTGTACCCCGTTCGGGGCCAGTTTTTACAAAGGAAACTCTGCCGAAATTTCCAGAAAAGACTACACGTTTTAAAAATGCATTTTCGGCTTAGTTATTTGAAAAACTTTGATTTCAAACATGATTTCTTTACTTATTAAAAACCAGTTCCTTTATTTACTCTTTAAATGGTTTTAGATTTCTGGGCTTTTGGCTTACTTGGAGCAGATGGAGTCCTATAGACTTCATATGGTTCAAGGGCTAGTCACATGCTCTTTCGCGTCGTGACACACATCGATCGGTATACAGTTTTCATCCCGGTTCCACCAAGATGTACCATGACATGAGGGGTGTTTACTGGTGGGACGGAATGAAGAGAGACATCGCAGATTTTGTGTCGAGATGCCTGACTTGTCAGCAAGTCAAGGCTGAGCACCAGAGGCCCGCGGGAGAGCTACAATCGTTACCCATTCCGGAGTGGAAATGGGAGCAGATTTCTATGGACTTCATTGTGGGTCTACCCAGGACTAGTCGAGGGTATGACTCCATCTGGGTGATCGTTGATCGTTTGACGAAAGCGTCTCACTTTCTATCGGTGAAGACGCTTTTCGTATTTGCTCAGTATGCCCAGATTTACATCGACGAGATTGTACGAATGCATGGAGTTCCGACATGTATCGTGTCCGACAGAGGCACCCAGTTTACCAGCCGGCTATGGCAGAGACTTCAGGAGGCTTTTGCACTCGCTTGAGTTTCAACACAGCATATCATCCGCAGACCGACGGACAGTCAGAGCGGACTATTCAGACTATCGAGGACATGCTCAGAGCATGCGTCTTAGACTTTAGAAGTAGCTAGGATCATCATTTACCCTTAGTAGAGTTCTCCTACAATAACAGCTATCAGGATACCATTCGGATAGCACCATTTGAGGCTCTTTATGGGAGGAGATGCAGATCGCCCACCTGTTGGACAGAGCTCAGTGAGAGCAGTATCTTAGGGCCACAGATTGTTGAGGAGACGACCGTGAAGATCCAGTTGATTCGCGATAGGATGAGAGCAGCCCAGAGTAGGCAGAGATCTTATACGGACCGTCGACGGCGCAGACTTGAGTTTTTTGTTGGTGATCATGTTTTCTTAAGGATCTCCCCAATGAAAGGATTGATGAGATTTGGGAAGAAGGGGAAGCTTAGTCCCAGATATGTGGGCCCCTTCGAGATCCTTGAGCGTATTGGTGCAGTTGCGTATCGGATAGCCCTTCCGCCCAGTTTTCCAGATGTGCACCCCGTATTTCACGTTTTGATGCTCCGCAGATATCTTCATGATCCTTCGCATGCGATTCAGCACCCGACGATCTAGCTTGAGTGCGACCTTTCCTATGCAGAGCAGCCGGTGATCATCTTGGATCGACAAGTGAAGAAATTGAGATCGAAAGAGATACTGTCCGTCAAGGTACTTTGGCATAGTCCGAGTAGCGAGGAGGTCACTTGGGAGACCGAGAGTGAGATGAGGAAGAAGTATCCCTATCTTTTTGAAGGTACGTGTAGTTAGATTTTTAAATTCGGGGACCGAATTTCTTTAAGGGGGGTAGATTGTAACGCCTTGAAATTTCGTTTAGAATATTTTCGCGTTAATTAGCAAGTGTTATATATATATATATATATATATATATATATATGTATTTATATATAATCGTAGGGTTATTAATTATTTTTAGTCGTGTTACCCTAATTGGGAAATTTCTTGTGTTAGTGCACACATGCACACTTAGCACAATTTTCCTTGACCTAGGCTAAAAGTGTTAGCATGTTAACCATTTCTTTTCATGCATGGTTCATTTTAATCCCCCACCCTTTTCTAATCAAGTCAAACCCTTTTAATAATTCAAAATTTAATTAGAATATAAGGTATGGGGGGTAGGTGAAGGTTTGACTTGGGTTGACTATTGATTTCTCTCTCATTTCTTTCCCTTCTCTCATTTTCTGCACCACCTGTAGAATAACAGCAGCAACAACACCATTTTCTTTCTCTTTTCAATTCCCATTTGGATCTACACAAAACCCTATACAAAACCATACATTTCCGTCACAAAACCTTGGGAAAAATGAGTTTTTGAGGTGTTTGGAGGCAAATCTGCACACTTGAGGCTAGAGCTGCGATTTTTGGTGTTTCATAAGGTCTTTTGAAGGTATTAACTCATGTTAGCATTCCTTTTCCATAAACTTGTAGTATTCTTTAGCAAAAATCATGTTTTGATGTGCTTTTAGTGATATTGATGGGTTTTTGTGATGATATGTTAAAATTAGCATTTTTATGGCTTAATTAGCTTGGTAATGAGTTGTTAGTGTAGTTTTAGACTTGGGTTTGCTTCAGATTTCAGAAAAATACCCTAAAGTTTCATTTTAGTGCAAAAATGTGGTTTTAACTTGAAACTGGGCTCTGTTAAAATCTGCAGCTACCCGAGTGGCTTTTAATTAAATCTGTAATTACTGTAGCATGTATAGGGGGTATAGAGTGCACACAAAAAACCTGAGAGCCCATCTCCCTACCCAGGCCGCCGAAAAATACATTCTGGCCGCAAATTGCGGCCAGATGGGGGTGTTTTGGGTTGGGGTTTAGGGTGTTGGGTATCTGCTGCTATGTGTAGTATTATGGTATATATAGTTTTGTAATATCTTTTTTGTATAAAAATCTGGGATCAAATACCCTATTTCCCGTATTTTAAACTTTCGCGACACGCGTGTTACAGGTGTGGGTTTGGGGTGTTCTGCGTATCGCGACTCGTCGGGTTAGCTTCAGGCGCGTAATCACACGTTTTAGCTTATCGCGCACACGCGCGCTAGGTTTGCGACACGGGTTTCTAGTTGACTTTAAATGTCGTGTTTGTATGGTTTTGAGCTTATGTGTGATATATTGTGAAATTCTAGGTTCGCAGGCGAGTGCGACGGACGCCGCTAAGAAGGGGAAACAAGTCGTCGGCTATACCTAGCGAGAGACTACGGTGAGTAGATGTAACATCTACGGGGATATCGCCCGCATGGAGTTATGCGTCAGGGCTGATAGGACCTTATAGCGATATATTTTGCATTCACCTACATGACTACTGTTTATTGCATACCGCATTCCCTGCTATGCGTATATAAACTAGAATTGATAGAACACCGCACTATTACTAACGGTTCAAGTTGCACGAGCACAATTTATATGCTACAATCACACCGTTAGTGATTGCCATGACACTCACATTATAGGATTGCTATAAATCATATGTCAGATCGTTTCCGCATTATTGATGTTTGCCATGATTTGCCGCATATTAGCAGATGTTATATTCATACTTGGACACATCTACATCACATATTCATACATGTGCAATGTATATATTAATATCCTCATACCTGCATAGATTTACGCATTGAGATATGTTGTTTCCATGTTATTTCTGGATTTGGGAACCGTGGATATTTCAAAAGAGAATAAGTAATTATTTAAAAACCCGGTTTCCCTTGATATGATATTTCATTGCGTCCACCATGTGTTTTCTCGGTGCTAGAGCGCGATATATGAGAGAGAAAGGGCTGACCCGGACTGACGGATGCCCGATATATGAGAGAGAGAGGGCTGACCCGGACTGACGGATGCCCGATATATGAGAGAGAGAGGGCTGACCCGGACTGACGGATGCCCGATATATGAGAGAGAGGGGGCTGACCCGGACTGACGGATGACCGATATAGGAATATTTGCATGTCGATGCTAGACACAAGTATTTATGATATTTGGGTGCCAATGTTGGGCGCTCGTGATTCTCAGAGATATACAGGATTTGAGGGCCGATGGGAGTGCCGGCGTCTGGGTTGTTGGGATTTGGGGTGCATTGGTGGGTACCGATTATCTTTCCACGTTAACATTCCATGTAGATGTTGTTTCATCCCATGCCCCGCAATTATTATTTTGCATCTCATCCTGTAGTTACTTTACTTGACAGAGCACTTTCATGATTGTGCACGCACTGCTTCTTGCATATAGACTTATTTGCTGGCATTTGATAGAGTAGCGCAATACGTGCATGCTCGCGATTACCTTTATATGTTACCTCTATTCACGAGTTGGCAACTCACCCCCGTTGTGCCACAGTGTTTGCAGGTTGCCCTACGGAGTAGTCGCGGCAGGCCGCGTTCTTGCATCTTTTGACACAGATACCTCTACAGTTGGTGTACTAGCTCTTTTGCTGATAGGTGGGTTTTATGCGGTATCTGTTTATCTTTTGTTAGGTCCACGTTACCCACCTCGGTTCTTTCGTGGAGGCGGAATAGGCAAAAAGAAAATTTTTCCCTAGCTAGGTAACATGGACCGTTTCATGAAGGATCGTTGCTAAACAAAACTAACATAAAAACTACAAGTTTTAACTACTATGTAGAACGGTTATACCTAGCCTTGAACTCCTTCTCTTCTTGTTGTTCTCTTGAACTCCTTCTCTTCTTGTTGTTCTCCTCCTTACTTGCTCCTTGTAGTAGTTTGTACAACTCCTCGTCGTCGTCTCCTTTTTGTCGAAGATAGATCCACTCGAGGGTTCGAACTTGAGCTCCTACCTCAACCTAGAGGTAACTAAGGTGCTTGGTTTGCTAAACCTAGAACCCTAGAAAGAGTAGAGAGTAGTCTTGGTGTTTTATCTCAAAGGAAAATGGTTCTCAACTCATGAGAAGGAATTTCCTTGAGCTAGAGGATGAAGGAGAGCAATGGATGAGAGAGAAGATGCTAGTGAGAATGATACAATTTACAACCATGCTCTCATAATTTAGAAAAATGATAATAATAAAAATAATTAACAATTTATGATTGTGAGTTGATGAATGACCATTATCATTTCATTCATTAAATGATTTTGCAAAGAATAAGAAGCATCTTTGAAAACAAATGATGATGGTCAACAAGTCTACTTTGGTCAACCGGTCAACGAAGTCAACAAGTCAACAAAAGTCAAGAATTCAACTCAACCATGGCACAAAAAATGTTAACAAATATTATTAATCATATTTCCTATTCTCATTAGGGTTTGGAAAAAGACAACAGTCAACTGTGCATACACACCCGTACCATAACCCTAATGAGAATCCTCTGCCTCTGCCTCAGTCAACTGTGCATACACACCCGCATCTGTGATCCGAGGAACACGAATACAATGAGATAAAACCAACCCTAAAACATATACTAGGATCTGGCTTAAACCAAAGCCTACCAGTAATAACTGTCCGGTCACCAAACGTGCACAAGTGCACGGATGTGAACGAACCCCGTCGCAAAACCATGCGACCTCTACTCTGTTTTGCCCAAAGGAGAATAACCCTCTGTGTGGGACTCTAAAGACTCGACACTACGCTGGCAGTGGGTTTAACCACAAACCGCAAGCTGTACTAGTTGTACGTAACGGTCCCCAGGTAGATGCCGATAAGAAGACTGATGAGGTGAACCCATCCGAACTCCTATTGAGCCTGTATGTGACAATCTCCGTACAGTCCGGTCTGTTCGTCTGAGAGTATCGCATGGCGGGCCTAGGGGGCGGTAAACGTCAGTCCCCTAATAGCGGTACAAGTCGTGTCAGAGTGTAGCCCAAAACACCCTGAGAATCTTCTGGAAAACCTACCAGCAATTCTCGCTTGCCCTGGCCAGGGAATTTGTGTAATGGCTCTCCTAGAAACAGCGCGATATCAACCCCCAATACCGGGAGAGACGAATCCTGTCTAACCGTCACTGCCTCCAAGTGCTTCGGGACTGCACCCAACTACTACCTGTTTGCATGACTCAGTAGAGCCGTGGTAGGGTAGTAATCTAAGAACAGTGGGAACACACTCGAGGCGGAGTGACAGTGTCAAGTCAACGGACTAAGCTGTACTCATGTCACCTGGGAACTGTTAACTGACGATAGGTATAATACTAACCAACAGTTCCCGACGAGTCCTGTCCAGTGTACTCGTAACCTAACGAGCACCTGCATACTATCTCCAGTACGACGTACTGATGGCTGTGGGACAGACCATCTCCCCTGCTGGGAAGAGAAGCGTATGCACTAATCTACTCTGGAGTATCGATGCCCTGTCTCAATAATCCTACAACTAGGGACTAAAATAAGGATGTGCTTATAGACTTCCCAGCCCCCACTAGTGTGATCTCCATCACAACGCCGGTAATCAAGCAAAGATCCTAAGGGCTCTACCAATATGTTTTTAGCGATATGTTAAAAGAAACATATAAACATATTAAGATTGAAACAAAACAAGTAGCATACTACTATATCGAGCAAGACTGTCGTAAAACCATATATATATCCCAAGCCTCCAAAATGTATTATACAAACCAGTACTATGCAATAATGGCCTCTAGGGCATACATATCTAACAATCTCCCACTTGCACTAAAGGCTAGTAATTGGTGTACCGCATACCCAACGTCTGCACTAAGGCCAGTTGCCGGCGTACCACATACCCAATAGCTCAAAAAGTCGCTCGAACTGTGTTTGAGGGAGGGCCTTCGTGAATGGATCCGCAGTGTTGTCTTTTGTGTCCACTCTACGTACCTCGATCTCCAGGCGATCAATGATCTCCCTGATCAGGTGATACCGCCTTATGATGTGTATGTATTTCTGATGGGACCTTGGTTCATTCGCTAAAGCTATAACCCCATTGTTATCTCAATACAAAGGTATTGGGTCAACAATGGACGGAACCACCTGAAGTTCACTAATGAACTTCTTTATCCAGACCGCCTCTTTTGCGGCATCGCTTGCAGCAATGTATTCAGCCTCCATCGTCGAGTCTGCGACGGCATCCTGTTTGGAACTCCTCCAACATGCCGCCCCTCCGTTGAGGGTAAACACAAAACCCGAGACAGACTTGCTGTCATCTTTGTCACTCTGGAAGCTTGAATCGGTAAAGGACTCGACCCTGAGGTCTCCATTACCGTAAACCAGGAACATCTCCTTAGTCCTTCTCAGGTATGTAGGTTTCCTAGGCACCCTAGTGAGGTCTCTAAAGGCATCTACCATGCCAATTTCAAAAATTTGGTGCCGAGAAACCCTAATGTACGGATCGTCGGCTAGATGTTTAGGCGATAAATGAACTAGTTAACACTTAACTAATAGATACGGAAATACAACCTTTGTAGATCCGTTTGTCCACCTCCACGGCTCCGAGATAAGGTCCTCTCCGCTGTCCAAAAAGAATCCGGGCTCTAGCGTCGACTTCATCGGAGAATAAGCGAGCTAGGTCGTCGATGTCCATGCCGAAGATGATCTACGTCGAGGCATCGCTAAATCAAGCTCCGACTTCACCAAGTCAAGAAACTTGTGAAGAAAACACACTCTACTACTTGGCAAGAGGTAGAGGATGAAGAAATAGGAAGTGGGTAGACTTTAGTTTTGGATTTCTCACTCTTTTCTTCAATCCACCATTGATGAAGAGAAGCTTTCTTCATTTGAAGAATGAAGAAGATGAAGAATTTTATTATGATAAGAATAATAAAAATGAGAAAAGAAATTCATTCTTATCATAATTGAACCATAGTTAGTTGTAGAGAATCAATCATGGTTTAGTGGAATGGTTAAGTCAAGCATGAGACAAAAATGGTTACCTTTATTCAAACCTTCATGAAGATTCATGAACAAAACAAAACTAGCATCCATTTTTCCCTTTTTGCTTTTCCAAAATGAATAAACAAATAAATAAATAAATGAATAATCAAATAGTAAACCCTAACCATTCCATTAACCAAGGTTTAATTCTATACACTTAACTAAAAGGGCATGTATCATCAAACATGATACAAGCAAGTGCACAAAATCATATCGCATATGTAATGCGCACATCCGAGTGAGAAAATCCATTTAAAGTGAACCAATACTAGTTAATGCAAAGTAATATATCAAATATATAATTATGTATTAAATCATTAAATCAACACTTGATTCAATGATCCGGTCATGTCTCACACAACCGACTAGTATTCAATGTATTGACTTATCGAATCAACGCTTGAATCGATAACTAGGTTATATCGTATACAACCATTCGACACATTCATCGCGAGAATCGAATACAGTATCACATACTGGTATTATTCTCGGTCCCGCACATATCTCATATGCGCTCCTATTTCGTTTTGCTTGAGCCAGGAAACCTCTGTGTAGGACTCTAAAGACTCGTCAATACGCCGGCAGCAGGTGATGATCATATCAAAACCCACAAGCCGCAAGCGGTCTGCTAAACGTAACGGCCACCCGGGTATTGAGCGATCTGAAGATCGACGAGCAAGCCCACTCACACTCCAGTGAATTCGACCAGTAACACTACCGTACAGTCCGGTCTGATCGTCTGATATGTCGCATATCTCGCCTAGGGGTGGTAAACGTCAGACCCCAATAGCTCGATAAGTCGTGTCGATATGAGGTCTATAACACTTCGAGAAACTACTGGTAACACTTACCAGTATATCTCAGCAACCCTGGCCAGGGATTTCCTGTCATAGCCAATCGAACACAGCGCAACATCAACTCCCTATACCGGGAGAGACGAATCCCCTCCTATCGCTCATTGCCTCCATGTGACTCGGGACTGTACCCAAAAACCACCGTTTTGCACGCCCTCTTGGACGTGGTAAGATGGAAATCAAAGCACAGTGGGAACCACACAAGACTCTATGACGATCTCGGGTCAACAGACTACTCTGTACCAGTGTCACCAGAGAACTGCCATCTGACGTGAGGTATAATACCATCTGGGAGTTCTCGGCGAGTCCGTCCAGTGTACCCAGTCTATACTGAGCACCCGTATATCATCTTTGATGTCAAACACCGATGGATATGGGATCATCCATCGCCCATCTGTATGGGTCGAGAAGGTATACGCTAGTCTACTCTGGTATATCGATGCCCCATCTCGATACACCCACGACTAGGGACTTTGAAGGATGTACTTATGGACTACCATGTCCCCACTAGTATGATCCGCATCATAGTCCAGGTAGTCAAGTACACATCCTAAGGGCTTTACCAACATGTAATAGAGAGACAATCAGTGCACACGTTAAGGTAAAGAGTAACCAGATAGCATACTATCATGTCGAGCAAGAAAGTCCTCCCTATATATGTCCCAGCATCCACTACAATATACATCCTATGTACAGTAATGGCCTCTAGGGCATACATATAACTAACAAGGTACTTGAGAATGTTCTTCACTGCTGTCCAGTGGTCCTCACCTGGGTCTGACTGATACCGGCTCACCACACTCAGCGCGTAAGCTACATCTGGTCTTGTACAAAGCATCACATACATTATAGATCCTACTGCCGAAGCGTAGGTTATAGTGTTCATGCGAACCCTCTCCTCGTCTGTCTTAGGAGACATCTTCTTGGAGAGGGTAATTCTGTGCAATGCGGGTATGTTACCGCGCTTGGAATCCTCCATACTAAATCTCTTTAGTACTGGACTGCGAAAGTCCCAGTAGTCTCTTGGATCTATCTCTGTAGACCTTGATCCCCAGAATGTATGAGGCATCACCCAGGTCTTTCATGGAGAACCGTTGTAACAAGAATAGCTTGACCGATTGTAGAATAGGAATGTCATTTCCTATCAAAAGAATGTCATCCACGTACAAGACTAAGAATACGACAGTTCGTCCTACAATCTTCTTATAGACACAAGGTTCATCTTCGTTCTTGATGAAATCAAATTCCTTGATTGCCTCATCAAAACAGATGTTCCAGCTCCGCGATGCCTGCTTCAATCCATAAATGGATTTAAGTAACTTGCACACCTTCCCGCTGCTCCCACTATCCACGAAACATTCTGGCTGATCCATGTAAACGCACTCTTCTAAACAGCCGTTTAGAAAAGCCGTTTTAACGTCCTTTTTCCAGATTTCATAGTCATGGAAGGCAGCGATGGCAAGTAGGATCCGAATGGATTTGAGAATAGCCACTGGAGAAAATGTTTCATCATAGTCCAAACCAGGTCTTTGACGAAAACCTTTTGCAACGAGTCTAGCCTTATAGGTTTCCACCTGCCCATCCACACCAAGTTTCCTTTTGTAGATCCATTTGCATCCAACGGGTTTTACCCCAGGTGGAGCAATATCCAAGGTCCACACTTTATTTGTGTACATAGACTCCATCTCGGATTGCATTGCATCCACCCACTTATCAGAGTCCCTACTGATAATGGCCTGCCTGAAACTGGTAGGGTCATCTTCTTCCAAGATACAATCCTATCGATCCCCGTCTATGAGAAAACCATAGTATCTCTCGAGCGGATGAGAAATCCTACCAGATCTGCGGAGTGGCTGAGGTTCGTCTGGGGTTATTGAATCCAGTGGTTCCTCCAAATTTTCAGTTACATTTTGTGGTCGCTGAATTTCTTCCAGTTCTACCGAACTCCCACTAGTTTCTTTTGCAGGAAATTCCCTTTCTAAAAAGGTAGCGTGGCGAGATACAAACACCTTCTGTTCCTCAGTGTGGTAGAACAGATATCCTAGTGAGTCTTTAGGATATCCCACAAATTTACACAGAACTGATCGTGCCTCTAGCTTGTCCGGTTTCTGTGTTTTCACATAGGCCGGACAACCCCATATCTTAAATCGCTTAAGATACGGATTTCTTCCACTCCATAGTTCATATGGAGTCTTAGGCACTGATTTGGATGGAATGCAATTCAGTAGGTATGCCGCTTTCTGAATCGCTTGTTCCCAAAATGAAAGAGGCAACTCGGCACTACTCATCATGGAGCGAACCATATCCAATAGGGTACGATTCCTCCGTTCCGATACACCGTTGTGCTGTGGTGTATAAGGAGGAGTAAGCTGAGAGAGAATACCATTCTCTTTTAAGTAATATAGGAATTCCGTGCTTAAGTACTCCCCTCCTCTATCACACCGGAGGATCTTGGTACTTTTGGCAGTCTGGTTCTCTACTTCGTTTCTGAATTCCTTGAATTTCTCAAAAGCTTCAGATTTGTGTTTCATAAGATACGCATATCCGAATCTAGAGAGATCGTCAGTGAATGTGATGAAGTACGAGAACCCACCCCTTGCATGTATAGACATCGGACCACATACATCACTGTGTATGAGTCCCAAGAGCTCTGCTGCCCTTTCTCCATGTCCGGTGAACGGAGATTTGGCCATCTTCCCTTTGAGACAAGACTGACATGTTTCATAAGATGAAAACTCGAACGTATTCAAGAGTCCATCTTTATGCAACTTACTTAGTCTTTTCACTCCGATATGACCAAGTCTACAATGCCACAAGTAGGAATCATTCGTATCTGAATTCTTCCTCTTGCGTGTGTTTTTTACATTGAGAACTGTATTCTGATTTACGTAGATACCATTACACAGTGTACCTTCTGCAACTAGTACCTTATGAAGGTAGATGTTCATGATATTTCTATCAAGAACAAAGTTATATCCATCTTTATCAAGTAAAGAAACTGATATGATGTTGCAAACCATGGAAGGTACATTATAGCAATCGTACAAAATCATAGTATTGCCATTTGGCAGCACTAGGTGATATTCACCGACGGCTACAGCATCAACTTGTGCTCCGTTCGCTACTCTGAACGACATATCAGCAGGTACAACTTTCCTACTTTTTCTCAGTCCCTGCAATAAATTACAGAAATGAGATCCTGATCCGGTATCAAGTACCCAGGAGGTAGGGCTGACCGTAAAGCAGTTCTCAATTACAAGAACACCTGAAGTAGATGCAAAACCATGCTTCTTCTTCAACTGGGTATCCTTGGAATCCATACAATCCTCTTTCCCTTGCTCATACTTATGACTGTTGTCGTAAGTTAGAGCTGAACCAACGTTCCCCAGCCCCGAATAAGAATTCGGATCGGCCAAGCGATACATTTTATTATCTTGATTAGGGCGTGAAATGGCTGCTACCTGTAGAGAGAGAAAAGAAACACTCAGCGTGCGCTCTTGCAAGATTAGAATGGTTTATTGATTTATCTAATCAGGATGGCTCCCACTGTTTCCTCAAATTCTTCTTCAAACCCTAAAAGAAGAACTAGTCAGGATTAATCGCACGTCACAATACTTGCTTAACCTTTAAGCCAGGCTAGTGTTGGTACTTCGAGGGAGGTTTTCCAACGCTCTGGCGAAGTTCCTTAATTAAATAACCTCTTTTCCCTGGAGGCGTAGCCCCGCTAACACCGTTCTAGACACCTACTTGGTTTATAGCATTGATTGTTAAGTGAAAAAATCTCCCGAGAGTAATCCAACTCATCAGTGGGATCGGGATCCAACTATCATTGTGCGATGACCTAGATGGAATCCACTCTAGTCACCACACTCCAGAAGGTATGCTAAATCTGCAAGTTTCAGTTTCTTTAGAAACTCCCGATGTGGATTTTTGCCCCTAGGACCCAAGTGACCTTGACGGAGTCAACAAATCAAAGAGTCCTAGTCAAGTTCAACCCGTCATTATCTGGATTGCATTAAACCCACCCGCATAACCCTTGACGGAGTCAACAAGGTTATACGACTGTCCTAACCAATCCCATATACTGCTACAAACAAGCAGCACTCAGCTACCGTACACTACGCCTTAACGGAGTCAGCAAACGCAGCACGAATACTAAGTGTTACTTGTAAGAAATGACGGAGGGCTACGGCTGGGTTTTTAGCGAAAAACCCTTTAACGTAACGAACTTGATGTCGTTGAAGGAACATGATTGCCTTTTTGAAAATATAGTGGCGAAAACTTTTGCTAAAGAGGTCACTCCTTGCGAAGGGATCTCGGCTCTTTCCTCGTCGAATGAGGTGCAGGATAGTCCAAACTGAATACCTCGATGCAAAGCAAGAATAATCGACTATAGTGAAGTTATTACCCTGACGCAAACTTTTTGTCCAAGGGGTCACTCCCGATGAAGGGATCTCGGCCCTTGCCTCATCGACTGAGGTGCTGGGCATTCATAACCGAATACCTCTATGCAAAACAAAAGAGAACGTCCTTGCAGTAACAGCTTTTTGAAAATTTTTCCAACAACGTCTTTTTGGTTTATTTTTCTTTGCATTAATTTGCGTCCCATCAGTTAATCCTACCATTGCAGAAAACAACGAAAATATGACGTACGCTTATACCATCCGCATTCGCCACGAGGTCCCGTCATCACCCGTTAGGTTACTTAACTAACGACAGAGCGGGGGCTGGACTAGCGCGGATGCAAAATATAAGCAACGTCTAAATAGATATCATATATAGATATATATTCACATTCATCAGATGCAAAGATAGCCATTCCAGATCACAGATGAATACTTTGGATATACTAGGAATCTGCATTCTGTTCGAGCCTGCAACGAAAAACAGATTACACTGTCGTGATGAATAGCCAAATACCCCACCCTAGACCCCTACGGGTGCGGCAAACTACCTGCCAAATACCCGAAGTGAAGCAACCTCCCTCAACAAAGTGAGTAGGCCACTCGGCATTTCGAGGTACCCGGTAGTTTGTGCACCCCACCTTGGGTCCATCCTAGGAGCAAAAACAGTAAAAGAAATTATACAATGACGGCTACAACCTCATCCCGGATGTGCGGCCAAACAAATAATATTACATCAATTTACATGAATTGAAAGATAAAGAAAACTCTCATCTCACAACCTCCCGGCTATTCATCCGCGACAATCCAACGAATTCATATACACAAATCATCAACATTACAGATCACAGATATGTATAACCCCCACTAATCGATGTATAGCGATTAGTAGACGTTCAATACATATATCACATTACAGATATAACCCATTAGCCAAAGTCTACAGAGCTTCGATCAAAATACGGATTTGTAACCACCCCAAACACAAATTTGTTCTCTGGAAAATCTGGGCAGAAAAAAAACATATACTAAAAATCCCAAAACATCCAAATAAGAACACTGCACAAAATCCGGTCTACGGCCGAGTCAACTCGTCCGCGGTTCCGCGGCAGGAAGCATGTTCTTGCCGCGGATCCGCGGTGCTTTGACCGAGTCACTGAATCGTTTTTGTTTTGTGTTTTTACAAAACCCTGAGCCGATTTTTCATCTATGTTAGATCATTTTTAGAGCAGTATAAAAAATCGGCAGAAACATGGTTTTTCCGGACGTGTTTTGCGATTTTTGTCCGATCGAAATTCTAGATACTTTGCTAACATGCTAGTTTGTGTTCAGCTAGGCTCTGATACTACTGTTAGGTCCATGTTACCCACCCCGGTTCTTTCGGGGAGGCGGAATAGGCAAAACGAATTTTTTTCCCTAGCTAGGTAACATGGACCATTTCATGAAGGATCGATGCTAAACAAAACTAACATAAAAAAATACAAGTTTTAACTACTATGTAGAATGGTTATACCTAGCCTTGAACTCCTTCTCTTCTTGTTGTTCTGTTGAACTCCTTCTCTTCTTGTTGTTCTCCTCCTTACTTGCTCCTTGTAATAGTTTGTACGGCTCCTCCTCGTCGTCTCCTCTTTGTCGAAGATAGATCCACCCGATGGTTCGAACTTGAGCTCCTACCTCAACCTAGAGGTAACTAAGGTGCTTGGTTTGCTAAACCTAGAACCCTAGAAAGTGTAGAGAGTAGTCTTGGTGTTTTATCTCAAAGGAAAATGGTTCTCAACTCATGAGAAGGAATTTCCTTGAGCTAGAGGATGAAGGAGAGCAATGGATGAGAGAGAAGATGCAAGTGAGAATGATACAATTTACAACCATGTTCTCATAATTTAGAAAAATGATAATAATAATAATAATTAACAATTTGTGATGGTGAGTTGATGAATGACCATTATCATTTCATTCATTAAATGCTTTTGCAAAGAATAAGAAGCATCTTTGAAAACAAATGATGATGGTCAACAAGTCTACTTTGGTCAACCGGTCAACGAAGTCAACAAGTCAACAAAAGTCAAGAATTCAACTCAACCATGGCACAAAAAATGTTAACTAATATTATTAATCATATTTCCTATTCTCATTTGGGTTTGGAAAAAGACAACAGTCAACTGTGCATACACACCCATACCATAACCCTAATGAGAATCCTTTGCCTCCGCCTCAGTCAACTGTGCATACACACCCGCATCCGTGATCCGAGGAACACGAATACAATGAGATAAAACCAATCCCAAAACATATACTAGGATCTTGCTTAAACCAAAGCCCACTAGAAATAACTGTCCGGTCACCAAACGTGCACAAGTGCGCGGATGTGAACGAACCCCGTCGGAAAACCATGCGACCTCTACTCTGTTTTGCCCAAAGGCGAATAACCCTCTGTATGGGACTCTAAAGACTCGACACTACGCTGGCAGTGGGTTTAACCACAGACCGCAAGCGGCACTAGCTGTACGTAACGGTCCCCAGGTAGATGCCGATAAGAAGACTGATGAGGTGAACCCATCCGAACTCCTACTGAGCCTGTATGTGACAATCTCCGTACATTCCGGTCTGTTCGTTTGAGAGTATAGCATGGCAAGCCTAGGGGGGCGGTAAACGTCAGTCCCCTAATAGAGGTACAAGTTGTGTCGGAGTGTAGCCCAAAACAACCTGAGAATCTACTGGAAAACCTACCAGCAATTCTCGCTTTCCCTGGCCAGGGACTTTGTGTAATGGCTCTCCCAGACACAGCGCGATATCAACTCCCAATACCGGGAGAGACGAATCCTGTCTAACCGTCACTGCCTCCAAGTGCTTCGGGACTGCACCCAACTACTACCTGTTTGCACGACTCAGTAGAGCCATGGTAGGGTAGTAATCTAAGAACAGTGGGAACACACTCGAGGCGGAGTGACAGTGTCAAGTCAACGGACTAAGTTGTACTCATGTCACCTGGGAACTGTTAACTGACGATAGGTATAATACCAACCAACTGTTCCCGACGATTCCTGTCCAGTGTACTCGTAACCTATCGAGCACCTGCATACTATCTCCAGTACGACGTACTGATGGCTGTGGGCCAGACCATCTCCCCTGCTGGGAACAGAAGCGTATGCACTAGTCTACTCTGGAGTATCGATGCTCTGTCTCGATAATCCTATGACTAGGGACCAAAATAAGGATGTGCTTATAGACTACCCAGCCCCCACTAGTGTGATCGCCTTCACAATGCCGGTAGTCAAGAAAAGATCCTAAGAGCTCTACCAATATGTTTTTAGCGATATATTAAAAGAAACATATACACATATTAAGAGAGAAACAAACCAAGTAGCATACTACTATATCGAGCAAGACTGTCGTAAAACCATATATATATCCCAAGCCTCCAAAATGTATTATACAAACCAGTACTATACAATAATGGCCTCTAGGGCATACATATCTAACATCTTTCAGTTATGTACATTGTTGTATCTAATACTCTCCATCTCCCACTTATAGATTGACTTAGAGACCAGTTGTGAGGACGATGTATATTATTTTGTATTCTGGTGTCGAGCCCGTTGTGAGCCGACTTTACTTATGCAGTTTATTCTATCAGTGATGTTCCCACTTGTTGCTCATTTTTCTTCGCTACGGCGTCGTATATTGCTATCTTGGTGATTGTTTACTTAGATCTCTTAACAGTTCAATAAATGCTTCCATTTAATTCTTAAAACACTCTATACTTTTACTTGTTTGATTTCTGGGTTTTCGGTTCACTTAGTCGCATTACGCCTGTTGACGTTACGTGGTTAATTGCCGGTCACGGGCCAAACTTTGAGTCGTGACAAGTATCAATTCATCGATGGATAAGAATACGTAATCGCTAGATTCCATCACATCTATAGATCCGATCGATTCCTACGAGCCTCACTTCGATTCTTGATATTTGATTTGGAAATCATCACATCTCAATTCTTGATTTTAATGTTTTCTTAGATCTATATTTTTCTAATTCTTGAAATTCATTTTACAAATCATGAATTGTTTCTTTTCTTTTCTTTAAAGTTTCAACTCATCTAAATCGAAGCACGAACGATTACACTTTCCCTGTGGACGATCCGCACTTACTAACGTGCTATAAATCGACACCGTTATTGATTGCGGTCAAATATTTTTGGTTGTGATTTCTATACAATTTTCCAACTACACACCGGAAAACGTATTCAATCACTATGCAAAGCAAGAACTAGAGCTACCAGTTTTTAAACAAGTTTCTACAACATCTTTAGGTTTCTTTTAGTTTCATTAATCTCATTAATGAAGTCCCATTTTAATTTTGCTTCACAAGCATCAGATATGAAACGAAATCAACAATATATAATACATATCTCATATATATAATATAAACATTCATCTCAGGCAGTAATATGATCTCACCACAGAACATTGCAGCAGAAGAACATATATGAAATATTGGATATACCAGGAGGTCCGTGTTTTAATACGAGCCTGTATAAAACATGGATTCCACGGTCGCGATGAATAGCCAAACCCACATCCCTAGACCCCTATGAGAGCGACAAGTAACCCTGCCAGTTCTAGAGTTAGGAGACCCGGTCTCGACTCCTCGAGATGGTCTCCCACTGGACCCCAGAACCCGGTTACTTATGCTCCCCGCCTTGGGTCTACCTAATGCGGAAAAATAAATAATATACAATGGTGACTCATCCTCAGCCCGGAAGTGCCCCAATAAAAGAATATTACATACAAATGAATTTTACATGAATGAAAATAAAAACCCTCATCTCACATAAAACCCCCGGCTATTCAAAACGCGACGATCCAATATAGCATATCACAGCAACACATAATATCATATATTATCAACGTAAGCAAGTATGCGTATCCCGATTGTCGTTGATGTATAGCAACGAAGCCGGCGATACACCACATACTGCGCTTACGGTCGCAGAAAAGAAAGTGTAAAACTACAACAGTTGGAATCCGCAACCTCCTTAGACATCGCATGCCTAACCAAATGAATTCCTTGGACATCGCATGCCTAACAATTATAAACCCCGCATTTTAGTCTCATTATCGAAAACTCTTTTCAATATCAAGTCAGGCAATTCAACAAGATTCCTGACATCCTGATCGAATGCTCGTCGCAAACTTTAGTAGACGGCCGCACCCCCGGAAGCTGTCGACGAAGTGCACTAAGGCGGAACACCGCTGCCGCGAGCATCCGAACGGATGCTTTTGGCGACGGGGTTCTCCTACAGTCACTTGGTCGGGGCTATGGGGTGTGGTTATCTATTAAGTTTACCCGGCGAGTATCCGCATATGCTACGTAATTGCGACGGACTTTTGATCACATCAAAATCCCGTGGCAACCGATTATCTGAGACTAAACTGCTAGATTTATAACATTCAAATTAGTTATCTCATAACTACTTGTGGATTCCAAATATTGTATCACACATTCCAGATAAATAGACAATGTTAAACTTCCCGATCGAATAAACAAACACCCAAGATTTCCCTAATAGCTCAACACTTGAGCGGAGTTCAAAAATTATCCATCACATGCCACAGTACAATTGGTCCAGCCGTAGAAGGGTCAAGCCAACACGTCACATGTGGCAACGCCGTACTGCCCCAAACCCTAAGGTTCAGAGGCAGTTCAAGACGGTCACATAATCGAGTTAAGATTTGTGTTCTTCTAGATGGTCCACCGCGTTACTTGCACGACTAAGAACGTTCTTAAACTACGGAAAAATCCAACACTAGAAAATTTTCCGGCAGGGGAAAAAGTGAGTTATTGATATCCGTTCGAACTTTTTAACATGTTCTAAAATTACCCGGAAAAAACTTAAATGAAGTTAAACTTTCCGATCGAATCAACGAGTTCTCAATACAACCCAGAAATCTCAACACTTGAGTAAGATTAAAAATACCCAGATGCATGGACAAATACCTACGGATCAACCCTGCCAATACAAGGCCATAACTCCCAAGTACGGCCGCGGAACCGCCGCGGGAAGCATGCTCCTGCCGCGGTTCCGCGGCGACTTCAAGGTGTTAGGGTGTCGTATTTTAGGGTAATCCTTAGAATTTCCTGCTGATTTTTGGAGTATCTTTAATGCAGAAAAAATCACATTTTTAGAAAATTTCCAGAGAAGGGTAAAATATGGGGTTTCGGGGTTCGATCGGACTTTAAACATCGTCTAGACTTCGCATAAAGCTCTAGCTTGGCTTTGATACCACTGTAGGGTTACTATGCATACGCACAAGGGTCTATAAGGCATCAACCATGCCCGATTTAAAATTTAGACGTGCCGAACCACGCTAACCAAGATCTTTAAACTAGAGATTAGGCGAAACAAAGTATGTTAAACACTTTAACATCTAAGAGTTTGGAATTACAACCTTTGTAGTCCGGTCCTTCACTTCATAAGCTCCATGTTGAGGTCCCTTCACTGCGATCATTGATTTCACGGACTCTAGAGAGGTTCCTGTCATGACCCGAATAATTCGACTCGTGACCGACACTTAACCACGCAACGTTTACAGGCGTAACGCGACTAAGTAAGCCGAACCCAGAAATCAAAACCATTTAAAAGTAGCGAGTGTTGAAAACATTTAATTAAGACATTTAGAAAACCTTAAATAATTCGATAAGTTCTTTTAAAGTTACGCTGTCATTTAAATAATTTTGGCAGCATTTCCTTTGTAAAAGTAACCCCGAAATTGGGTATAAAACAGGATATAAGTAAAGATGGAATATAATGAAATGAAACATTCCCAAACGGGAGCAATCACGCCCAACGGCGGAAACCATAATCACAAGAGTAATAAATGAACATCACAGAAATATAAACTGCATATAAAAACAGTCGGCTCCTACGAGCTCGACACCAGAATACAAAATATACATCATCGTCCTCACACAGTATCTAAGTCCAGTACATAAATAGTAGATGGAGAATACTAGATACAAAAAAAGGTACAATAAAAGTAATCAGATACCATAACCCACCTAAAAGCAAAACAGCTCTCACACCAACTGTAGTAGTATCTGTAGCCAAAAGATGCAAAAGGCAGCCTGCCGCGACTACTCTGAAGGGCAACCTGCAAATACTGTGGCACAACGGGGGTGAGTTGCCAACTCGTGAATAGAGATAACATATAAAAGGAATCGCGAGCATGCGCGTACTGCGCTACTCTAACATATGCCAGCAAGTAAGATCTATATGTGACAAGCAGTAGGTGCAATAACCATGCAAATTCTCTGTCTGGTAAAATGACTACAGGATGAAATGCATGATAAACAATGCTGAGCATGGGATAAACAACATCTACATGGAAATATCAACATGGAAAAATAATCGGTGCCCCAAACTGCACCCAAATCCCAAATAAACTCAGGCGTCGGCACTCTCCTCGGCCCTCAAATCCTGCAAATCTCTGAGAATCACGAGTGCCCAACATCGGCACTCAAAATATCATGAAATACTCGTGTCCAGCATCGATACGCAAATCCTCATATATCGGGCTCCGTCAGTCCGGATCAGCCCACGGGCTCCATCTGCGGTATCGGCCCTCGGTCCCGGCAGTACGGATCATCCCGCATCCATCTCTCGACTCTGGTCAGTATCCTCCGGATAACCGCCAGGTCCAACCAATCACAGGTAGGTACTCGCCACCCTGCCGGGCTCATCGTCTACTCCACGAAAAACATTTCTCGCCCCGGGGAACCATACCGGGTCCACCACGAACCCGCAAACGGATCATCCAACTCCTCGAATCGGGTTTCAAGCACACGTCTCAGTACCGAGAAAACGCGTGGTGGACGCACCAAAATATCATATCACGAGGAACCGGGTTTTCAAATAGTGCATCTTTTCTTTAATTAATTCCACGGTCCTCAAAACCATAAATCATATGGAAATCCAACACCAATGAGTAAATCAAATGCGATGTACTATGTACATCAAGTCATAATGTAGGTACAAGGGAGAACCGCTTTTTAAAATAGTTTCAGTTTTCAAAGACATCTTGCGGCTCCCAATTTCTATTAAATCATAACGAATCATATATGAAATGAACTACTGCAATATAATCATGGCAATTCTACAGTGAGTGTGTCATGGAAATTACTAACGGTGTGTGTGTAACATGTAGATTAGTACTCGTGCAACATGAACCGTTAGTAATAGTGCGGTGTTCTATCAATTCTAAGTTTACATACATATAGCAGGGAATGCAGTATGCAATAATAGTATCCATGACAGTCAATGTAGATAAATGCAATATATAACTATAAGGTCCTATCAGGCCAGACGCATAACGCCATGCAGGCGATATCCCCGTAGATGTTAAATCTACTCACCGAAGTCTCGTGCTAAGTGTAGCCGACGACTTGCTTTCCCTTCTTCGCCGCGTCCGTCTCACTCGCCTGCGAACATAGAATCACACAATATATCATACATAAGCTCAAATCCACAAAAACGTGATATTAGGGTCAACCTAGAGACCCGTGTCGCAAACCAAGCACGCGTGTGCGCGATACGTAAAAACGTGTGATTACGTGCCTGAAACTACCCCGACGCGTCGCGATACGCAGAAACCCCAAACCCACACGTGTATCACGCGTGTCGCGAAGGTTTAAAATACGAGAAATAGGTATATAGTTCCAGATTTTTTTATACATGCCAGGAGTCTAAGGGCCGCAGCAGACACCTATAGGACCAAACCACAACCCAAACCCTCTCCATCTGGCCGCAATTTGCGGCCAGATCGAATTTTCCGGCGGCCTATACATGAAGTATGGGGGTCGGGTTCTACCTGGGAGATCAGCACCTAACAACTATACTGCAGTCTTCTCAAAATTATTCTGAACTCACCGGGTCGATAGCAGATTACAGAAAGTCAAAATTTGCTTAAAAACGATGAATTAGCATCAAATTGGGATCTGGTGGTATTTTAGTGCAATTGGGGGCTAAGTCGGGTTAACATGGCCCTAACAACACTCCAGCAACTTACTAACACCAAATCATACATCACTTGGTCATGGTTCCCACAAATCACCATATATCGCACTAAAACGCACCCAAAAAAACACTAATCGAAGCTAAGCTACACTAAATAAGCAAACTAGGGAGTAAGTTCAGGAAGTATACCCCCACACTCGACCCTAGGGAGCTGGAGGAAGAAGAAGGAGTGAAGGGAAGGAGCTGCAGTTGAAGTTGTGCTGTTGCTGCTGCTCACTGATGCTGTTGCTGCTCACTGTTGCTGCTGTTGTGATACTTGCTGGTGCTGCTGAGATGGTTGTTGCTGCTGCTGCTGCTGTGGATGCTTGCTGCTGCTGCTGAGATGCTTGCTGCTGCTGCTGTGGATGCTTGCTGCTGCTGCTGAGATGGTTGCTGCTGCTGTTGTGGATCCTTGCTACTGCTGCTGTGGAGTTAAGTATGTGTGTGAGTGTGAGAGTGAGGTTGAGAGAAAAGATTACAAGAATGAGAGGGAATCGTAACTCCAAATGTCAACCCCTCCATTCTCTATATTCATTAAATGCAAGCATGTCTTTTGCCATGATGCATTCTCTCTCTCTCATTCTCACCAAGTCAACACTAAAAGGGGAATTTCAAATTAAAGCAACCCTCAATTAACTAATTAAACTTAATTAAAACCCAAAAGACTTAATCCCCATGATTAAACCCACCATGGTTGCTAATCATGGTATTACCTCACTTTAAAACCTTAGTTTACATGCACATGTGTGTGCAAGCCTAGGAAAATTCTAGAAAAATATTTATTAAATTTGGAAAAATATTTGAAACTCAATTTGGTAAACTTTTTATTAAAAACCCTTTATTTAAATATAAATAGCCACTAAACACATTCTAAAGTGTTACAATCTCTCCCCCTTAAAGAAATTCGTCCCCGAATTTCAAAATCTAACTACACGTACCTTCGAAAAGATGGGGGTACTTCTTCCTCATCTCGCTTTCGGTCTGCCAAGTGACCTCCTAGCTGCTCGGACTACGCCAAAGTACCTTGACTGATGGATTGTCTTTCGATCTCAATTTCTTCACTTGTCGATCCAAGATCATCACCGGCTGCTCTGCATAGGAAAGGTCGCGCTCAAGCTGGATCGTCGGGTGCTGAATCGCATGCGAAGGATCATGAAGATATCTACGGAACATCGAAATTTGAAATACGGGGTGCACATCTGGAAAACTGGGCAGAAGGGCTAACCGGTATGCAACTGCACCAACACGCTCGAGGATCTCGAAGGGGCCCACATATCTGGGACTAAGCTTCTCTTTCTTCCCAAACCTCATCACACCTTTCATTGGGGAGACCCTCAAGAAAACGTGATCACCAACAGAAAACTCAAGTCTGCGCCGCCGACGGTCCGCATAAGATCTCTGCCTACTCTGGGCTGCTCTCATCCTATCGCGAATCAACTGGATCTTCGCGGTCGTCTCCTCAACAATCTGTGGCCCTAAGATACTGCTCTCACTGAGCTCTGTCCAACAGGCGGGCGATCTGCATCTCCTCCCATAAAGAGCCTCAAATGGTGCCATCTGAATGGTCTCGTAGTAGCTGTTATTGTAGGAGAACTCTACTAAGGGTAAGTGATGATCCCAGCTACCTCCGAAATCTAATACACACGCTCTGAGCATGTCCTCGAGAGTCTGAATAGTCCGCTCTGACTATCCGTCGGTCTGCGGATGAAATGCTGTGCTGAAACTCAAGCGAGTGCCCAAAGCCTCCTGAAGCCTCTGCCATAGTCGACTGGTAAACTGGGTGCCTCTGTCGGACACGATACATGTCGGGACTCCGTGCAGTCGTACTATCTCGTCGATGTAAATCTGGGCGTACTGAGAAAATACGAAAGTCGTCTTCACTGGTAGGAAGTGAGCCGCTTTCGTCAAACGATCCACGATCACCCAAATGGAGTCATACCCTCGCCTAGTCCTTGGTAGACCCACAACGAAATCCATCGAAATCTGCTCCCATTTCCACTCCGGAATGGGTAACGGCTGTAGCTCTCCCGCGGGCCTCTGGTGCTCGGCCTTGACTTGCTGACAAGTCAGGCAACTCGACACAAAATCTGCGATGTCTATCTTCATTCCGTCCCACCTGTAAACACCTCTCATGTCATGGTACATCTTGGTGGAACCGGGATGAACACTATATACCGATCGATGTGCCTCCTCAAGAATCTTGCGCCGCAGTCCCTCAGCATCTGGTACGCACAGTCTAACCCCAAATCGTAGTACCCCCTGATCATTGATCACGAACTCTGAAAATCTGCCCTGTCTAATCTGCATCCTGATCTCTGAACATCGGTCATCAATGCGCTGTGCCTCATGTATGCGGTCAAGTAGCTGTGGGCGTGCACGAACATGCGCGATCTGTCCTCCAATCGACGTGAACTCGAACTGTACTTGGCTGTCGCATAATATCTGCCAATCTGCCGACGACTGCCCCTGTACTGCGCCCAAACAAGACAGACTACCCCCGGGCCTCCTGCTCAAAGCATCCGCCACCACATTCGCCTTGCCCGGGTGATACAAGATCTCGCAGTCATAATCCTTCACTAACTCCATCCATCGGCGCTGTCTAAGGTTCAGGTCTCGCAGTTGAAATATATACTTTAAATTCTTGTGATCAGTGAATATCTGGCACGACTCGCCGTATAGGTAATGTCGCCAGATCTTAAGTGCAAAGACCACTGCAGCCATCTCCAAATTTTGAGTGGGGTAGTTCTGTTCATGTTTCTTCAATTGTCGCGAAGCATACGCGATCACCCTGTCACGCTGCATCAATACGCACCCTAGCCCCACTCGTGAAGCATCACAATAGACCACAAATCCGCCTGATCCTGAAGGTAATGATAATACCGGTGCCGTAGTCAGCCGAGTCCGTAGCTGCTGGAAACTGTGCTCGCACTCCTCCGTCCAATCGAAAGGAACTCCCTTCCGGGTCAACCCGGTCAAAGGT
Source organism: Agapanthus africanus (assembly GCA_030015575.1). Lineage (NCBI taxonomy): Eukaryota > Viridiplantae > Streptophyta > Magnoliopsida > Asparagales > Amaryllidaceae > Agapanthus > Agapanthus africanus. The sequence goes on along the minus strand of JASDDO010000022.1, from coordinate 308,655,714 downwards.
GTAGCAATACTGGAGAAGTCCTGCACAAATCGCCTGTAGTAACCGGCCAACCCCAAAAAGCTGCGAATCTCCGTAACCGATATGGGTCTGGGCCAACGCTGAACGACCTCGATCTTCCTCGGGTCTACACATATACCGTCTCGTGAAATCACATGCCCCAAGAAGTCTACGTTGTCAAGCCAGAAAGCACACTTGGAGAATTTTGCACAAAGCAGGTGCTCTCTCAAAGTCTGCAGTGTAATCCGCAGGTGCTGCTCGTGCTCTTCACTACTCCGGGAATACACCAAGATATCGTCAATGAATACTATGATGAACAGGTCCAAATATGGCTGGAAAATACGGTTCATCAAGTCCATGAATGCTGCTGGCGCATTGGTGAGTCCGAACGACATCACCAAAAACTCATAATGGCCGTAGCGCGTACGGAAAGCCGTCCTAGGAATGTCCTCCTGTCGAACCCGCAGCTGATGATAGCCCGATCATAAATCGATCCTCGAAAAGTATCCTGCCCCGTGGAGCTGTTCGAACAAATCGTCGATACGCGGCAAGGGATATCTATTCCGCACTGTCACCCTGTTCAGCTGGCGGTAGTCGATACACAGACGCAAACTGTCGTCCTTCTTCTTGACGAACAGGACTGGAGCACCCCAAGGAGAAACACTGCGTCGAATAAGTCCCTTATCCAGCAAATCTTGCAACTGACCCTTCAATTCTCGAAGTTCCGCCGGGGCCATCCGATAAGGCGGTATGGAAATAGGCCCCGTGCCAGGAACTAGATCAATACAGAAAGAAATGTCGCGCTCGGGCGGTAGCCCAGGAAGCTCGTCAGGGAACACATCAGGAAACTCGCTAACAACCGGAACCTGATCCAAAGGAACCTCTGTAGCACTAGCATCACAAACATAAGCGAGAAATCCCTGACATCCCTTCCTCAAAAGCTGTCCAGCGCGAAAAGAAGAAATCACACTGTGAGGGGCGGCACCACGGTCCCCCAACACAACAAAAACCGACTCGCCTGGAAAGCAGAATCTAACAGTCTTTTCACGGCAGTCCACAGAAGCATAGCACGTGGCTAACCAATCCATGCCCAAAAGAACGTCGAAGTCCAACATCTCAAGAAGGATCATATCGACAGGCAACTCCCTCTCGCCAATACAGACGGTACAGGATCGGAATAGGTGCTTAGCAACAAACGAATCTCCCACAGGAGTGGTCACAATAAGCGGCTGATCAAGCAAACCAGACTCTCTACCCAAACTCGGCACAAAGTATATGGATACGTATGAGTGTGTGGATCCGGGATCGAACAACACGTGTGCATCAACAGAACATACTGAAAGGATACCTAAAACCACCGCATTGGACGCCTGTGCGTCCTGATGCGTCAAAGCAAAGACCCGCGCCTGTCCACCACCTGCGACTGACTGCCCTCTGCCTCGGTCATCTCGCCCTCTCTGAGCAACTCCTCCACGCCCACGACCTCTCTGAGTATGAGTCTGACGCGGAACAACGGTAGGTACAACAGGAAAAGCCCTCTGGGGTGGTGAAGGTGGTAAAGTAACATGCGGTGTTTCCGCCTCCCTCCGGTGTATCTCAGGACAATCTCTAACGAGGTGAAGTAGACTGCCGCATCTAAAGCAACCCCGCGATGACTGCTGACTCTCCTGGGGATACGAACTAAACATCTGGCCTCGTCCCGAATCTCTGCTACTCCTCGTACCAGAACGATACCTGTCGCGGCGTCTGAATGAATGCCTCCGTGCGGATGTACTAGTACGAACTCTCTTCGGCTCTGGAACTACTGAAGTCTCAGCAAGGCGCTCCTTGACTAATATGGCTGCGTCTACAGCTGCTGCATAGGTCTCGTAGTGCTACGCGCTGATCGCAAGGAACAGTGGTGTAAGCAAGCCTCGAACAAATCTCTTGACTCGCAACTCCTCGGTAGCCACTAAATACGGGGCATAAACTGCTAGCTCTGTAAATAGCACGTCATACTCTGTCACTGTCATCTCTGGTGTCTGGCGCAAGGACTCAAATCTACGCGCTCGGGCATCCCTAACACTCTGGAGAAGGAAACGGGCTAGAAATACTGTCACAAACTCCGTCCTGTTCATAGGAGGAAGACCTGCCGCTCTGCCCTTCTCAACTGAATCGCACCACTTCTGCGCAAGTCCTTCCAGGCAAAAGCTCGCGAACTCAACCCATCTCGCATCTGCGCATCTGAGGGAACGGAATATCCGGGCCATCCTATCGATGAAATACTGTGGGTCCTCGGCTGTATCGGTGCCTGTGAAGACCGGAGGCTTCAGCCTCATGAACTCTGATAGCGATATTGTAATCACCTCCGTGGCTGCAGGGGCAACTGGCTGTGCGGTAGGTACCATCGCGGTCTCTGGAACGGGTGGAGCTACCTCTGGTCGCTGTGCTCGAAGCGTCTCAACTAGCGATCCTATCATCTGGCGCATCTCCTGCATGCTAGATCCCACTGTCTGGCGCATCTCCTGCTTACCAGCCCCTAGCGTGGCGATCTTATCTGTCACGGGAGGAACAGTCTGCTCGGGTACAACGGGTGCATTGCCCGGATCAGTCCTCGTCTCGGATGAGTCAACTCGAATCTCGGCCCTCGCGGCCGCTCTCTGCGCCCTCGTAGTCTTTGGCGGCATAATGACTGAAAGGAAATTAGGATTCGATAAGAATAAAGAAATCGAATCACAAGAATATATATACTCAAAAAGGAATTTAAATCAATAAGTCCTAAGGTCGCCTTGGCGGAGTACTGTGTCGTGAGTATGTCGCGGAACATACACACGCTACGCCACTCTGCTTCAGCTACCTACTCCATCATACCAAGGTCATCCTACACTCCGAAAGGTAAAACCTACGCTCTGATACCAACTTTGTCACGACCCGAATAATTCGACTCGTGACCGGCACTTAACCACGCTACGTCTACAGGCGTAACGCGAATAAGTAAGCCGAACCCAGAAATCAAAACCATTTAAAAGTAGCGAGTGTTGAAAACATTTAATTAAGACATTTAGAAAACATTAAATAATTCGATAAGTTCTTTTAAAGTTACGTTGTCATTTAAATAATTTTGGCAGCATTTCCTTTGTAAAAGTAACCCCGAAATCGGGTATAAAACAGGATATAAGTAAAGATGGAATATAATGAAATGAAACATTCCCAAACGGGAGCAATCACGCCCAACGGCGGAAACCATCATTGATGGAGATAGTGCCCTCAGAGTCAATTATTGGATCACAGGCACGTGATTGCAATGATTGAGGGAGGACCTATCCCGGTAGGACAGTCTTACTCGAGATGATAGTATGCTATCTGGTTTATCTTTATCATCGTGTACTGCTTTAGGTGACCTGACATGTCGCTATTAGACGTTGATACAGCCCCTAGGATTCTTGCTTGACTACCAGCAGTATGATGGCGATCATATACGTGGGAGCTGGTAGTCTATAAGCACATCCTTAAAAGGTCCCTAGTCGTTGGAGTTTCGAGACAGGGCATCGATACTCCATTAGTAGACTAGTGTATACAGTCGAGACCCCGACGAGGGGCGGTGGCCGGTCTCACAAGCCACTGGTGTCAGTTGGTTCACCTAAGATGTATACAGGTGCTCATTGGGTTATGAGTACACCGGACAGGACTCGCCGGAAACCTGCTAGTTGGTCTTATACCAGATGTCAGATAGCAGTTCCCTGGTGACATGTGTACAGGTTAGTTCATCGACCTGAGATCGTCATTTGTCTCGTGTGAGTTCCCACTGTGCTTTGATTACTACCCTACCACGGCTCAAAGGAGTCGTGCAAACAGGTTTTAGTTGGGTACAGTCCCGAGCCACATGGAGGCAGTGAGCGGATCTACAGGGGTTCGTCTCTCCCGGTATTGGGGGTGAGGTCGCGCTGTGTCTAGGAGAGCCATTACACAAAGCCCTCGGCCGAGGCAGGAGATTTACTGGTAGGTATTCCAGTAGTATCTCAGGGTGTTCTGGGCTACGCTCCGACACGACTTGTACCGCTTTTGGGGGTCTGACTTTTACCAACCCCCTAGGCCCGCCATGCGATACTCATAGACGAACGGACCGGACAGTACGGATATTGTCACTGACAGGCTCAGTAGGGTGTCAGGATGAGTTCGCTCATCGGCGTCCCTTTTGGTCAATAGCTGGTGGCCCGTCACGTTTTGGCTAATACCTCTGACGTGCTAGTGGTTAAATCCACAGCCATAGTATTGACGAGTCTTTAGAGTCCACCACACTTTCAGTTACTCAAGCTTTCGGGCGAAACGCTGTAGAGGCCGTATGGAGATATGGCAGGGTCCGATCAGATACGTGCGGTATTGCACGGATCAGGATCGGACAGTTTTGTACTAGTGGCCGTATAGTTATATGGCAGGGTTCGATCTGATACGTGCGGTATTGCACGGATCAGGATCGAACGGATATTACTAGCCGGTTTTGGCTTAAGCCGGTCCTAGTTTAGTACAGTGTAGATTTTGTCTCATTGCATTTGTATCCGGACGGAATACAGATGCAGGTGTGTATGCACCGTATCGGGGTTTTCCTGTAATTTATTACGGAACGAGTTTTCTGGAGTTGCCAGTTTGCATTCTGTTCCGGCCGGTTTTCCTTTGTTCTTTCCCGGCCGGACTTTTCCCATCGAGGGGGTTATTTGCAAGTTTGCAAATAACTTTTGTGGAGGGGGTTTCTTGCTTTTGTGTCATTATGATATGTTAAGCATCTTTGCTTTTTCATCCATGATGGTGCATTTATGTGATTGGAAAGGGTTAAGGTTTGGATGTAAGTTTGTTATCATGATGTTTTGTTTGTGGTCACCCTTCACCTTTTCCTACACTCACCTCCCTTCATGATTTGTTTTTGCTCTCCACCATTTTCCATATAATGGAATGGCCGGCCACTATTGTGGAGGATGAGAGAAATTTCCATTTGGTTGTAGCACACATTTCTTCATCTTATTCTTCTAGTTTTGGGAAAAATGAAAGCACCATTTTTTTCTTTAACCTTATTCCTCCATCAAGGCAACATAACCCCAAAGAGACAAGCATCATCTACACTACATTCTACAGCATATCTTGAGCATGTCGAGTTGCCGGCTTTATGCCCGAGTTGCCTCGGTATTGAGGCGGGAGCCCGTAAAAGAAGCAGGCGACGTGGTGCCCTTTCCGGCGAGGAGGCGACGATGTGGAGACAAGACTTTCCGCGGGAGATCGGGACGATGACGAGAAGACCGGAGGACTCGGATCACTCGGTATACTTCTCTTCCCATCTCTTGTTAGCTAGCATTAGGTTAATGGTTAAAATCCGGATTTATTGTCCGCGGTAGCGCCAGTTTCTAAGTAAGGAAAATTTTTGATTCCGCATTTTGGCCTCGAGTACGAGGCCGGGGCGCTGCCGTGGCGCAACATGGTATCAGAGCCACGCCATTAACCTTCTCTAGCTTGTTCTAATGTGTTTTACTTATCCGATCGACCGAAATTCCAAAAACCTCATTTTTGTTCACATCAGTTTCTGTTGAAAATTTTTGGTGTCAAAAAATTTTTCAGGTTGTAAAAAACTAATGGACTGGAAATTCTAAGATATCTGGAAAAATTTGACACATTCAGTCGACTACTGTAGCGCGGAACCGCGGCCAAACCCCCCTTGGACCGCGGTTCCGCCGCACATTAGTGTCTTCACTCTGTCCAATTTTTCCAGTGGGCTTGTGGGCTAATTTTAGGGGTTTTGGGATATTAAATTTGGGCCCAGAATTTCTGTGACTGCTACAGTATTGCTTGGGGGCCCACTTGTTAATTGTTTGATCGATCGGATATTTTAAACACATTATTTCACAGTATTTACATTATATCTGCGACCGTGAATGTCACTTGATCGGTAAATCCCGTCTAACTGCTATAGCCCGGTTAGACGGATTTGCGAACGTGACTTTCACGTTGATGTTCTATGTTTATGCTGTGTTGTTGGGGATCGGTCGTGGGGGATAGCCTGGATGCAATGCTAGTACAGTTGTGGTTGTATTATGTGCATTTGTTATTGCGGGGCGAGCGTCCGACATGTGGACTGCCGTCACTGCCTGATTGTATTATTCTTTTGGGGCACGACCTGGTTGCGGTCGATGTACCCGGTGTATGTATATTTTACTTACTGTACTAGGATTACCCCGCGGAGGGGTGCACGGATAGCCGGGTTCTAGAGGGCAACGGGCCCGCATCTCATGGCATTGAGACGGAGGGGGCTTCACTCTAGGATTGGCGGGCTATTCGCCGCACTCGTAGGGGGTACAGGTTGACCCAGGAGGGGTGCCCAAGTTACCGGATTCCATGAAGTGCTGGGTGGTCCATTCACGGAGCTGAAGGGGGCTGCCTCGCTTCAGGTTTTGGCGGGTGACTTGCCGCGCCCGTAGGGGTCTAGGATTTCATTGCACAGGCTATCGACACGACCAGGGGAACGTCGGGTTTCAGCAGCGGCTCTGTGAAACCCGGGGCTTCCAGATATCTGTATTGTTCTGTGATGCCGTACATTTCTGTGATGTTGCATTCTTATCACGCCTTGAGCGAATATAATATATTGGTATATATATTAGTAGATGTTGTATATGTTTTGCATCCGCGCTAGTCCAGTCCCCGCTCTGTCGTAAGTTAAGTAACCTAACGGGTGATGACGGGACCCAGTGGCGAATGCGGATGGCATATACGTACATCAGTATATTTTCGTTCTTTGTGGTGTGATCATTTGATGGGACTGCGTTGATTCGGATCAACGCAAGTTATAAACAAACCTATTCTGATGTTGTTGGAACAATTTTTCAAAAAGCTGTTATTGCAAGGACGTTCACTTTTGTTTTGCATCGTGGTATTCATTTAGAATATCCTGCTCCTCAGTCGACGAGGCAAGGGCCGAGATCCCTTCATCGGGAGTGACCCCTTGGATAGAAGTTTGCGTCAGAGCATTAACTTCACTATAGCCGATTACTTTTGCTTTGCATCGTGGTATTCAGTTGGAATATCCTGCACCTCATTCTACGGGGAAAGAGCCGAGATCCCTTCACCGGGAGTGACCTCTTTAGCAAAGGTTTTCGTCACTATATTTTTATAAAAGGCTATGCAGTTCCTTCAACGATATCAAGTTCATTACGTTAAAGGTTTTTCGCCAAAAACCAGTCGTAGCCCTCCGTCATTTCCTATGGGTGTTATTTAGTATTCGTGCTGCGTTTGTTGACTCCGTCAAGGCGTAGTGTACGGTAGCTAAGTGGTGCTTGTTTGTTGCATAAATGGGATTGGTTAGGACAGTCGTGCGGCCTTGTTGACTCCGTCAAGGGCACGTACGGGTGGGTTTAATGAAATCCAGATTGAACTTGACTAGGACTCTTTGATTTGTTGACTCCGTCAAGGTCACTTGAGTCCTAGGGGTAAAAACAAACATCGGGAGTTTCAAAAGAACTGAAACTTGCCAGTCATGCGCATACCTTCTGGAGTGTGGTGACTTGAGTGGATTCCGTCAAGTTATCATGCGATGATAGTTGGATCCCGATTCCCACTGATGAGTTAGTTTACTCCTCGGGTGACCCCGACTAATTCTTCTTTCAGGTTTGGAGGAGAATTTGAGGTACAGTGGGAGGTTTTCTGATTAGATAAATTGGTAACCATTCTGATCTAGGTTAGAGTGCACGCTGAGTGTTTCTTTTCTCTCCCTCTTTGGCAGCGACCATTGACCCGACCCTAAACTATGACTCAGTAACCAAGTTGACCGAACCTTCTTAACACTGGCTTTTGGATTGTCAGAGTTGCAGACCTCATTGCCACTCCTACTTTTACCATTTTCTCCAGGACACCCCGCATTACTGCGAACGTCCACTTCCATTGGACAAAACCATCGTATGGTTATATACGAACTCGAAGGACTTCGAGGATGGTTTCTGGTTCTGGAGAAAACGAATAGGATTATTCAGTTGTCTTTTCTTTTCACCTTCTCTCATTACGAGTACTCCTTGGTTTAGGAGATAGTACACCTATTACGCAAATTGGATGGTCTTCTTCCAAACCTTAGGCTGGTGCCGAACGGTGGGGAATGAAGAAAACCAATTAGCATAACGATGGTGTGCAGAAGGTATTAAGTTAAGACAAAGCAAAGATTAGTTAGAGGGCAAAGTAAATTGCGACTGATATTCACGACCAAACCAAGTATTTCTTCGCCAATCCCAAATCACCTTTGTATTTCTCCAGGACACTCCGTATCACTACGAAGATCCACAGTTTATTGGATACTCCATCGTATGGTTATATACGAACTCGAAAGGAACTTGTTCCAGTTCGGGGATGGATTCTGGTTCAGGAGAAATAGGAATAAGGTTTTATTCGGTTGTCTTTTATCTTCACCTTCTCTCGCATTGCGAGTGCTCCTAGGATTAGGACAGCACACCCATTATGCTTATTGGATAGTCTTCTTCCAAACCATAGGCTGGTGCCGAACGGTAGGGAAGGAGGAAAACCATTTGGCCTAAAGGGGTGTAAAGAAGGTAATGACTAAAGACATATAAAGGGATTTGGAGAAGTGGCAAAGAATTATACGGTTACAGTTGTAAATCTGGATAATGGAAGAGGCATTACTAGGAATATCAGGATACCCCATCGAAACATTTCAATGTTTCAGTTTCACTGTGTACTGTTAAAAGAAAACTGATTTCCCGATTAGATACTTACTCCAGGGTATGTATTTACCAGGTATGATTCTCACATCTGTATGGTTTTACAGATGATGAGTGGGAGTAAGTTATTGGGAATAGGGTGATCATCCTCATTATGTCGGGATTCATTGTAATCGGTGATATTTGAGGAGATCATCTGGGCTGTTTGCCGGTCGGCATATATTTGGTTTTGAATATCCGCTGTTGTGCACCAATTTCAAATTGATATATCTGTACGTCTATTTTCATAGAGTGAGATATACCTTTTGATATTATGTCGATGACATTTACCTATATCAGTGGATGGTTAGGTAAGGAGCATTAAACAGCGGTGTAATTCTTCTTAACCATAAGTACAGTTTTCAACCTACGACACACAGTGAAAGAGTTGTTAGACTCAGCGGACTTATACAGAGTATTGTATGTTGTCCAGTGTCCATTAGGACATAAGGGTTGGTCCTCATACTATATTCTATTTACTTTTAACTTCTCTAGTTCTTAGACATGTGTTTCGTAGGAACACAGGGTCTAAGTTTTGAGGAGTTATAGGTATTTGAATAGAGTAGAGAACCAGGTGTAGCAAGTATCGGGATTCTTCAAAGTGATCGAAGATGTGGATACTTGTGTATGGTGTTCAGTTGATAGTAATGATTAAGAGAACTAGCTTCTCTTTCAGGTTACTCATAATTGGAAACATTCCTAAGTTGAGTAACGCTGATCGGCCTCCTTCCATTTAGTTGACATGCACTGGAGATAGCTGCATGATTTGAATCTGGTTCAATTAAATCAGTGCCTCTGTTTCTATATTGGATAGAGAATAGTTCATATCTTGACATTGTTAAGGTACGGGGAGTTGTCCGGCTTATGATTAAAGCCAGACACTGGATAACTCAAGGCACGTTTATGTAATGGCTGTTTGTGGGTTGACCCAGGCTATGACGAGGGTTGACTTTCCACCATCTGGCAGATCAATAGAAATATTGTTCTACACTCGCCACTGTTTTATTAAACATGGATTTTTTCAAAAACAGTAGTGGGAGTATGGTAGAACTGGAAGTGATTCCAGAACCGCAAACGATTACTGAAGATTTGATAAAAACCTAAAGATTCAATCTGGTTTGACATTCCATTGGCCACTCCGCAGATAAGGTGGGTAACTTCAGGCACCCGAGAGGTACTCCGGTAGCCTCAAGGACGGTGACAGGGAAGTTCTTGTTTACCCACACTTGCCATTGCTGTTGTTCCAGGCTGCGAGACCCGGTGGGAGGATGAGTATAGCGTCGTTCTAAGCTAGCTTTAGAAGTGCACGTCTATATGACTCTGCCAGAGGGTTGTCGTAGTCAGTGGGAGCAGCGGAAGCATTGGTGGACATCAGGCTTATGTCTATTTATAGACTAAAGCAGATGTAGCGGAGATAGATCATCTATTTCTGACGTGACAGTCATAGGTTTGACTTCATCAGAATAGGGGATGGATCTGTTGAGAAGGTAGTAGGGTGTGATATCCTGGTATTTGGATGACATACACATAGTAGGAAAAGAAACTCCTATACTACGATCGGTTATACTTTGGTCGTCACACAGTGGTTTCTCCACAAAGGACTTGGACATTATATCAGACATACTGGTTACTAGATCTATGGTTTTAGATCTAGATTTGGGTGGTTTCCCAATCTGGGTACTTAGACAGCATTCTAAGAGTATTTAGAATGGACGACTCCTGGCATGGTAGTGTACCTGCAGGTAATGGAGTCACCCTCTCTAAAGGTGTCTTACAGACTAAAGGGGAGAGGGATGTGCATGATTGGCAGATCACTTGCTTAGGCAATTGAGTCAATTATGGGATGTCAAGTACCACACCAGATGTTGTTCTTGTAGTAGATGCAATAAGTTGATATTAATCCAATCCTGGAGAAACAATCGGAAGCAGTTTTAGGATATAAGTGCGTGTTCTAATAATGTGATAACGACAGCCTCTTTTGGGAGACAGTTATCATTCCAGGCTTGCAAGGTGACATGGACGACAAGGAGGTTGTCAGAGTTATAGTTTTCCCTCTGACGAGGGGCAGTATTTTGGACAGGTGGTCCAAGGCAATACTGAGGGTGGCATGGCGCAGGATACTGATTAAGTTCAGTTGACGATACAGTCTAAGAAGTTTGGATTTGGAGTTCATTTATGAGCTAGGTCCCATCAGATATCAAGACGTTCCAAGACAGGTATTGCTCATTTCGGGAGATGGCTTTCTCTGCGAACTTGAGATATAGAGAGACATAGAAAGAAACATCACAGCGGATCCACTCACTGAGGCTATTCCTCGAACGCAATAGTTTCGCAAACGAGCTTTGTGAGACTGACCAGTAGAGGAGTTGGGTGTTCGGTATCACACGGGCTGTGAGTATGCGACATCGCAATAATTAGCCTTTAGTGCAAATAGGAGATTGTTGGAGATAGTGCCCTCAGAGTCAATTATTGGATCACAGGCACGTGATTGCAATGATTGAGGGAGGACCTATCCCGGTAGGACAGTCTTACTCGAGATGATAGTATGCTATCTGGTTTATTTTTATCATCGTGTACTGCTTTAGGTGACCTGACATGTCGCTATTACACATTGATAGAGCCCCTAGGATTCTTGCTTGAGTACCAGCAGTATGATGGCGATCATATACGTGGGAGCTGGTAGTCTATAAGCACATCCTTAAAAGGTCCCTAGTCATAGGAGTTTCGAGACAGGGCATCGATACTCCATTAGTAGACTAGTGTATACAGTCGAGACCCCGACGAGGGGCGGTGGCCGGTCTCACAAGCCACTGGTGTCAGTTGGTTCACCTAAGATGTATACAGGTGCTCATTGGGTTATGAGTACACCGGACAGGACTCGCCGGGAACCTGCTAGTTGGTCTTATACCAGATGTCAGATAGCAGTTCCCTGGTGACATGTGTACAGGTTAGTTCATCGACCTGAGATCGTCATTTGTCTCGTATGAGTTCCCACTGTGCTTTGATTACTACCCTACCACGGCTCAAAGGAGTCGTGCAAACAGGTTTTAGTTAGGTACAGTCCCGAGCCACATGGAGGCAGTGAGCGGATCTGCAGGGGTTCGTCTCTCCCGGTATTGGGGGTGAGGTCGCGCTGTGTCTAGGAGAGCCATTACACAAAGCCCTCGGCCGAGGCAGGAGATTTATTGGTAGGTATTCCAGTAGTATCTCAGGGTGTTTTGGGCTACGCTCCGACACGACTTGTACCGCTTTTGGGGGTCTGACTTTTACCAACCCCCTAGGCCCGCCATGCGATACTCATAGACGAACGGAACGGACTGTACGGATATTGTCACTGACAGGCTCAGTAGGGTGTCAGGATGAGTTCGCTCATCGGCGTCCCTTTTGGTCAATAGCTGGTGGCCCGTCACGTATTGGCTAATACCTCTGACGTGCTAGTGGTTAAATCCACAGCCATAGTATTGACGAGTCTTTAGAGTCCACCACACTTTCAGTTACTCAAGCTTTCGGGCGAAACGCTGTAGAGGCCGTATGGAGATATGGCAGGGTCCGATCAGATACGTGCGGTATTGCACGGATCAGGATCAGACAGTTTTGTACTAGTGGTCGTATAGTTATATGGCAGGGTTCGATCTGATACGTGCGGTATTGCACGGATCAGGATCGAACGGATATTACTAGCCGGCTTTGGCTTAAGCCGGTCCTAGTTTAGTACAGTGTAGATTTTGTCTCATTGCATTTGTATCCGGACGGAATACAGATGCTGGTGTGTATGCACAGTATCGGGGTTTTCCTCTAATTTATTACGGGACCAGTTTTCTGGAGTTGCCAGTTTGCATTCCGTTCCGGCCGGTTTTCCTTTGTTCTTTCCCGGCCGGACTTTTCCGATGGAGGGGGTTATTTGCAAGTTTGCAAATAACTTTTGTGGAGGGGGTTTCTTGCTTTTGTGTCATTATGATATGTTAAGCATCTTTGCTTTTTCATCCATGATGGTGCATTTATGTGATTGGAAAGGGTTAAGGTTTGGATGTAAGTTTGTTATCATGATGTTTTGTTTGTGGTCACCCTTCACCTTTTCCTACACTCACCTCCCTTCATGATTTGTTTTTGCTCTCCACCATTTTCCATATAATGGAATGGCCGGCCACTATTGTGGAGGATGAGAGAAATTTCCATTTGGTTGTAGCACACATTTCTTCATCTTATTCTTCTAGTTTTGGGAAAAATGAAAGCACCATTTTTTTGTTTAACCTTATTCCTCCATTAAGGCAACATAACCCCAAAGAGACAAGCATCATCTACACTACATTCTACAGCATATCTTGAGCATGTCGAGTTGCCGGCTTCATGTCCGAGTTGCCTCGGTATTGAGGCGGGAGCCCGTAAAAGACGCAGGCGACGTGGTGCCCTTTCCGGCGAGGAGGCGACGATGTGGAGACAAGACTTTCTGCGGGAGATCGGGACGATGACGAGAAGACCGGAGGACTCGGATCACTCGGTATACTTCTCTTCCCATCTCTTGTTAGCTAGCATTAGGTTAATGGTTACGATCCGGGTTTATTGTCCGCGGTAGCGCCAGTTTCCAAGTAAGGAAAATTTTTGATTCCGCATTTTGGCCTCGAGTACGAGGCCGGGGCGCTGCCGTGGCGCAACAATCATCACAAGAGTAATAAATGAACATCACAGAAATATAAACTGCATATAAAATCAGTCGGCTCCTACGAGCTCGACACCAGAATACAAAATATACATCATCTTCCTCACACAGTATCTAAGTCCAGTATATAAATGGTTGATGGAGAATACTAGATACAAAAAGGGGTACAATAAAAGTAATCAGATACCACAACCCACCTAAAAGAAAAACAGCTCTCACACCAACTGTAGTGGTATCTGTAGCCAAAAGATGCAAAAGGCAGCCTGCCGCGACTACTCTGAAGGGCAACCTGCAAATACTGTGGCACAACGGGGGTGAGTTGCCAACTTGTGAATAGAGATAACATATAAAGGTAATCGCGAGCATGCACGTACTGCGCTACTCTAACATATGCCAGCAAGTAAGATCTATATGTGACAAGCAGTAGGTGCAATAATCATGCAAATGCTCTGTCTGGTAAAACGACTACAGGATGAAATGCATGATAAACAATGCTGAGCATGGGATAAACAACATCTACATGGAAATATCAACATGGAAAAATAATCGGTGCCCCAAACTGCGCCCAAATCCCAAATAAACTCAAGCGCCGGCACTCTCCTCGGCCCTCAAATCCTGTAAATCTCTGAGAATCACGAGTGCCCAACATCGGAACTCAAAATATCATGAAATACTCGTGTCCAGCATCGACACGCAAATCCTCATATATCGGGCTCCGTCAGTCCAGATCAGCCCACGAGCTCCGTCTGCGGTATCGGCCCTCGGCCCCCGGCAGTACGGATCATCCCGCATCCATCTCTTGACTCTGGTCAGTATCCTCCGGATAACCATCAGGTCCAACCAATCACCGGTAGGTACTCGCCACCCTGCCAGGCTCATCGTCTACTCCACGAAAAACATTTCTCGCCCCGGGGAACCATACCGGGTCCACCACGAACCAGCAAACGGATCATCCAACTCCTCAAATCGGGTTTCAAGCACACGTCTCAGCACCGAGAAAATGCGTGGTGGACACACCAAAATATCATATCACGAGGAACCGGGTTTTCAAATAGTGCATCTTTTCTTTAATTAATTCCACGGTCCTCAAAACCAGAAATCACATGGAAATCCAACACCAATGAGTAAATCAAATGAGATGTGCTATGTACATCAAGTCATAATGTGGGTACAAGGGAGAACCGCTTTTTAAAATAGTTTCAGTTTTTAAAGACATCTTGCGGCTCCCAATTTCTATGAAATTATAACGAATCATATATGAAATGAACTACTGCAATATAATCATGGCAATTCTACAGAGAGTGTGTCATGGCAATTACTAACGGTGTGTGTGTAACATGTAGATTAGTGCTCGTGCAACATGAACCGTTAGTAATAGTGCGGTGTTCTCTCAATTCTAAGTTTACATACATATAGCAGGGAATGCAGTATGCAACAATAGTATACATGACAGTCAATGTAGATAAATGCAATATATAACTATAAGGTCCTATCAGCCCTGACGCATAACGCCAAGCGGGCGATATCCCCATAGATGTTAAATCTACTCACCGAAGTCTCGCGCTAAGTGTAGCCGACGACTTGCTTTCCCTTCTTCGCCGCGTCCATCTCACTCGCCTGCGAACCTAGAATCACACAATATATCATACATAAGCTCAAATCCACAAAAACGTGATATTAGGGTCAACCTAGAGACCCGTGTCGCAAACCAAGCGCGCGTGTGCGCGATACGTAAAAACGTGTGATTACGCGCCTGAAACTACCCCGACGCGTCGCGATACGCAGAAACCCCAAACCCACACGCGTATCACGCGTGTCGCGAAGGTTTAAAATACGAGAAATAGGTATATAGTTCCAGATTTTTCTACAGCAAGAATCAAATAAAATAATACATGCCAGGAGTCTAAGGGTCGCAGCAGACACCTATAGGACCAAACCCCAACCCAAACCCTCCCCATCTGGCCGCAATTTGCGGCCAGATCGAATTTTCCGGCGGCCTGTACATGAAGTATGGGGGTCAGGTTCTACCTGGGGGATCAGCACCTAACAACTATACTGCAGTCTTCTTAAAATTATTCTGAATTCACCGGGTCGATAGCAGATTACAGAAAGTCAAAATTTGTTTAAAAACGATGAATTTGCATCAAATAGGGATCTGGTGGTATTTTAGTGCAATTGGGGGCTAAGTCGGGTTAACATGGCCCTAACAACACTCCAGCAACTTACTAACACCAAATCATACATCACTTGGTCATGGTTCCCACAAATCACCACATATCACACTAAAACGCACCCAAAAAAACACTAATCGAAGCTAAGCGACACTAAATAAGCAAACTAGGGAGTAAGTTCAGGAAGTATACCCCACGCTCGACCCTATGGAGCTGGAGGAAGAAGAAGGAGTGAAGGGAAGGAGCTGCAGTTGAAGTTGTGCTGTTGCTGCAGCTCACTGATGCTGTTGCTGCTCACTATTGCGGCTGTTGTGATGCTTGCTGGTGCTGCTGAGATGGTTGCTGCTGCTGCTGTGGATGCTTGCTGCTGCTGCTGAGATGGTTGCTGCTGCTGCTGTGGATGCTTGCTGCTGGTGCTGTGGAGGTAAGTGTGTGTGTGGGTGTGAGAGTGAGGTTGAGAGAAAAGATTACAAGAATGAGAGGGAATCATAACCCCAAATGTCAACCCCTCCATTCTCTCTCTTCATTAAATGCAAGCATGGCTTTTTCCATGATGCATTCTCTCTCTCTCATTCTCACCAAGTTAACACTAAAAGGGGAATTTCAAATTAAATCAACCCTCAATTAACTAATTAAACTTAATTAAAACCCAAAAGACTTAATCCCCATGATTAAACCCACCACGGTTGCTAATCATGGTATTACCTCACTTTAAAACCCTAGTTTACATGCACATGTGTGTGCAAGCCTAGGAAAATTCTAGAAAAATATTTATTAAATTTGGAAACATATTTGAAACTCAATTTGGTAAACTTTTTATTAAAAACCCTTTATTTAATTATAAATATCCACTAAACACATTCTAAGGTGTTACAGTTCCACGAAGAGAAAGATGCATGCTTGTTTCCGATCTTCGATAACAAAGATGATCTACCTTGAAGTTTCATTAACACAAGCTCTCACTTATAAATGAAGTGAACACCCTAATCTAAATGGCTAGGATAGATTAGGATGATGATGTAGGATTTTAGCTCTCATTTATTTTCATCAACTCACTCATTTTCATCACTTCATAAAAAGCTAGAAAGCTTTTCATGAAAAAAGAAGGTAGAAAAAGAAGAATCCTTTTGTGATGAACAATGAATTGTGTTGATAATTGCTTATGCAACCATGGTTGCTAATATAAAATGATCTAACCTTTGTAGAGAGTTAACTAGGGTTGAGGGTGTGGTTTGGGTTACAAAATATCAACAAAATATCTTAGCTCATGACAAAAAGAAAAGCTTCTAGAAGCTTCAAGAATGAGCTAACCCAAATCAAACCCTAACCTTGTTTAATCTCCACTAATCATGTTGCATTAGTAATTATAACATGTTACAATATTATATATCACATATATAATATATTTTGTAACAAAAGAAAATAATACAGTTAACATATATCGCATATATATCAATGTATTACCCGAGTGAGAAAATGAATCAATAAGTGAGCTAATATTAGTTAATGTAATTTAATATATCAAATATATAATTATACATTAAATTATCAAATCAACACTTGATCAGATAATCCGGCTATTTCACAAATAACCGACTAATATAATCTATATCAGTTCATCGAATCAACACTTGATCCGATGACCCGGCTATATCTCATATACCCGGCCGATATCTCATATCGTGAGAATCTAATACGATATAACATACACGTATTATTCTCGGTCCCGCACATATCATATATGTGCTCCTACTCCGTTTTGCCTGAATCAAGAAACCTCTGTGTAGGACTCTAAAGAATCGTCAATACGCCGGCAGTAGGTGATGATCATATCAAATACCCACAAGCTGCAAGCGGTCATCTAAACGTAACAGCCACCCTGGTATTGAGCGATCAGAAGATCAACAAGCAAGCCTGTACATTCTCCTGCGGATCCAATCAGTAACACTCCCATACAGTCCGGTCTCTTCGTCTGATATGTCGCATATCTCGCCTAGGGGTGGTAAACGTCAGACCCCAGTAGCTTGATAAGTCATGTCGATATGAGGTCTATAATAGTTAGAGAAACTACTGATAACACTTACCAGTAAATCTCAGCAACCCTGGCCAGGGATTTCCAGTTATAGCCAATCGAACACAGCGCAACATCAACTCCCTATACCGGGAGAGACGAATCCCCTCCTATCGTTCATTGCCTCCTTGTGATTCGGGACTGTACCCAAAAGCCACCTTTTTGCACGCTCTCGGTATGATGGAAATCAAAGCACAGTGGGAATCACACAAGACTCTATGACGATCTCGGGTCTACAGACTAACCTGTACCAGTGTCACCAGAGAACTGCCATCTCACGTGAGGTATAATACCATCTGGGAGTTCTCGGCGAGTCCGTCCAGTGTACCCAGTCTCCACTGAGCACCCGTACACCATCCTTGATTTCAAACACCGATGGATATGGGATCATCCATCGCCCATCATATGGGTCAAGATGCGTATATGCTAGTCTACTCTGGTGTATCGATGCCCTGTCTCGATACACCCTCGACTAGGAATAGTTATAGGATGTACTCATCGACTACCCTGGCCCCAATAGTATGATCTCATCATAGTCCCAGTAGTCGAGTACTCATCCTAAGGGATTTATCAACATATAACATAGAGACAATCAGAGTACATGTTGAGATAAAGTACAACCAGATAGCATACTATCATGTCGAGCAAGAAAGTCCTCCCTATATATGTCCAAGCATCTTTTACAATATGCATCATATGTACAGTAATGGCCTCTAGGGCATACATATAACTAATAATTGTAAATTTCAACTCTTGAAATTCCCGATATGATTTTTACCCCTAGTGTCTTATGATCTTAACTATGGTCAATAAATCATAAGCACTTGTCAAGTTCTACCCGCCATTTTGTGATTGATTTAGACCCACCCATATGATCCTTAACTATGGTCAACAAAGTCATACGAATGTCCTAATCGATCGCATCAAATGCTTTGTATGAAGACATCACTTAGCTACCGTACACCACGCCTTAACTATAGTCAACAAACGTGGCACGAATACTAAGTACTCTGCTTGCTAAAACGGCGAAGGGCAATAGATGGTTTTAATGAAAACCATTAACGTTTTAAACTTGATATCGTTGTAGAATCTAGTGAAAGGAGTGGTTTAAGCTCAAGTTTTAAATGTCGAATGGTTTTGTAGTATCTTTCTAATTTCGCTAAAGAGGTCACTCCCGGTGAAGAGATCTAGGCTCTTTCCTTATCGATTGAGGTGCAGGATATTCATGAATACCACGATGCAAAGAAAAGGTTAGATCAACTATAAAAACAATCGAGTGCTTTGTAACATTTGCTTGTTTTGCTAATGGGGTCACTCCCGGTGAATGGATCTCGGCCCTTCCCTCATCGAATGAGGTGCTGGATATTCATCAAGGGATACCACTATGCAAAGCAAAAACTAGAGTTACCCATTTAAAAAAGTTTGATTCTACAACATATTTAGGTTTCTTTTTCTTAACATTAATCACATTAATGTTGTCCCATCATTTACGTTTCCTAAGCATCACAGAAAAGAAACGAAAATAGAACGTATGCTTATGCCATCCGCATTCGCCACGGGGCCCCGTCATGCACCGTTAGCTTACTTAACTAACGGTAGAGCGGGGGCTGAACTAGCTGTCACGACCCGAAAGTACGGAACATGACCGACACTTAAATTACGAACGTCTCGAGGCGTACATAATCTAAGTAAGCCAAAACCCAGAAATCAAAACCAAAAGAAACAGTAGAGTGAAGGAAAAACCAACTTAAAGCAAGTAGTTTTAATAGCATAAGCCTAATTATGCGTTTTAAAAACATCAAGTATTTTCGAAAATTTCGGTAGAGTCTCCTTTGTAAATACAGGCCCCCAAACGGGATACAACATGAATAGTATACGAAATCAATAAAAAGGCATCCCTAAGCGGGAGCTAGCTCTTCGTCAATCGACGGTCACAACCACGCAAGCAATATAATATACAACGCCAAGGACGAGGATCAAAACTCAAAAGAAACTCAAAACAACATGAAAAACATAATAATACAACGCGCGACTCTAAGGTCGAAAGAATATAAAACTGGCCTTCTAACTCTCTCAAATATACAATCTGGTTGATGGAGTTTCTAGATACAACTGAAATAATAATAAACAATGGTGGTCCTGATGTAAAGAACCCACCTGCCAAAGCAATCACCCGGAAAGAACAGTGTACCAACAAAGCCGCAAAGAACCTGTACGGCAAAACCTGCAAGGAACTGTGGCACAACGGGGGTGAGTTGCCACCCCGTGAGCAGATAACATCTACGAGCAGAAATCGCATGTATAACGCTATCCTAGGTCATATCAGGTAATATCCTCAAATAAAAATCCTGGTCCAGCTATGTATAGTGTAATACTACCTGCTCGTGTCCGTTCCCTAGATAGCAACATATCAGATATATGATGTATGAATGCATTATGAATGGAAACAGAATATATCATGAGTGAGACAACTGTTTTCTTTAATCAATGAGATTTTTTATGTATGTCAATCACGTATCATCAATGAATGCAACAGAGAAATCAGTGTCAAGCATCGACACAAAACATAAGTCTCAGTATCAAATCTCAATATCTCAAATCTCAAATCTCAAATCTCAATATCAATATCTCAGGCATCCGTATCATCTGCGGGATCGGCCCGCGGGCTCCGGCAGAACGGATCAGCCTATAACCATCTCATGACTCCGGCCGGTATCCTCCGGATAACCGACGAGTCCAAATAATATCACCGGTAGGTAGTGCTCACCTGCCAGGCTCATCGAATACAACTCGAGCTTCTTGCCCCGGGGTACCATACCGGGCCCACCATGTACCCGAGACGGTTCATCCAACTCCTCGAATCGGGTCTCGAAATCCAACAGCAATCATGAAAACTCATGGTGGACGACTCATACATCATGAGAAAACCATAATTTGCATTTTTAAAATGATGATACTAAGCTTTTATTAAATTCTTGCGGTTTTCCCCCAAATCTAGAAATCTCATGTAAATCCGAAATCATCAAAATCATGATACCAATAAATGGGGAATACGGGCATAAATCTCCATAATACTGCATAACCAATGAATATATGAATGCACCTAATATCATGCAATGAATGCAATATTTAAACTAGCATATGGAAGCTATAACATATTGCGACTATCAGTTATCAAGCTATGTCAATGAAAAGGTATTTTCTAAAGTGTACGTGACATGGCAATTACCGATGAAGATGTGTGTGAGCCGGAAAGCGAGTGTACATGGAGCATACGCGTCATCGGTAATGGTGCTGGTGTCCTAACATCATGGTTTTATAATTACTATATACACAATGGCATGCAATGAGGCGATAACAACAAAATATGGAAAATGAATAGTAAATACAACAATAATATGCAGAACATGAATAATAACGTAACAAGAAGGAATCTACCTTACTATACATGTGTTATACAGTTTTGCCGTTTGAAATAGTACGAATCGTGGTGTTTGAAAATAAGGACTACGGTGTTTTAAAGAAAAGATACGTCTTTTAAAATATCTGTAGTATCCCTTGGTATGTCTTTAAAATTCTCACGATTCGTCAGTTTTGGAAAAATAGGTATGACTCGGGTCCAATCTAACATCTACTAGGTAAACTACAGGTCTAACCAGCAATCAAATCGAAAGGGGTATGGAAACTGCCTAGATCTGAGTCGATATATATCAACATACATATATAGTCGGTGATCCCACCTCAATAGTACCACGTATGATACAATATATCTTATGACATCCTCGAGTCAAGAGTGCAGATCTATCATCAGTATATAACTCGTACGGTAAATCCATTATACGGCATCCCAAACTGGGTATGGGTCAATATCACATTTATCTCATTATTCATCTGGTATTCTCTTTATCAAATATCATGATCGGGGTACTGATCTAAGTCTAGTACAAAACTGATACCATCTATCTATATACATGCGTGTGTATGAAAACATCCTGTCGAAAGGACCCGCTAAAACATCATGTCGTATCTCAAATACGAACCCTGTCACATCACCGATCTCACGGCCTCAAGCCCAAACTCATCGACTCATCTCAAATCCCAAGTACTATCCTCATCATCCATGTATGTGTATATGAATGTATATATGCATAGTCCTATACCCATGCGTATATACATATATACACATCCCCATCTACGCACAAGAAAGTAATGTATGCAAGTCTGTGTGTGCGTGTGTAGGTGTAACAACTACTCTAGGGTTTCGCAACTAACCCAAAGCTAATCCATGAACACATAATCATATCATGAATAATCATTCTCGTATAATAAAACACCTATATATATATATATATATATATATAAACTATACTACGGACTGCGGGGGTGCTATACGCCATCCACCCGACTTCTCCCCGTAGATATAAATCTACTCACTGATCTTCGCTTGCCGATGCCAAGGTCGCCTCGCGCTTGCTTGTCGTCTAGAAGTCTTCGTGAGGGTACCTACAAATCATAACGCACTGTATCGCATTAAAATCCGACCCATGACCAAAACGACACATTAAACTCATATAGGTCAAAACCTATGTTTTGCTCTCTCAAATCAACTCAAAAACCCTCGACATCGGCGTACAAAAGCCGATTGATCGAGAAAAACTTCAAACGTACCAATCATGGTTTCACAAATCACTAATTATATATGAAATATGATTTAAATCATCAAAACATTAAAATTAATCAATTCGTTTTATTTCTCAAAAACCTAGTTAGCAAAAGTTTTCGTTTTAATTCGAAACTTGATGTTTTAACAAAACTAATGCCCAATATGTTCACTAAATAACTTAATTAGGTCATATAAACCGCTTTTATATTTTTATGACACTAATTTGTATAAATTCAAAAATTCTAGTTTGCAATTAACCAATTTTAACAATTTTATAGCAAAAATGCACAAACAACAATCTAGCTTGGATTTGCATGATCTAAAACATTAAACTACAATTTAAAATGTTAATAAAGTCATGAAAAACCTAATTATATTTTTCTCTTAATCAAATTCATAGTTTACAAAAACCTAGTTTTGTTAAAAAGCTTAAATTTGGACATTTTTCATGTAACAACTTGTAATTAGCAACTAGATTAGTTTTAACAAGTTTTCAAGATGCTATCCCACATCACATAGCCATGCACAATTGATCACAACCCAACTCCAAAACAAAACCCTAACTTGAATTTCTTAATCATGCAATTAAACCTAATTAACACTTAATTAAGCTAACTACAAGCAATTAACAGCAAATTAAGCAAAAGGGTTAGAATTTACCCAAACAATTTGAAGATCCCACAAGCACACATAGCCCTCCAGAATGCTCTCTTGTCACCACAATCCATGCATGTTAGGCTAAACTAAAATGGGTAAGAGTTGGATTTTGATTTTGTGGGAATTTTTGTGTTGATTTTGAAGCATTTGTGATGATTTTTGATGAGAAATGAGATGAGAAAAGAGGGGGGCTGCTATTGTGCAGGAGAATGGGGAGAGGCTCGGCTGAATGGGGATGGAGGAGAGAGAGTGAGGTGGGGAAAAGTCAAGGCAATACCCAAAAGTCAAAGCCTATACTCCTTTATCTAATTTCTTTCTTCATTGTTTTCTCTTCTTTTCTTTTGGCAAAACAAGTGGGGAAATGAGGGGGCCACTTGGGCTGCTGATTTGGGGAGAGGAGAGAGGGTGTGGGTGAGGGAAAAATGATAAATGTTATACCCCAATATCTATTTACACTAATTTCACTATTTAAGCCTTTTTTTCTTCGATATTTTCTAAAACTGTTTGACAGCTTCATTTCATTTCAAAAACAGCATATTAAAATTTTGTTTAATGTGTTATGATGCACAAAATTTGTTTCAACTCATTCCAATTTTTAATTTTCCCTAATTAAATGTATTAGTGACGGCTTAAAATAATATTAAAATAATTAATTTCGGCAATTTTTTCAGAAAATAAGAAATTTTACCGGTGGCTCAATAAACACCAAATACTAGCAATTATATAGCTAGAATATGTATATTTAATTTTATAATAAAGATATTTATATTTTGACTTTTTACGGAAAACCCCCTTATATTACCGATTTTCCGAATTTTCACCGAAACGATTTTCAAAACGCTACACTAGCGCGGGTGCAAAACATAAGCAACGTTTATTATATATCTCATATATAAATAGCCATTACAGATCACAGATAAACACATTTGGTATGCTAGGAATTCCGCATTTCATTTGAGCCTTTAATGAAAGACGGTTTCCACGCTCATGATGAATAGCCAAAACCCCACCGTAGAACCCTATGGGTGCAGCAAACTACCCGCCAAATTCCCTAAGTGAAGCAACCTCCCTCAACAAAGCGAGTAGGCCACTCGGCACTTCGAGAACCCGGTAGTTTGTGCACCCCACCTTAGGTCTGTCCTAGGAGCAAAAACAGTAAAAAGAAAATATACAACGGTGGCTACAACCTCAACCCGAATGTGCCCCGCAAAATAATATTACATCTCTTTTTACAAATTAAATGAATGAAAGAAAAACGCTCTTCTCACATCCCCGGCCATTCATCACGACGATCCAACTTATTCGTAGACACATACCATCACAAGATACCAATAACGATGTATGCAACCCCGACTAATCGACATATAGAAATTAGTCGACGTTTCCATAACACACATACACATCACCAAGCTTGTAAAGTAACCGAAACATTAGAATTCCGCATGAGATTAGCAAACTAAACCATTTTCCAACTCTTGAAAAAATCCAGTGAGCAACCTTTTAAAAACCGATCTTTTGGGCCAATCCGGGAGTCGAAACGAACTCGAAATCCGCCCGAACTTCGTGAAGGCGAAGAACAACATATTAACGTTTTAATGGGGGTACTCGGGGGGGGTACCCACCCCCGGGGGCTACCTCGAGGTGGCCCCAAAGGGTGTGCAGACCCGAGAGCACCCTGTTGGGGTGCTCCGGGTCACCCACCCCCAAGGACATCTTGAGGTGGTCTTGGGGTGTGGGTCCGGCCACTGGTCCCTCCCTGGGTGTCCTCGGTGTGAACGTGCTCCACCCCACGGCTTCTCGGTTCAAACCGTAAGCCCGCGGGGTGTGCAAATAATTCAAAACTTCGATTATCAAAACTGTTTTTTCGGCAGTTTTTGCATGAGAAAAAACGGCGGAATTCTAACATTGCTACAAGCTATTTAAGGATTATGATAAGCTATGATACCATGTTAGTGGATTTTGCACACCCTCACAACTCTTGTAAGGAGACGGAAGCGGTAACCAATAAAAATTCTTGCATGCAACACCCACTTAAAACATGATTAGTGCTTAAACCTTAACTAGCAAACTTATCAAGAGATTTAATCTACTATGAAAGTGTGCTATACCTATGGAACCGGTCCTTCGAGTCTTCTCTTTGTTGCAACTCCTAGGCTCCTTGATGGTTGTAAAGAGCTCGATCTCCGGCCACCTCTAGATCCAAGACGATCCACCCGAGAGCTATCGAACAAGATAGAAACTCTTCCCAAGAGTTTAACTAAGAGATCAAGATTGCTAGAAGTGACACTTAGATGATATAGAGATCAAGTAATGGATTATATTTGTCCCTTGACCTATGATTCACAACTCATGTTAAGGTTTAGGTCAAGATGTAGAGGAAGGAGAGAATTAGGAGAAAGAATGTGTATGTGATGAATGAATGAAAAATGAAGCATAACAAAAGATATGGCTCAAAACAATAATTGAAGCATGCATTATTTTTTCACAAAAATAATGCACCATGCCTCAATAGTAAACCTAAATGAATATAAAATGATTTGAGCCATGCCTTCAACCATGCTAAGACTTTTTCCAAATTCCACCTCATCATTTCCATTTTCTCAAAATGGAAATCCATTTATGAGGTGTCTCCTTCTAGAATGTATTCTTGTATAATTAGAAGAATACCCCTCACCGTATACCGTATAAGTATACCCATATTCGAATTCCGAAAAATATGAATACAAATAATCCAATAATATAATACCGGTATCCGGCTTAAACCAAAGCCTACCAGTATTATCCTTCCGATCATTATTCTTGTAACACTTACACGGACATGATCGAAACCCTACCGTAATAACTTACGGCCTTTACATTTTTTGACTGAACCAGGGAACTCTCTGTGTGGGACTCTAAAGACTCGACAGTACGCTGGCAGTGGGTTTAACCACAAGCACGTCAGCGGCATTAGCTGTGCGTAACGGCTACCCAGGTACATGACGAAAAGGTGGCCGACGATCGAACTCAACACAACCCTAACGAGCCTGTAAGCAACACTAACCGTACAGGTGTCTTCGTCTCATACGTCCCATATGAAGTCTAGGGGTGGTAAACGTCAGACCCAGTAACTTTATAAGTCATGCTGATTTATGGCCTATAACGGTTCGAGAAACTACTGATAACACTTATTAGTAAATCTCGAGAACCCTGGCCAGGGATTTGCTATTATGGCCGATCAAGCATAGCTCGACATCAACTCCCTATACCGGGAAAGACGAAACCCCTCCTATCGCTCACTGCCTCCATGCGATTCGGGACTGTACCCAAAATCCACCTATTTGCACAACTCAGCAGAGCCATGGTAGGGAGGAAATCAAAGCACAGTGGGAATCACCCAAGACACTATGAGGATCTCGGGTCTACAGACTAACCTGTATAAGTGTCACCAGAGAACTGTTATATGACAATAGGTATATATACCATCTAAGAGTTCTCGGCGAGTCCTGTTCGGTGTACCCATTCTCCAATGAGCACCTGTGTACAATCTTTGATGTCAAACACCAATGGTTGTTGGATCAACCATCGCCCCCAGGGACAAGAAACCTACACACTAGTCTACTCTGGTAATATCGATACCCTGTCTCGATATACCCTCGACTAGGAACAATTAAAGGATATGCTTATAGACTTCCCATGCTCCACTAGTATGATCTACATCATAATCCCGGTAGTCAAGCATAATCCCAAGGGCTTCATCAACATGTATATAAAGATATGAAATACAACAAATCACACGTTAAGATGAAGATAAACCAGATAGCA
This sequence comes from Agapanthus africanus, assembly GCA_030015575.1. Lineage (NCBI taxonomy): Eukaryota > Viridiplantae > Streptophyta > Magnoliopsida > Asparagales > Amaryllidaceae > Agapanthus > Agapanthus africanus. The sequence goes on along the minus strand of JASDDO010000022.1, from coordinate 308,628,974 downwards.
TACTATCATTTCGAGCAAAGATTGTTTCTGTACATATACATGCCTAGCATCCAATACAATACAGGCCTCTAGGGTATACATATTTAACACCGATGTGCACAAAATCTCATATCATGTGCCCACACGCACGAAAATCCAAAACAAGTGCGTCTGGTACGTATAAAACATCCAGTGCAATAGTATGCATAATAACAAACATCAAGTGCAGACACACACGAAAACATAAATCTGGTGCAACAAATAAATGAAATACAAATCTGGTGCAACTAATGCACGAAATACAACTCTGGTGCAACCAATGCACGAAATACCAATCTGGTGCATGTAATGCACCAAATACAAATCTGGTGCAACCAATGCACGAAATACAAATCGACAGTATCGAATCCACGAAACCATAAATACGTGCTACGAAGGCACAAATCGATACCAAGTGCAATAGATATGCACCAATCATAAACCAATGTAGTGATGTATGCAATATAAATCAAGTGCAATAACTATGCACAAAATATAAATCTCCTGTAGGTGCAGCCATGGTGTTAGTTATATGTATGCCCTAGAGGCCATTACCGTACATACGATGTATATTTTAATGGATGCTTTGATATATATAGGGAGGACTTTCTTGCTCGACATGATAGTATGCTATCTGGTTGTACTTTATCTTAACATATACTTTGATTGTCTCTATATTACATGTTGATAAAGCCCTTAGGATATGTACTCGACTACTGGGACTATGATGAGATCATACTAGTGGGGCCACGGTAGTCGACGAGTATATCCTATAACGGTTCCTAGTCGAGGGTGTATCGAGACAGGGCATCGATGCACCGGAGTAGACTAGCGTATACGCATCTTGACCCATATGATGGGCGATGGATGATCCCATATCCATCGGTGTTTGACATCAAGGATGCTGTACGGGTGCTCAATGGAGACTGGGTACACTGGACGGACTCGCCGAGAACTCCCAGATGGTATTATACCTCATGTCAGATGGCAGTTCTCCGGTGACACTGGTACAGAGTAGTCTCTTGACTCGAGATCGTTATAGAGTCTTATGTGATTCCCACTGTGCTTTGATTTCCATCATACCACATCCAAGAGGGCGTGCAAAAAGGTGGCTTTTGGGTACAGTCCCGAATCACATGGAGGCAATGAGCGATAGGAGGGGATTCGTCTCTCCCGGTATAGGGAGTTGATGTTGTGCTGTGTTCGATTGACTATAACCGGAAATCCCTGGCCAGGGTTGCTGAGATTTACTGGTAAGTGTTATCAGTAGTTTCTCGAACTATTATAGACCTCATATCGACACGACTTATCGAGCTACTGGGGTCTGACGTTTACCACCCCTAGGCGAGATATGCAACATATCAGACGACGAGACCGGACTGTGTGGGAGTGTTACTGTTTGGATTCACAGGAGAAGTTACAGGCTTGCTTGTTGATCTTCTGAGCGTTCAATACCTGGGTGGCTGTTACGTTTAGCTGACCGCTTGCAGCTTGTTGGTGTTTGATATGATCATCACCTACTGCCGGCATATTGACGATTCTTTAGAGTCCTACACAGAGGTTTCTTGGCTCAGGCAAAACGGAGTAGGAGCACATATGTGATATGTGCGGGATCGAGGATAATGCGATATGAGATACCGTATTCTATTCTCACGATATTTGATATCAGCCGGGTCATCGGATCAAGTGTTGATTCGATGAATCGGTACGGATAAATATTAGTCGGTTATATGCGATATAGTCGGATTGTCGGATCAAGTGTTGATTCGATAATTTAATGTATAATAATATATATGATATATTAAATTACATTAACTAATATTTTCTCACTAAAAGATTCTTTTTCTCACTCGGGTAATACATTGATATATATGCGATATATGTTAATTGTATTATTTTATTTGGTTACAATAAATATTATATATGTGATATATAATATTGTAACATGATATGATAACAAATGCAACATGTTTAGTAAAGATTAATCAAGATTAGGGTTTGATTTGGGTTAATGACTTCTAGTAGATTCTAGAAGGTTTTCTTTTTGTTTTGGAAAAGATATTTTCAAGTGATTCATTCTTAACCTAACCCAAACCCTAGCCTTGGTTAATTCTCTACAAAGGTTAAGTTAACCATGGTTGCATTATTGATCATTATCTTCTTTTCATTATTCATCACAAAAGGATTCTTATTTTTTTCTTCATCTTCTTCCTTCTTCTTTCTTCATGGAAAAAGCTCACTAGCTTTTTCGAAGTGATGAATAAATATGAGAAAAAGATAAATAAAGAGAGCAAAAATCCTACTTCATCATCCTCATCTTCCCTTGCCATTTAGATGAGGGTGTTCACATCATTTCATGAGTGTTAGCTTGTGTTAACAAAACTTCAAGGTAGATCATCTTTGTATCGAAGATCGGAAGCAAAGGTTGCATCTTTCTCTTCGTGGAACCTCTCGAGAGTCCGGAACCCGATGATCGCAGCGAAGGGACCTCAACACGGAGCATATGAAGTGAAGGACCGGATCTACAAAGGTTGTAATCCCTCTCACTTAGTGTTAAAATGTTTAGCATGTTAGTTTTCGCCTAATCTCTAGTTTAAAGATCCGTATTCGGGTTGTTCGGCACGGCTATTTTTTTAATCGGGCATGGTTGATGCCTCGTAGACCCTTGTGCGCGTGCCTAGCAACCCTACAGTGGTATCAGAGCCAAGCTTGAGCTTTAGGCGAAGTCTAGACGAAGTTTAAAGTCCGATCGAACGCCGAAACCCCGACAAGGAACCTTCTCTGTACATTTTTCAAAAATGTGGTTTTTTCTGAATTAAAAATTCTCAGAAAATTAAGGAGGAAAAACTAAGAATTACTGTGAAGTACGGACCTCTAACTCGAAAATTTGACCGCGAAACCGCGGCCAAACCATGGGTTTTGCGGTGGTTCCGCGGCCAAAATTTGGACTTAGTCCCTGAAATTTCATGTAATTATTTTTAGGCCCTTTCTTCTTAATTTTTTCTGGGAATATTTTAATTCCACTCAAGTGTTGAGTTTTCAAGGGTTGTATTAGGGAATCGTTGATTCGATCGGATAATTTAACTTTGTCTAGTTTGTCCGGATAATTTTTAGAAACTGTTAAAAAGTTCGAACGGATATCAATAACTCACTTTTTCCCCTGTCGGAAATTTTTTCAAAAGTTGGATTTTTTCTCGAGATTAAGAATGTTCTAAGTCGTGCAAGTAACGTGGTGGACCCTCTAGAAGACAACAAACCTTAACTCGATTATGTGACCGTCTTGAACTGCCTTTTGAACCTTAGGGTTTGGGGCAGTACGGCGTGCCACATGTGAGACGTTAGCTTGACCCTTCTACGGCTGGACCATTGGTACTGTGGCATGTGATGGATGTTTTTAAACTGATTTCAAGTGTTGAGATAAATTGGGGAAATCTTGGGTGTTTGATTATTCGATCGGAAAGTTTAACATTGTCTATTTATCTGGAATGTGATACAATATTTGGAATCCACAGGTAGTTATGAGATAACTAATTTGAATGTTGTAAATCTAGCAGTTTAGTCTCAGATGATCGGTTGCCACGGAATTTTGATATGATCAAAAGTCCGTCGCAATCACGTAGCGTACGCGGATACTCGCCGGGTAAACTTAATAGACAGCCATGCCCCATAGCCCCGACCAAGTGAGTGTAGGAGAACCCCGTCGCCGAAAGCATCCGTTCGGGTGCTCGCGGCAGCGGTGTTCCGCCTTAGTGCACTTCGTCGACGGCATCTGGAGGTGCGGCCGTCTACTAAAGTTTGCGACGAGCATTCGATCAGGACGTCGGGAATCTTGTTGAATTCCCCGACTTGACATTGAAAAGAGTTTTCGATAATGAGACTAAAATGCGCGGTTTATAAATGTTAGGCATGCGATGTCTAAGGAATTCATTTGGTTAGGCATGCGATGTCTAAAGAGATTGCGGATTCCAACTGTTGTAGTTTTATACTTTCTTTTCTGTGACCGTAAGCGTAGTATGTGATGTATCGCCGGCTTCGTTGCTATACATCAATGACAATCGGGATACGCATACTTGCTTACGTTGATGATATGAGATATTATGTGTTGCTGTGATATGTTATATTGGATCGTCGCGTTTGAATAGCCGGGGGTTTTATGTGAGATCAGAGTTTTTCTTTTTCATTCATGTAAAATTCATTTGTATGTAATATTCTTTTATTGGGGCACTTCCAGGTTGCGGAAGATGTCGCCGTTGTATATTATATACTTTTCCGCATTAGGTAGACCCAAGGTGGGGAGCACAAGTAACCGGGTTCTAGGGTCCAGTGGGAGACCATCTCGAGGAGTTGAGACCGGGTCTCCTAACCTTAGAATTGGCAGTGTTGCTTGCCGCTCTCGTAGGGGTCTAGGGATGTGGGTTTGGCTATTCATCGCGACCGTGGAATCCGTGTTTTATACAGGCTCGTATTGAAAACACGGATGTCCTAGTATATCCAATATTTCATATATGTTTCTTCTGCTGCAATGTTCTGTGATGAGATCATATTACTGCCTGAGACGAATGTTTATATTTTATATATATGAGATATATGTTATATTGCAGATTTCGTTTCAAAAGAGATGCTTGTGAAGCTAATAAAATGGGACTTCATTAATGAGATTAATGAAATAAAAGAAACCTAAAGATGTTGTAGAAACTTGTTTAAAAACTGGTAGCTCTAGTTCTTGCTTTGCATAGCGGTGTTCCTTGTAGAACATCCAGCACCTTATTCGATAAGGAAAGGACCGAGATCCTTTTACCGGGAGTGACTCCTTTAGCAATAACTGGCAGATGCTACAAACTAGGTTTGTCTTTTGATTGCTTCTATAGTTCTTGCTTTGCACAGCGGTATATATGATATATCCTGCACCTTATTCGATAAGGAAAGGGCCGACGATCCCTTCACCGGGAGTGACCCCTTTAGCAAAACTAGAAAAGCCTCAAAAACATTCCATTTAAAATCACTCGATTCTACAACGATATCAAGTTCATTACGCAAAGGGTTTTCCTAAAAACCTGTCGTAGCCCTCCGTCATTTCAGATAAGTCCTACTTAGTATTCGTTCTACGTTTGTTGACCTGCGTCAAGGCGTAGTGTGCGGTAGCTAACTAGTATTTATCTGTTTATGCATATGATGCATATTGGATTAGCGTAGTCGTGCGATTTTGTTGGCCTGCGTCAAGGGTCGTGCGGGTGGGTTTAATTCAATCAAGAAATGACGGGTTGAACTTGACTAGCGCACTGTGGTTTGTTGGCCTGCGTCAAGGTCATAGGACGCTAGGGGTAAAATATTATTGGGAATTTCAAGTGTTGAAATTTGCAATGAGATTGCATACCTTCTATGAGATAGTTGGATCCCGATACCCGCTGCGAGTAAGAGTTACTCCTGGGAGAGTTTTACACATTACAATTAGCCGATCAAGTAGGTGTCTAGAAAGGTGTTAACGGGGTTACGCCTCTGGGAAAATGAGGTTTAATTTAATTAGGTTCGTGCGAAAGCACGGGGGACCTCCCTCAAAGTACCGACACTGGCCTGGCTGAAAGATTGGCGAACTTGTAGCGTGTAATTAATCCCGGTTAGTCTTTCCTTTTTGGGTTTGAAGGAAGATTTGATTAAAACAGTGGGAGACATCCTGATTAGATATATTAGATAACCAATATAATCTTGCAAGAGCATACGCAGAGTGTTTTCTTCTCTCTCTCTCTCCTGGTAGCGACCATATCACGCCTTAATCAAGATAATACAACGGATATATTGACCGAACCCGCTTGTTATATTGAGCTGGGGAACGTTGGTTCCGCTCCAACTTATAATTGTTATAAGAAAGAGCAGGAAATTGGGGATTACCAGAATTCCCGTGCCGCCCAAACGAAGAAAGTGCATGTTGATGCATCATCTTCGGGTGTGTTCATTACACATAACTGTTTCTCAGTATCCTTTACGTCCTGGGTATGTGCTACCGGATCAGGATCCCGCATATGTAATCTGTTACATGGGCTACAGAAAGGTAGAGAACTGAGAACGGGTGATAAGTTTCATGAGATAGAAAACGGTGCAAGTGTTGCAGCCAAGTCTGTTGGTCACTATCACCCTGTATTACCAGAATACATTGATTCTGAACGAATGTTATTAGATACCGAACCTGATATACAAAATCATATCGGTCTCTTTATTAGTAAAGAAAGGATATAATTTTGTATTGTTGGATAATGTTTTGAACATTTCCTATATCAAGAGTTGATCGGTTCAGGCACGTTATTTAAAAGCATTGACGTTCTAAATCAAACTACAGTTCTTAGTATATAGAACACACACAAGAGGAAGAGTTCAGAAATGAACGAATCCTTCTTGAGGTATTGTAGACTAGGTCATGTCAATGCGACCCGACTAGCTAAGTTACATTGAGATGCACATTTAAATCTGTTTGAATTTATATCTTGTGAATCTTGCCAGTCATGTCACAAAGATAAGATGACCATAGCTCTGTTTATTGGAAACAGAGAAAGAGTTAGTGAACTCTTGGGATTGATACATGCTGATGTATGAAGGTCCCCTGTCTACACATGCCAAGATCGGTTCTTTGTACTTCATTACATTCTCTGATAATCTCTCAAGATTCAGAAATATGTTCCTGTTGAAACACAAGTCCGAACCTTTTGAGATATTCATAGAATATAAGTCAGAAGTAGAGAACCAAAATACGGGTAAAAGTATTATGTTCTTTGATGTGATCAAGGAGGAGAATACTTTAGCACGGAATTCCTGGACTATTCTAAAGGAGAATGAGATTCTCTCTCAGCATTACTCCTTCGAATACACCACAGCACGTCGGTGTATCGCGGCGGAGCAATAGCACCCTATATGATATGGTGTGCTCTATGATGAGTACTACTGAGTTTCCTATTTCCTTTTGGGAGTTATGCATTTGAGAAGCTGCATACCTATTGAATAGGGTTCAAATCAAATTAGTTGCCTACCACTTCATATGCGATATGGAAAGGGAAGAGCCCATATCTTAAGTTTTTTAAGATTTGGGGTTGTCCGGCCTATATCTAAAAGCAAAATCCGGACAAGCTCGAGGCAAGGTCTGTTATGTAGAACTGGAAATGTTCCAGCTATACAAACTACAGCTGATAATTTGGTAGAACCAAAGGATTCAATAGTTTCCAACGAACCTCAGCCTCTCTGCCGATCTAGTAGGGTTCCTCACCCACCTGAGAGATACTTTAGTTTCTCTATGACAGTGGGAGCGAGGATTGCATCATGAGATGATGACCCAACTAGTTTCGGGCTGGCCATCAGGAGTGGGACTCTGTAAGAATGGCTGGATGTTTATCGATCTGAGATGGAATCCTTATACACCAACAAAGTGTTAGTTATATGTATGCCCTAGAGGCCATTACTGTACATTGGATGTATATTGTAGTGGATGCTGGGACATATATAGGGGAACTTTCTTGCTCGACATGATAGTAAGCTATCTGGTTGATCTTTACCTTAACGTGTATACTGATTGTCTCTCTGTTACATGTTAGTAAAGGCCTTAGGATGTGTACTTGACTACCTGGACTACGATGCGTATCAAACTAGTGGGGACATGGTAGTCCATAAGTACATCCTTCAAAGTCCCTAGTCGTGGGTGTATCGAGACGGGGCATCGATATACCAGAGTAGACTAGCGTATACCTTCTCGACCCATACAGATGGGCGATGGATGGTCCCATATCCATTGGTGTTTGACATCAGAGATGATGTACGGGTGCTCAGTAGAGACTGGGTACACTGGACGGACTCGCCGAGAACTCCCAGATGGTATTATACCTTACGTCAGATGGCTGTTCTCTGGTGACACTGGTACAGAGTAGTCTGTTGACCCGAGATCGTCATAGAGTCTTGTGTGGTTCCCACTGTGCTTTGATTTCCACCTTACCACGTCCAAGAGGGCGTGCAAAACGGTGGTTTTTGGGTACAGTCCCGAGTCACATGGAGGCAATGAGCGATAGGATGGGATTCGTCTCTCCCGGTATAGGGGGTTGATGTTGCGCTGTGTTCGATTGGTTATAACCGGAAATCCCTGGCCAGGGTTGCTGAGATATACTGGTAAGTGTTACCAGTAGTTTCTTGAACTGTTATAGACCTCATATCGACACGACTTATCGAGCTATTGGGGTCTGACGTTTACCACCCCTAGGCAAGATATGCGACATATCAGACGACGAGACCGGACTGTACGGTAGTGTTACTGGTTGGATTCACTGGAGTGTGAGCGGGCTTGCTCATCGATCTTCTGATCGCTCAATACCCGGGTGGCCGTTACGTTTAGCAGACCGCTTGCGGCTTGTGGATGTTTGATATGATCATCATCTGCTACCGGCGTATTGACAAGTCTTTAGAGTCCTACACAGAGGTTTCCTGGCTCAAGCGAAACGAAATAGGAGCACATATGAGATATGTGCGGGACCGAGAATGATACCAGTATGTGATACTGTATTCATTTCTCGCGATTTGTGACATTGATCGGTTATATGCGATATAGCCGGGTTATCGGATCAAGTGTTGATTCGATTAGTTGTTACTGTTGATATTAGTCGGTTATATGCGATATGACCGGATCATTAAATCAAGTGTTGATTTAATGATTTAATGCATAATTATATATTTGATATATTACTTTGCATTAACTAGTATCGGTTCATTTAAGATGGATTTTCTCACTCGCATGTGCACATCGTATATGTGATATATTTTTGTGCACTTGATTGTATCATGTTTGATGATACATGATAGCTAGGGTTTGTGTAAAGACTTATACCATTGTTATGTTAATGGTTAGGGTATTGGTTTTATTCATTTATTTATTTATCTATTCGTTTTTGAGAAATAGATAAAAGAAAAACAAAAATGGTTTCTTTCTTTCTTTCATGAAGCTTGTTGAACCTTCATGAAGCTTTGACCAAAGCAACCATTCTTGTCTTCTTCTCTAACCCTAACCATTCAACCTAACTCAAGTTAACTCTCTACACATAAACATGGTTAATATTATGATAAGTATTCTTTTTTCTTTTGTTTTTATTTAACTTATCATATTATTATCTTCTTCTTCTTCTTCTTCAAGATGAAGAACCTTGCATCCATCAATGGTGATTGATGAAAAAGAGTGAGAAATCCAAATCTGAAGTGAACCCACCTCCTATTTCTTCATCCTCTACTTGCCAAGTAGTATAGGGTGTTTTCTTCACAAGTTTCTTGACTTGGTGAAGTAGGAGCTTGATCTAGTGATGCCTCGACGTAGATCATCTTCGGCATCGACGTCGACGACCTACCCGCCTATTTCTCCGATGAAGCTGACGCGAGAGTCCAAGATCGGATTTGTACAGCGGAGAGGACTTCATCATGGAGCTATAGAGGTGGAGAAATGGATCTACAAAGGTTGTATTTCCGTTCTTTTAGTTTAGTTGTAAACTAGTTTCATTTTTCGCCTAAATTTCTAGTTAACGATCCGTATTAGGGTTTCTCGGCACTTGTAAAATTGTAAATTAGCATGGTTGATGCCTTGTGAGACCTCTTGAGAGTGCCTAGGAACCCTACAGTGGTATCAGAGCTACTAGGCATTGGATGTCGACCTATTGGGGGTTCTCACTGTGTGACAGTGTGGCGAAGCATAGGCTCTTACCCCAGGGTGTCCCGAGACCGGAAGGTGTTCCGCCGGGTTGTAGTCCTCGCGAGGGGGCATGCGTAAAAAGTAGCGGCTGAGGGACCCGTTGGTGCCACGGCGACCCCATTGGATTGGGTGGCTGCCTGACCTACAGTGGTATCAGAGCCTAGCTAGAGCCTTAGGCGAAGTCTAGACGACATTTGAAATCCGAACGAACATCGAAACCCATTTCCAAAATGCTCTCTGGAAATTTTCTAAAAATTTGGATTTTTGTCAATTAAAAATTTTCAGAAAATAGAGCAGGAAAGTCTAAGAGTTACTGTAGAAAACGAACCCCTAACTCCACTAAAGCGCCGCGGAACCGCGGCAATAGCCTCCTTTTACGGCGGTTCCGTGGCCGTCTGTAATGATTAGGGAGTCGTTTTCATACAGTAATGCCCGTATCTGTTGCCTCTGTTCTCTGGGAAGTTTTAATCTGCACTCAACAGTTGAGTTTTCTGGGGTTGTATTTTGGGAGTGCGACTATTCGATCGGGTTATCAAATTTTGTCTATATGTGTTTTCCGGATAATTCCGAATATGTTAAAAAGTTCGACCGGATGTAAATACCCAATTTTTCCCCTGTCGGGAAATTTCCAAGTGTTGGATCTTTCCGTAGTTTAACGACGTTCTAAGTAGTGCAAGTAACTCGATGGACCCTCTAGAAGACAACAAACCTTAACTCGATTATGTGACCGTCTTGAACTGCCCTTTGAACCTTCGGGTTTGGGGCAGTACGGCGTGCCACATGTGAGGCGTTGGCTTGACCCTTCTACGGCTGGACCGTTGGTACTGAGGCACGAACTGAATGTTTTTAGACTTGTTTCATGTGTTGATCTGTATCGGGAAAACTTGGGTGTTTGAATGTTCGATCGGAAAGTTTAACATTTTCTAATTATCTGGAATGGGATACAATAATTGGAATTCACAAATAATTATGAGATAACTGAATGAATGTTATAAACATAGCACTTTAGTCTCACTTGATCAGTTGCCACGGAATTTTGATGTGATCAAAAGTCCGTCGCAATCACGTAGCGTACGCGGATACTCGCCGGATAAACTTAATAGACAGCCTCACTCCATAGCCGTGACCAAGTGACTGTAGGAGAACCCCGTCGCCGAAAGCATCCGTCCGGGTGCTCGCGGCAGCGGTGTTCCGCCTTGGTGCACTTCGTCGACGGTATCGGGGGTGCGGCCGCCTACTAAAGTTTGCGACGAGCATTCGATCAGGAAGTCGGGAATCTTGTTGAATTCCCCGACTTGATATTGAAAAGAGTTTTCGATAATGAGACTGAAATGCGGGGTTTATAATTGTTAGGCATGCGATGTCTAAGGAATTCATTTGATTAGGCATGCGATGTCTAAAGAGATTGCGGATTCCAACTGTTGTAGTTTTACACTTTCTTTTCTGTGACCGTAAGTGTAATATGTGATATCGCCGGTTTCGTTGCTATATGTCAACGACAATTGGGATGCGCATATTTACTTTCGTTGATGACATGTGATGTTATGTGTTGCTGGATATGTTATATTGGATCGTCGTGTTTGAATAGCCGGGGGTTTTTATGTGAGATGAGTGTTTTTCATTTTCATTCATGTAAAAACTTGTATGTAATATTCTTTTATTGGGGCACTTCCAGATTGCGGAAGTTGTCACCGTTGATGTATATTATTTACTTTTCCGCACTAGGATAGACCCAAGGAGGAGGGCATAAGTAACCGGGTTCTGGAGTCCAGTGGGAGACCAACTCGAGAAGTCGAGTCCGGGTCTCCTAACTCGAGAATTGGTAGGGTTGCTTGCCGCTCTCGTAGGGGTCTAGGGGTGTGCGTTTGGCTATTCATCGCGACCGTGGAATCCGTGTTTTATACTGGTTCGTATTGATAACACGGACGTCCTAGTATATCCAATATTTCATATGATTCTTCTGCTGCGATATCTGTGATGTGATAATGTGATGTTCTGTGATAGATACAGTATATAGTATATATGATATATTATATAGGCGTTACTTATGTTTTACACCCGCGCTAGCCCTGCCCCGCTCTGCCGTTAGTTACCTAACCTAACGGTGCATGACGGGACATCGAGGCGGATGCGGATGGCATAAGTGTACGTCGTATTTATCTGTGATGTTTAGGTACTTAAATGATGGGACTTCATTAATATGATTAATGAAATAAAAGAAACCTAAGATGTTGTAGAATTGAATTTCAAAATAAAACAGGTAGCTACAGTTCTTGCTTTGCACAGCGGTATATACGATATATCCTGCACCTTATTCGATGAGGAAAGGACCGAGATCCCTTCATCGGGAGTGACTCCTTTAGCAATAACTGGCAGATGCTACACACTCGGTTTGTCTTTTGATTGCTTTTAAGAGTTTTTGCTTTGCAAAGTGATATATATGATATATCCCGCACCTCATTCGACGAGGAAAGGACCGACGATCCCTTCACCGGGAGTGACTCCTTTAGCAAAACTAGAAAAGCCTAAAAAACACTCCATTTCAAAAATCATTTGATTCTACAATGATATCAAGTTCATTACGCAATAGGTTTTCATGAAAAACCTGTCGTAGCCCTCCGTCATTTCAGATAAGTACTAGTTAGTATTCGTGCTGCGGCAGTTTGGCATTCGTCAAGGCGTAGTGTACGGTAGCTAACTAGTATTTATCTGCTTATGCATATAATGCAGATTGGATTAGGGTATTCGTACGGCGTTGTTTGGCATTCGTCAAGGGTCGTGCGGGTGGGTTTAATTCGATCAAGAAATGTACGGGTTGAACTTGACTAGTGGACTATGGGTTGTTTGGCATTCGTCAAGGTCATAGAACACTAGGGGCAAAATATTATCGGGAATTTCAAGTGTTGAAATTTGCAATGAGATTGCATACCTTCTATGAGATAGTTGGATCCCGATACCCGCTGCGAGTAAGAGTTACTCCTGGGAGAGTTTTACACATTACAATTAGCCGATCAAGTAGGTGTCTAGAAAGGTGTTAACGAGGTTACGCCTCTGGGAAAACGAGGTTTATATTAATTAGGTTCGTGCGAAAGCACGGAGGACCTCCCTCAAAGTACCGACACTGGCCTGGCTGAAAGATTGGCGAACTTGTAGTGTGTAATTAATCCCGGCTAGTCTTTCCTTTAGGGTTTGAAGGAAGATTTGATAAAAAGCAGTGGGAGCCATCCTGATTAGATAAAATAATAACCAATCTATTCTTGTTAGAGCGCACGCTGAGTGTTTTCTTCTCTCTCTCTCCTGTTAGCGACCATATCACGCCTTAATCAAGATAATAATACGGATTATTGACCGAACCCGCTTGTTATACTGAGCTGGGGAACATTGGTCCCGCTCCTACTTATAAATGTTATAAGACAGAGCAGGAAATTGGGGAATACCAGATTTCCCATGCCGCCCAAACGAAGAAAGTGCATGTTGATGCATCATCTTCGGGTGTGTTCATTATACAGAACTGTTTCTCAGTATCCTTTACGTCCTGAGTATGTGATACCAGATCAGGATCCCAGTTATGTAATCTGTTACATAGGGCTACAGAAAGGTACAGAACTGAGAACGGGTGATAAGTTTCATGAGGCAGAAAACGGGGCAAGAGTTGTAGCCAAGTCTGTCGGTCACTGTCACCCTGTATTACCGATACATTGATTCTGAACGAATGTTATTAGATACCGAATCTTATATACAAAATCATATCAGTCTCTTTATTTGTAAAGAAATGATAAAATTTTGTATTGTTGGATAATGTTTTGAACATTTCCTATATCAAAAGTTGATCGGTTCAGGCACGTTATCTAAAAGCATTGATGTTCTAAATCAAACTACAGTTCTTAGTATACGGAACACACACAAGAGGAAGAGTTCAGAAATGAACGGATCCTTCTTGAGGTATTATAGACTAGGTCATATCAATGCGACCCGACTAGCTAAGTTACATTTAGATGCATATTTAAATCAGTTTGAATTTACATCTTGTGAAACTTGCCAGTCATGTCACAGAGATAAGATGACCCTAGCTCTGTTTACTGGAAACAGAGAAAGAGTTAATGAACTCTTGGGATGATACATGTTGATGTATGTAGGTCCTCTGTCTACACATGCCAAGACCGGTTCTTTGTACTTCATTACATTCTCTGATAATCTCTCGAGATTCGGACATATGTTCCTGTTGAAACACAAGTCCGAACCTTTTGAGATATTCACAGAATATAAGTTAGAAGTAGAGAACCAAAATAAGGGTATAAGTATTATGTCCTTTGATGTGATCAGGGAGGAGAATACTTGAGTACGGAAATCCTGGTCTATTCTAAAGGAGAATGAGATTCTCTCTCAGCATCACTCCTCCGTATACACCATTGCAAGATGGTATATCGGGGCGAAGCAATCACACCCTATATGATATGGTGTGCTCTATGATGAGTACTACTGAGTTACCTTTTTCCTTTTGGGAGTAATGCACTTGAGAAGCTGCATACCTATTGAATAGGGTTCCAATCAAATCAGTTGCCTACCACTTCATATGTGATATGGAAAGGGAAGAGCCCATATCTTAAGTTAGTTAAGATTTGGGGTTGTCCGGCCTATGTCTAAAAGCAAAATCCGGACAAGCTCGAGGCAAGGTCTGTTATGTAGAACTGGAAATGTTCCAACTGTACAAACTGTAGCTGATAATTTGACAGAACCAAAGGATTCAATAGTAACCAACGAACCTCATCCTCTCCGCCGATCTAGTAGGGTTCCTCACCCACCTGAGAGTTACTTCGGTTTCTCTACGACAGTGGGAGCGAGGATTGCATCATGAGATGATGATCCAACTAGCTTCGAGCTGGCCATCAGGAGTGAGACTCTGTAAGAATGGCTGGATGTTTATCGATCTAAGATGGAATCCATGTACACCAACAAAGTATGGACTTTGGTTGCTATATCTGAAGGGTTAAATCCCCATCAGGAGCAAGTATATCTTGAGAAGATTACTTGGTGTAGATGGAAAAGTTGAGACTTTCAAAGCTAGACTTGTTAAAGGTTTTCGTCATCGACCAGGCGTGGATAATGATGAAACCTTTTTCCAGTGGCTATGCTTAAGTCCATCCAGATCCTACTTGCCACGGCTACATACCATGACTATGATATCTGGCGGTTGGGTGCCATGACTGCTTTTCTAGATGGTGTTTTAGAAGAGTGCGTCTGTAAGTACACAGCCAGAGGGCTTCGTAGACAGTGGGAGCAGCGGAAACGTGTACAAGATGCTTTATAGGATAAAGCAGGCATCGCGGAGTTGGAACATCTGTTTTGATGTCGTAGTCAAAAAGTTTGACTTCATCAAAATGGTAGATGAACCTTGTATATACAAAAAGGTAGTAGGGAGTATGGTAGCGATTCTCGTAGAGTACGTGGATGACATACTCTTGATAGGGAAAAAGTTTCCTATGCTACGCTCGATCAATCTCCGCTTATCACAATGATTCTCCACATAGGATCAAAGTGATACCTACTAAATCCTGGATTTTGGATCTATGAGATAGATCTAAGTGGATGTTAGGATACTCACTAGTTGTAGTGAGATGGTATCAGTTGATCCTGGGGAGAATCACTGGAAGGGTTTCAGGGTGATAAAGACGACTGAATGTCAGTCACAGGAATTGTCTTTACCCTCAGTAAAGGGACGGTATGTTGGAAGAGTTCCAAGCTAGATACCATGGCATACTAGATGATAAAGGCATGATACATCGCTACTTAAGATGCTACCATAGAGGCTGTTTGGGTGTATAATGGTTCATTAGATGAACTTAGTTCCTCCCATTGTGTGACAATGGAGTTGTGGCTTATGCCAAGGAATGTCCGTCCCATCAGTGATCCAGACGTATTCTAAGGCAGTATCACCTGATCATGGAGATGGTTGATCTCCAGGGTGATCGAGGTAAGGAGAGTAGACTCAGAGGATAACACGGCGGATCCACTCATGAAGGCCTATTCCCAGAGAGAGACTTTTTTTTGGGATGGTTGAGTATGAGATACTACAACCACTGCTATCAGATGGCCCTAGTGCAAGTGGGAGATTGTTAGTTATTTGTATGCCCTAGGGGCCATTATTGTACATTGGATGTATATTGTAGTGGATGCTGGGACATATATAGGGAGGACTTTCTTGCTCGACATGATAGTATGCTATCTGGTTGATCTTTACCTTAACGTGTATACTGATTGTCTCTCTGTTACATGTTGGTAAAGCCCTTAGGATGTGTACTTGACTACCTGGACTATGATGCGGATCATACTAGTGGGGACATGGTAGTCCATAAGTACATCCTTCAAAGTCCCTAGTCATGGGTGTATCGAGACGGGGCATCGATATACCAGAGTAGACTAGCGTATACCTTCTCGACCCATACAGATGGGCGATGGATGGTCCCATATCCATTGGTGTTTGACATCAGAGATGATGTACGGGTGCTCAGTAGAGACTGGGTACACTGGACGGACTCGCCGAGAACTCCCAGATGGTATTATACATTACGTCAGATGGCAGTTCTCTGGTGACACTGGTACAGAGTAGTCTGTTGACCCGAGATCGTCATAGAGTCTTGTGTGGTTCCCACTGTGCTTTGATTTCCACCTTACCACGTCCAAGAGGGCGTGCAAAACGCTGGTTTTTGGGTACAGTCCCGAGTCACATGGAGGCAATGAGCGATAGGAGGGGATTCGTCTCTCCCGGTATACGGGGTTGATGTTGCGCTGTGTTCGATTGGCTATAACCAGAAATCCCTGGCCAGGGTTGCTGAGATATACTGGTAAGTGTTACCAGTAGTTTCTCGAACTGTTATAGACATCATATCGACACGACTTGTCGAGCTATTAGGGTCTGACGTTTACCACCCCTAGGCAAGATATGCGACGTATCAGACGACGAGACCAGACTGTACGGTAGTGTTACTGGTTGGATTCACTGGAGTGTGAGCGGGCTTGCTCGTCGATCTTCTGATCGCTCAATACCCGGGTGGCCGTTACGAGCAGACCGCTTGCGGCTTGTGGATGTTTGATATGATCATCATCTGCTACCGGCGTATTGACGAGTCTTTAGAGTATTCGTTCAGATAAGTCCTACTTAGTATTCGTTCTACGTTTGTTGACCTGCGTCAAGGCGTAGTGTGCGGTAGCTAACTAGTATTTATCTGTTTATGCATATGATGCATATTGGATTAGGGTAGTCGTGCGATTTTGTTGGCCTGCGTCAAGGGTCATGCGGGTGGGTTTAATTCAATCAAGAAATGACGGGTTGAACTTGACTAGCGCACTGTGGTTTGTTGGCCTGCGTCAAGGTCATGGGACGCTAGGGGTAAAATATTATTGGGAATTTCAAGTGTTGAAATTTGCAATGAGATTGCATACCTTCTATGAGATAGTTGGATCCTGATACCCGCTGCGAGTAAGAGTTACTCCTGGGAGAGTTTTACACATTACAATTAGCCGATCAAGTAGGTGTCTAGAAAGGTGTTAACGGGGTTACGCCTCTGGGAAAACGAGGTTTAATTTAATTAGGTTCGTGCGAAAGCACGGGGTACCTCCCTCAAAGTACCGACACTGGCCTGGCTGAAAGATTGGCGAACTTGTAGCGTGTAATTAATCCCGGCTTGTCTTTCCTTTTAGGGTTTGAAGGAAGATTTGATTAAAACAGTGGGAGACATCCTGATTAGATATATTAGATAACCAATCTAATCTTGCAAGAGCATACGCTGAGTGTTTTCTTCTATCTCTCTCTCCTGGTAGCGACCATATCAGGCCTTAATCAAGATAATACAATGGATATATTGACCGAACCCGCTTGTTATACTGAGCTGGGGAACGTTGGTCCCGCTCCAACTTATAATTGTTATAAGACAGAGCAGGAAATTGGGGATTACCAGAATTCCCGTGCCGCCCAAACGAAGAAAGTGCATGTTGATGCATCATCTTCGGGTGTGTTCATTACACATAACTGTTTCTCAGTATCCTTTACGTCCTGGGTATGTGATACCGGATCAGGATCCCGCATATGTAATCTGTTACATGGGCTACAGAAAGGTAGAGAACTGAGAATAGGTGATAACTTTCATGAGATAGAAAACGGTGCAAGTGTTGCAGCCAAGTCTGTTGGTCACTATCACCCTGTATTACCAGAATACATTGATTCTGAACGAATGTTATTAGATACCAAACCTGATATACAAAATCATATCAGTCTCTTTATTTGTAAAGAAAGGATATAATTTTGTATTGTTGGATAATGTTTTGAACATTTCCTATATCAAGAGTTGATCGGTTCAGGCACGTTATCTAAAAGCATTGACGTTGTAAATCAAACTACAGTTCTTAGTATACAGAACACACACAAGAGGAAGAGTTCAGAAATGAACGAATCCTTCTTGAGGTATTGTAGACTAGGTCATGTCAATGCGACCCTACTAGCTAAGTTACATTGAGATGCACATTTAAATCTGTTTGAATTTATATCTTGTGAAACTTGCCAGTCATGTCACAAAGATAAGATGACCATAGCTCTGTTTATTGGAAACAGAGAAAGAGTTAGTGAACTCTTGGGATTGATACATGCTGATGTATGAAGGTCCCCTGTCTACACATGCCAAGATCGGTTCTTTGTACTTCATTACATTCTCTGATAATCTCTCAAGATTTAGAAATATGTTCCTGTTGAAAGTCCGAACCTTTTGAGATATTCATAGAATATAAGTCAGAAGTAGAGAACCAAAATACGGGTAAAAGTATTATGTTCTTTGATGTGATCAAGGAGGAGAATACTTTAGCACGGAGTTCCTGGACTATTCTAAAGGAGAATGAGATTCTCTCTCAGCATTACTCCTTCAAATACACCACAGCATGTCGGTGTATCGAGGCGGAGCAATAGCACCCTATATGATATGGTGTGCTCTATGATGAGTACTACTGAGTTTCCTATTTCCTTTTGGGAGTTATGCATTTGAGAAGCTGCATACCTATTGAATAGGGTTCAAATCAAATTAGTTTCCTACCACTTCATATGGGATATGGAAAGGGAAGATCCCATATCATAAGTTTTTTAAGATTTAGGGTTGTCCGGCCTATGTCTAAAAGCAAAATCCGGACAAGCTCGAGGCAAGGACTGTTATGTAGAACTGGAAATGTTCCAGCTATACAAACTACAGCTGATAATTTGGTAGAACCAAAAGATTCAATAGTTTCCAACGAACCTCAGCCTCTCCGCCGATCTAGTAGGGTTCCTCACCCACCTGAGAGACACTTTAGTTTCTCTATGACAGTGGGAGCGAGGATTGCATCATGAGATGATGACCCAACTAGTTTCGGGCTGGCCATCAGGAGTAGGACTCTGTAAGAATGGCTGGATGCTTATCGATCTAAGATGGAATCCTTATACACCAACAAAGTGTTAGTTATATGTATGCCCTAGAGGCCATTACTGTACATTGGATGTATATTGTAGTGGATGCTGGGACATATATAGGGAGGACTTTCTTGCTCGACATGATAGTATGCTATCTGGTTGATCTTTACCTTAACGTGTATACTGATTGTTTCTCTGTTACATGTTGGTAAAGCCCTTAGGATGTGTACTTGACTACCTGGACTATGATGCGGATTATACTAGTGGGGACATGGTAGTCCATAAGTACATCCTTCAAAGTCCCTAGTCGTGGGTGTATCGAGACGGGACATCGATATACCAGAGTAGACTAGCGTATACCTTCTCGACCCATACAGATGGGCGATGGATGGTCCTATATCCATTGGTGTTCGACATCAGAGATGATGTACGGGTGCTCAGTAGAGACTGGGTACACTGGACGGACTCGCCGAGAACTCCCAGATGGTATTATACCTTACGTCAGATGGCAGTTCTCTGGTGACACTAGTACAGAGTAGTCTGTTGACCCGAGATCGTCATAGAGTCTTGTGTGGTTCCCACTGTGCTTGATTTCCACCCTACCACGTCCAAGAGGGCGTGCAAAACGGTGGTTTTTGGGTACAGTCCCGAGTCACATGGAGGCAATGAGCGATAGGAGGGGATTCGTCTCTCCCGGTATAGGGGGTTGATGTTGCGCTGTGTTCGATTGGCTATAACTGGAAATCCCTGGCCAAGGTTGCTGAGATATACTGGTAAGTGTTACCAATAGTTTCTCGAACTGTTATAGACATCATATCGACACGACTTATCGAGCTATTGGGGTCTGACGTTTACCACCCTTAGGCAAGATATGCGACGTATCAGACGACGAGACCGGACTGTACGGTAGTGTTACTGGTTGGATTCACTGGAGTGTGAGCGGGCTTGCTCGTCGATCTTATGATCGCTCAATACCCGGGTGGCCGTTACTTTTAGCAGACCGCTTGCGGCTTGTGGATGTTTGATATGATCATCATCTGCTACCGGCGTATTGACGAGTCTTTAGAGTCCTACACAGAGGTTTCCTGGCTCAAGCGAAACGAAATAGGAGCACATATGAGATATGTGCGGGACCGAGAATGATACCAGTATGTGATACTGTATTCGTTTCTCGCGATTTGTGACATTGATCGGTTATATGCGATATAGCCGGGTTATCGGATCAAGTGTTGATTCGATAAGTTGTTACTGTTGATATTAGTCGGTTATATGCGATATGACCGGATCATTAAATCAAGTGTTGATTTAATGATTTAATGCATAATTATATATTTGATATATTACTTTGCATTAACTAGTATCGGTTCATTTAATATGGATTTTCTCACTCGCATGTGCACATCGTATATGTGATATATTTTTGTGCACTTGATTGTATCATGTTTGATGATACATGATAGCTAGGGTTTGTGTAAAGACTTATACCATTGTTATGTTAATGGTTAGGGTATTGGTTTTATTCATTTATTTATTTACCTATTCATTTTTGAGAAATAGATAAAAGAAAAACAAAAATGGTTTCTTTCTTTCTTTCATGAAGCTTGTTGAAGCTTCATGAAGCTTTGACCAAAGCCACCATTCTTGTCTTCTTCTCTAACCCTAACCATTCAGCCTAACTCAAGTTAACTCTCTACACATAACCATGGTTAATATTATGATAAGTATTCTTTTTTCTTTTGTTTTTATTTAACTTATCATATTATTATCTTCTTCTTCTTCTTCTTCTTCTTCTTCTTCAAGATGAAGAACCTTGCATCCATCAATGGTGATTGATGAAAAAGAGTGAGAAATCCAAATCTAAAGTGAACCCACCTCCTATTTCTTCATCCTCTACTTCTTGCCAAGTAGTATAGGGTGTTTTCTTCACAAGTTTCATGACTTGGTGAAGTGGGAGCTTGATCTAGTGATGCATCGACGTAGATCATCTTCGGCATCGACGTCGACGACCTAGCCCGCCTATTTCTCCGATGAAGCTGACGCGAGAGTCCAAGATCGGAATTGTACAGCGGAGAGGACTTCACCATGGAGCTATAGAGGTGGAGAAACGGATCTACAAAGGTTGTATTTCCGTTCTTTTAGTTTAGTTGTAAACTAGTTTCATTTTTCGCCTAAATTTCTAGGTAACGATCCGTATTAGGGTTTCTCGGCACTTGTAAAATTGTAAATTGGCATGGTTGATACCTTGTGAGACCTCTTGAGAGTGCCTAGGAACCCTACACAAAGTATGGACTTTGGTTGCTTTATCTGAAGGGTTAAATCCCCATCAGGAGCGAGTATATCTTGAGAAGATTACTTGGTGTACATGGAAAAGTTGAGACTTTCAAAGCTATGCTTAAGTCCATCCAGATCCTACTTGCCACGGCTACATACCATGACTACGATATCTGGTGGTTGGGTGTCATGACTACTTTTTTAAATGATGTTTTGAAAGAGAGCATCTATAAGTACACAGCCAGTGGGCTTCGTAGACAGTGGGAGCAGCGGAAACATGTGCAAGATGTTTTATATAATAAAGCAGGCATCGCGGAGTTGGAACATCTGTTTTGATGTGGTAGTCAAAGAGTTTGACTTCATCAAAATGGTTGATGAACCTTGTATATACAAAAAGGTAGTAGGGAGTATGGTGGTGATCCTCGTAGAGTACGTGGATGATATACTCTTGATAGGGAAGGAGTTTCCTATGCTACGCTCGGTCAATCTCCGCTTATCACAAGGATTCTCCATATAGGATCAAAGTGATACCTCCTAAATCCTGGGTTTTGGATCTATGAGATAGATCTAATTGGATGTTAGGATACTCACTAGTTGTAGTGAGATGGTATCAATCGATCCTGGGGAGAATCACTGGAAAGGTTCCAGGGTGATAAGGACGACTGAATGTCAGTCGCAGGCATTGTCTTTACCCTCAATGGAGGGAAGGAATGTTGGAAGAGTTCCAATCTAGATACCGTGACATACTAGACGATTAAAGGCAAGATACATCGTTACCAAGGATACTGCCAAAGAGGCAGTCTGGATTTATAAGTTCATGAGATGAACTTCGTTCCTACCATTGTGTGTCAATGGAGTTGTGGCTTTTGCCAAGGAACTACCGTCCCATCAGAAATCCAGATATAATTCTTAGGCAGTATCACCTGATCATGGAGATGGTTGATCTCCAGGGAGATCGAGGTTAGGAGAGTAGACACAGAGGACGACAGCGCGGATCCACTCACAAAGGCCTTTTTCCCAGTAGAGACTTTTATGGGATGGTTGAGTTTGAGATGCTTCAACCGCAGCTAATTGTTGGGTATGCGATACCACAACAGATGGCCCTAGTGTAAGTGGGAGATTGTTAGTTATATGTATGCCCTAGAGGCCATTACTGTACATACGATGTATATTGTAATGGATGCTTGGATATATATAGGGAGGACTTTCTTGCTCGACATGATAGTATGCTATCTGGTTGTACTTTATCTTAACATGTACTTTGATTATCTCTATATTACATGTTGATAAAGCCCTTAGGATATGTACTCGACTACTGGGACTATGATGAGATCATACTAGTGGGGCCACGGTAGTCGACGAGTATATCCTATAACTGTTCCTAGTCGAGGGTGTATCGAGACAGAGCATCGATGCACCGGAGTAGACTAGCGTATACGCATCTTGACCCATATGATGGGCGATGGATGATCCCATATCCATCGGTGTTTGACATCAAGGATGGTGTACGGGTGCTCAGTGGAGACTGGGTACACTGGACGGACTCGCCGAGAACTCCCAGATGGTATTATACCTCATGTCAGATGGCAGTTCTCCGGTGACACTGGTACAGAGTAGTCTGTTGACCCGAGATCGTCATAGAGTCTTGTGTGATTCCCACTGTGCTTTGATTTCCATCATACCATGTCTACGATGGCGTGCAAAAAGGTGGCTTTTGGGTACAGTCCTGAATCACATGGAGGCAATGAGCGATAGGAGGGGATTCGTCTCTCCCGGTATAGGGAGTTGATGTTGTGCTGTGTTCGATTGGCTATAACCGGAAATCCCTGGCCAGGGTTGCTGAGATTTACTGGTAAGTGTTATCAGTAGTTTCTCGAACTGTTATAGACCTCATATCGACACGACTTATCAAGCTACTGGGGTCTGACGTTTACCACCCCTAGGCGAGATATGCAACATATCAGACGACGAGACCGGACTGTACGGGAGTGTTACTGTTTGGATTCACAGGATAAGTTACAGGCTTGCTTGTTGATCTTCTAAGCGCTCAATACCTGGGTGGCTGTTACGTTTAGCGGACCGCTTGCAGCTTGTGGGTGTTTGATATGATCATCACCTACTGCCGGCGTATTGACGATTCTTTAGAATCCTACACAGAGGTTTCTTGGCTAAGGCAAAACGGAGTAGGAGCACATATGTGATATGTGCGGGACCGAGGATAATGCTATATGAGATACCGTATTCTATTCTCGCGATATTTGATATCAGCCGGGTCATCGGATCAAGTGTTGATTCGATTAATCGGTACGGATAAATATTAGTCGGTTATATGCGATATAGCCAGATTGTCGGATCAAGTGTTGATTCGATAATTTAATGTATAATAATATATATGATATATTAAATTACATTAACTAATATTTTCTCACTAAAAGATTATTTTTCTCACTCGGGTAATACATTGATATATATGCGATATATGTTAATTGTATTATTTTATTTGGTTACAATAAATATTATATATGTGATATATAATATTGTAACATGATATGATAACTAATGCAACATGTTTAGTAAAGATTAATCAAGATTAGGGTTTGATTTGGGTTAATGACTTCTAGTAGATTCTAGAAGGTTTTCTTTTTGTTTTGGAACAGATATTTTCAAGTGACTCGTTCTTAACCTAACCCAAACCCTAGCCTTGGTTAATTCTCTACAAAGGTTAAGTTAACCATGGTTGCATTATTGATCATTATTTTCTTTGCATTATTCATCACAAAAGGATTCTTATTTTTTTCTTCATCTTCTTCCTTCTTCTTTCTTCATGGAAAAAGCTCACTAGTTTTTTCCAAGTGATGAATAAATATGAGAAAAAGATAAATAAAGAGAGCAAAAATCCTACTTCATCATCCTCATCTTCCCTTGCCATTTAGATGAGAGTGTTCACATCATTTCATGAGTGTTAGCTTGTGTTAACGAAACTTCAAGGTAGATCATCTTTGTATCGAAGATCGGAAGCAAAGGTTGCATCTTTCTCTTCGTGGAACCTCTCGAGAGTCCGGAACCCGATGATCGCAGCGAAGGGACCTCAACACGGAGCATATGAAGTGAAGGACCGGATCTACAAAGGTTGTAATCCCTCTCACTTAGTGTTAAAATGTTTAGCATGTTAGTTTTCGCATAATCTCTAGTTTAAAGATCCGTATTCGGGTTGTTCGGCACGGCTATTTTTTTAATCGGGCATGGTTGATGCCTCGTAGACCCTTATGCGCGTGCCTAGAAACCCTACACATGGTGCACAGAAACATAAATCACGAAACTCAATCATCGAAACTCAAGTCCAAGCGATAAAAGTATGATACTCGGATCACAAAACGCAAATCGTAATAACTGACATTGAGGTACACCTCCTACAATGTCGAAAAATATGCCGGTGCGCCCAAAGCTGGCAGAGCAAGATCATCTACTTGCCTCCTACTCACGATATGGTGTCCTCGGTCTCAGGGTTCCCGTTTTCTCTGTGGATTACAAATCCCACGATCCTTCGGCTCATCGGCCCGGTTAGGTGTACTAACGGAACTGTCCCACTCCAGAACTCCTCTGATCACCGTTTAGCCAATCAACATGACCACTCTCAAACTGCACATTACTATTGGCGGCATCCGGCCCTCTGAATACGCATGATATAACTGATCTTGGGTGCATGTCTCTATTGCTGCGGTTTCTTGGAATGAACCTGCTTGCGGCTTCTTCCGATCTCACCTATGCCGAACTATACGAAGGTTGGCACTCTTGCTTAACTCTTTTCTCATAACCGAACAGCTGCGTCCTCAGCATAGCTTTCATGTGGAATTTGGCTGTATCTAACGTCTCTGCACACATATCAATCCTCTGGCATCAACGGAGAGTAACAACCGCTCGTTAACATCTCGCACGAACCTCTTGTTCTACTCGTCTTTATTATTGTCCACTTCGACGTCATCTCTTGCTGTCTACATATTGCAATTCGTTCTCGGCTAAAGTCAATCTGGAGTCTCTCAAAAAGACTCGAAATTACGAACTCGGTATCTTCATCACCCTGTAGAAGATATCTACCCGAACACGTCCTCGGGACTTGTCCAAATCATCTAAGGAATACAATTTATTCGTCCATTCTCGATCAACTCACAATGCATCTGGGTGAGGTCCTTCTGTCTGAAACTCGTCAACTTACCGATCTCACATCAGAGCATTCAACGAACAACGTCATCTCTTGATCGATCTACTCTAGATCCAAGTAAGATCCTTCAATTGGAATTCTTCAACTCAACTGAGCCTGCATCGGCACATCAAATCTGATGAATCATATCAGTCGCTCAACTCGAGATAGACTAGCTATCTCCTGTCACATCTCTGCCTGGAAGCTCCAGCGGTCTCAGCTCATAGACTCTGGAAACGACATCCCATCAATCTCAGCAATAGCTGGGTCATCTGTCTGCATGGTAGACAACATCATGATCTCTGAGGTAGGCCGTACATCAACATTCCTCTCAATCTGGCAGCCTATCAATGGCCCGATCATCCGGTGCAAAACCGAACACTCGCCTCTAACAAGAGATCGCAACACAATACTATACCTACACGTCCCCATGTCACCAGAAACAACATGGTTAGTCATCTTCCATGACGAGCTCGCCCTGACCGCAACACTAGCAGCAACTCAATCTGCGCTCAAACCATGGTGACAGGAACCTCAAGCAGGTATCGATGAAGATAGATCAAATGAACGAAAGAAATCAACAGATCCCAAATGGATATATGATCATAGAAACGAATAGTATCACAGATCTCAAGATATGCACATCCTAAGGTTTCTTAAGTGGAGTATCGTATCATAAATATACCATGGAATATACGTACGGTACGTCACTCTACTCAAGAAACCTACTCCATCAATCAAGGTCAACCTATGAACGAAAGTTCGGGTCTGATACCCAGTCAAGTCTATGTTTTGTAAGGTCAAGTCTAGGTTCCGAAATATATACGCCCTAGACTCCGCATAGTCCAACACAGACTCAAACCAAGGTTAAACTTAACGCTCTGAGACCAACTTTGTCATGACCTGTAATTTAGCACGTGACCGGCACTTAAATCAAACAACGTCTAAAGGCGTAACGTAAATCAAGTAAGCCGAAGCCCTGAAAATCTAAACCTTTTTGCGGAAAATAGTGGGGGTGCAGTTTTGAAATAAAGGTATAACGAATCATGTTTTTCCTAGAATGCATAGGTAATGAAAAATGAAAATGCAAGTGGGTTATACTACAGTTGAAAACATGTTTTGTCTTTAAAAATTTGGGCAGCACCTCCCTTGTATATTTTGATCCAAAACCATATACACAACAATAAATAGGCATCCCCAAGCGGGAGCTAGCTCTTCGCCAACCGGCGGAATCACAACCATGCAATAACATATATACGACGCCCAACGGCGAAGAATCAACCCAGAAAGAACAAATAAAGAAGCAAGACATCAAAACTCAAGAGAAGCGATCATAAACCCATCGCTCTAAGTCCCGCACAACACCCAAGTCTGACAAGGTCTACCAATATATAACGTCTAGTTCTGATTTGGTTTGATCTGATGGAGACTATCTAGATACAACGGAGTATAAAGTACTAGAGTGGGAACGATCCAATGTGTGTCCCACCTACCAAAGCAAAGCACCCTGGATGAAGCTGTGTGCCTGATATACCGTAACTGATCCTAAGCGGTCAAACCTGCAAGAACTGTAGCACAACGGGGGTGAGTTGCCAACTCGTGGGTAGAAAACATCAGCAAGTAGAAATCGAATAAAACAACGATTTCCTAAGTCACTATATCCTGAAGGTAATACTATCATATCTGGGGTGACCAAGTACGTATATACGTCAACAATCGAGTCAATGCAATGACATATATATAAATAAACATCTGACATCATATGCCTATATGCATGTGGATATCATCCACGTGTCGATCAACGACACAAACAATATCATGGAACCTGAGTGTCCCACACCGACACTTAAACATCATGAAAACATATGCCTGTATATATATGAGGATATCAACCACATGTGTCCATTAACGACACATCAAAATCATGGAACCTGAGTGTCCATGTAACGCCTTGAAAAGTCGTTTTGGTATTTTCCCGATAATCGGTAAATAAATGGTATTTTTCCGTAAATAGTAATTATAATTATTTTTCAATATAGGCCTAATTATACCTAATTTAGATAGGTATTTGCTAGTATTTAGTAGCTAATGAGTCACTTATAAATTTCTAGTTGTTTAAAAAAAATTCCCTAATTTATTATTTTTAATATTATTTTAAGCTGTTAAAAATACATTAAATTAGCGATAAATACAAATTTGAATGGGCTAATTACTTTCTTTAGAACCATGACAACAAAAATCTAGTTTTTAATATAAATTTTTAGTATGTTATTTCCAAGTTCAAATTAGTTATAATCAAAGGAAATTAAAATTTTAAATAAACTAAACTAAAACTTGCAATTATAAACTTGTGGAGGGTCTTTTTGCATGAAATTTTCTTTACAACCTCACACACATCCTCACCCCCTCCTTTTGGAAGAGCCCACCTCTGGAATCAGCAGCCCACTTCCCCCCTCCTTTTTGCCTTCAACTCATGTGAAAAGAAAAGTTAAGAAAGGATTAAAATATGTTAATTTGAGGTATGGGTTTTAGGTGATATGGTATGGTTTGACTTTGGAAATTTCCCACAACACACCCTCACTTTCCCCATCTTCCTCTGGCCGAAAGCCCCTCCCAGCTGCTGTCCCCAAAATTTCCTTCTCTTTTCTCTTCAAATTTCATCAAAAAACACATCAAAATCCACAATTTCTTTCACAAATTCAAAGCAAACCCTTAATCCATATCTTCTCAAACCTAATTTGGTTCAAAACTTGGAGAAAGGAGGTGTCTTGGGAGGCTAGAGCAAGCTAGGGTTTGGACTTATGAGGTATAATTTCAATCTATGGTTAATTAGTAGTTTAAATATTGCTAAATTAGAACTTTGAAGTGTTATTTTTATGCTAATCTCATTCTAGGTTTTTAAAGAGAGTAGTTTGATTTAAACTAGGGTTTTAGCACACCATTACTACGTTAATTAATTTTATTTTGCTATCTAGTTGTTATTCTAACCTAATCTAAGAGGTTAACTTGCTATTTGGGCTTCAAATTTGTTTTAATTTAAGTTTTTCAAGTGTGAAATTTGATTGGAATTGATAGTTTATAAAATCAAGAAAGGGTTTGTTTATGGAAAATAGGATTTGAAGCATTGCTAATGAGTTGGAATTTAATTGCAGTGGCTATCTAGTGGTTTAACTTAGATGATTAATTGTGAATGTGGCCATTAAGTCGTTAAGTTTCGATGTTTGCACCAAATTTGCAAGTTTTGTGCTTACTAGGTTTTTTATACATTTATGTGGTGGATTAATTGTGATATCTTGGCGAGATTATTGGCATCTCCTACGACTTATAGGGTGTGAGAATGCGAAATTTTGGTTTGCTCGGGTCTTAGTTTCGACGGTTGTTCCGAGCGACAATTCTAGTTAAGGCTGTAGTGTTTTTTCGTGTGTGTTCTGCGCACCTGGTGCACATTGTGCCTAACTCGTAGATGTTGACCCTTTCTTTTTGTTACATGCGTCGTTTCATGATTTGTAACCTTATGTTTTGTGTTGTGCAAATTCCAGGATCGGTCACGGAGACTTCGGACGCAGCACGAAAAGGGAAAGCGGTGATTGGACCTAGCTAGCTGGGGATTTCCGATGAGTAGATGTATATATCTATGGGGGAAATCGTTTGGATGGCGCGAGGCACCCGATAGTATAGAATTTCTAGTAATACTAGCTTGTTGCATATGGTTCCTAGTCACGTACTTTACTACATTGCATGACCTTTATATCCATATATGTGTTAATTCATCGTGTAGAAACCATTAAAATGAGATATGCGACACAAGAAATATTTGGCTTGCTTAGTTCGTTTTATATAATTGTGCAATATCGTCTCATAGGACACTTGCACCATTACCAGGTTTTTATGCGGCACGAGCACTATTCATGTGAACACACACGCCTTGGTAATTGCTATTCCATAAACACTAGATAACTTGTTTAAACCGGAATTTAAAATAATTTCACCATATAAGACGTATAAACCGGTACTAATATGTTAAATTCCGCAAGATTAACATGTATAATTGCTAGTCATATGCATGTACCTAATTACATCATTCGATTATACATAGTCTTTTAGTCATTCATCGCAGTTCGCATTATGGATACTGTAGGCATTCATCATCATTGACATGCGTACTTATGGTACCTTCTTTCTTGAGGATTTCAGCATTTGAGATTTATGAGATTTTGGAGAAACCGCAAGGATTTAATAAAATTGATATCATTTTAAATATTGCAAGTTGCGGTTTTCTCGTGATATGATACTTGTGTCGTCCACCATGAGTTTTATGTTAGTTTTCGTGACCCGTTTCGAGGAGTAGGATGAACCGTCTCGGGTACATGGTGGGCCCGGTAAGGTACCCCGGGGCAAGAAGTTCGAGTAGTAGACGATGAGCCTGGCAGGGACGGACTACCTACCGGTGATTGTTGGTGCGGAGGATATCCGGAGGATACCGACCGTGGTCGTGAGATATTAAGACATTAATACTTGAGATGGGCCATTCCGGATTGCCGGAGCCCGAGACTTTTTGAGATACCTATACTTTGGGACACTGAGATATTCATTTGAAGTTTCAATTCTGGATACGGATTTCTGTTGATTTAATTGATATTACTTCAGATATTTCAAAAGAGTTTTCTAAGATGAAAATAATGATTTCCTCATATCAGCATATTCAGATCATGTGTTAAATTGCATTCATGTCGCATACATGCTAGTACTTCATACCATATTAATATTGTAGAATTGTGACACTTTGCGTACATGCTTACGATAGTCTTTATAGATGTTACATATTACTCACGAGTTAGCAACTCACCCCCTTTGTGCCACAGCCTTTTTGCAGCTCCGATCCGTTGGCCCGGTAGCGGCGGACGCGTTTCCTCCTTTTGCTGGATTTGAGGCTTTTGCTCGTAGGTGGGTTATGTGATTATTTTGTTTCCACCTTGTATATTCATTGTATCTACTGTACTCCATCTACTGTATCTTCTGCCAGTACTGATGTATATTGACTTAGAGACGAGGCAATGAGATTTGTGGGCATGTATGTTGTTTCTTTGGGTCGTGCTCACTTGAGTCGACGTGTTGCTTATTACTTGTGCCTTTTATGCTTATTTTTGCACATTGATGATTTATATTGCGTGGGATTTGAGTCCGCCTTGGGGCGAAGAGCTAGCTCCCGCATGGGGATGCCTTATTTCTTGTATTCATATATATATTCCTGTTTGTACCCATTTGGGCGCCAGTATTTACAAAGGAGACTCTGCCGAAATTTTCGGAAAAAAATGGATGTTGCTTTTAAAAAGCTTGATGTGACTTATTGGATTAAAATCGCTTTCAATAAATTGGTTTTCCTTCACTCTACTGCTTATTTGGTTTTGATTTCTGGGTTTTGGCTTACTTAGATTACGTATGCCTCGAGACGTTTCGTAATTTAAGTGCCAGTCATGCTCCGTACTTTTCGGGTCGTGACAAAGTTGGTATCAAAGCGATAGGTTTTACCTTTCTGAGTGTAGGATGACCCTTGGTAGATGGAGTAATTGACTTAAGCAGGGTAACGTAGCGTGTGTATGTCCGCGGCATACTTGCGATACGGTACTCCGCCTAGGTGACTTTAGGATATACTTGCTTGAAAATTCCTTCTTCAATTCTGTGTATCCTATGATTCTATTGCACTGTTCTTATCTTCCCGTTTCCTGTACCAGCCACTATGCCGCCGAAGGCTACGAGAGCGCAGAGGGCTGTCGCCCGAGATGAGATCCGAGCAGGCTCATTCGAGACGAGGACCGAGCAGGGTGGTGTACCTACGCCTCAGGGACAGACTGATCCGCATTCCCCAAGCTGCATGGATAGGCTAGAGTCTGGTATGGAGGAGTTACGACAGATGATAGGAGGTATGCAGGAGTTACAACAGATAGTGGGATCCTTAGTAAAGGCCAGTCGTGCACCGAGATCGGAAGACGTACCTACTATAGCACAGACTATGGTAGTACCTACTGTCCAGACAGTCGCTCTTACTACAGTGGCTATTCCAGTATCACTACAGGATTTCATGAGGCTGAGACCCCCAGTCTTCATCGGCACCGATGCAGCGGAGGACCTGCGGACATTCCTTGACAATTTAGCTAGGATTTACCGTTCGCTTAGATGTTCCGACGATAGATGGTAGAGCTTACGAGTTTCCGTCTGGAGGGCCTTGCGCAGACATGGTGGGAGTCGGTCGAGAGAGGTCGAGCTGCAAGTCTACCTTCTATGACTTGGGCCGAGTTCACAGCAGTATTTCTAGAATGTTTCTTTCCAGAGAGCGTTCGTGATGCTCGAGCTCGTAGTTTTGAGGCTTTGCTCAAGACTCCAGGGATGAAAGTGCCCGAGTATGATATCCAGTTTACTCAGTTGTCCCGATATGCTCCGTACTTGGTTGATACTGAACAGAAGAGGGTAAAGAGGTTAGTGCCGGGACTCGACACACAGTTATTTCTTTCCATCGGCGCCCAACACTTTGACACCTATGCAGCTATAATGGACACGGCCTTACGGATGGAGGCGCGCATTTTAGAGACTTCGGCCGTTTCTGGGACGAAGAGGATTCGTACCGATATGCCAGCTCAGAGGCATCATGCTAGATTCTTTCCGAGAGATGGTGGCGGCAAAGGAGTTGGACGGCGTCGGCTATTTGGTTCTTATCCGCAGGGAAAACAGGCGTCGCCAGGATGTTTTGGGTGCGGGAGTCCGCACTATCGTATCAGAGACTGTCCGGTGAGACGACAGGGAGCGGCGACAGTTCCACACATGACATTACCACCTTCACCACCTCCTCAGAGAGCTCTACTTCCTGCCCCCGGTGATGCTCCATGTCAGTTAGGCGCCTCCAGAGGCCGTGGACGTGGTGGTCCTATTCAGAGAGGATGAGGAGGCCGATGACGAGGCCGAGGACAGCTAGCTATTGGTGGGGGACAGGCTCGAGTGTTCGCTTTGACTCCGCAGGATGCACAGGCATCCAATGCCGTTGTGACAGGTACCTTGCCAGTATGTTCTTTTGACGCACGAGTATTATTCGACCCAGGTTCCACACATTCGTATGTATCTACACACTTTGCACCGATGTTGGGCCGTGAGTCATCGTCGTTAGATCAGCCTCTTGTTGTTATTACTCCGGTAGGCGAGTCGTTTGTCCCTCGTTTTGTGTTTCGATTGTATTCCGTTCGTATCGGGGAGAGGGATTCATCGGTTGATTTGATTCTCCTCGATATGTTGGACTTTGATGTGCTTCTGGGCATAGACTGGCTGGCCACTTGTTATGCATCTGTGGACTGCCGTGAGAAGGCAGTCAGATTTAGCTTTCCGGGAGAGCCAGTCCTTGTTATTCGGGGAGACCGCAGCGTCACCCTTCCCAGCTTGATTTCGTCTCTTCGCGCCGGTCAGCTATTGCGGAAGGGATGTCAGGGATTCTTAGCATATGTTTGTGATACTTGAGCTGTAGAGGTCCTGTTGGAACAGGTCCCGATTGTTACTGAGTTTCCTGATGTTTTCCCTGACGAGATGCCTGGGTTACCGCCTGAGCGCGATATTGCTTTCTGCATTAACTTGATTCTCGGCTCGGGGCCTATTTCTATACCGCCTTATCGGATGGCCCCGGCGGAGCATAGAGAGCTGAAGGATCGGTTGCAGGATTTCTTAGATAAAGGGCTTATTTGACCTAGTGTGTATCGCGTAGGGTGCTCCTGTCCTGTTCGTCAAGAAGAAAGATAGCAGTTTGCGCTTGTGCATTGATTATCACCAGCTGAATAGAGTTACCGTACAGAACAGATATCCCTTACCACTTATCGATGATTTGTTTGACCAGCTTCAGGGTGTGGGATACTTTTCGAGGATTTACTTGCAATCGGGTTACCATCAGTTGCGGGTGCGGCAGGAGGATATTCCGAGGATGGCTTTTCGCACACGTTACGGGAACTATGAGTTTTCGGTGATGTCGTTCGGACTCACCAATGCACCAGCCGTGTTTATGAACTTGATGAACCGCATTTTCAGGCCATATCTAGATCTGTTCATCATCGTGTTTATTGACGACATTTTGGTGTATTCCCGGAGCCGAGAGGAGCACGAGCAGCACTTGCGGATCACATCACAGACCTTGAGGGAGCACCAGCTTTTCACAAATTCTCCAAGTGCGCATTTTGGCTTAACAACGTTGATTTCTTGGGTCACGTGATTACGAGAGAGGGCATATGTGTGGACCCGAATAAGATCGAGGCCGTTCAGCATTGGTCCAGACCGGCATCAGTTATGGAGATCCGCAGTTTCTTAGGCCTGGCTGGCTACTACCGACGATTTGTTCAGGACTTCTCCCGTATTGCTGCACCGTTGACCGGGTAGACCCGGAAGGGAGTTCCTTTTGATTGGACCGAGGCGTGCGAGCATAGCTTCCAGCAGTTGATGACTCGTCTGACTACTGCACCTGTGTTGTCATTACCTTCGGGATCGGGCGGATTCATGGTTTATTGCGATGCTTCTCGAGTGGTTCTAGGTTGCGTGTTGATGTAGCATGACAGGGTTATTGTGTATGCTTCTCGGCAGCTGAAGACACATGAACAGAACTATCCTACACACGACTTAGAGATGGCTGCAGTGGTGTTTGCACTCAAGATCTGGAGACATTACCTATATGGCGAGTCGTGCCAGATATTTACGGACCATAAAAGGTTGAAGTACATATTTCAGCAGCGAGACCTGAATCTGAGACAACGTCGTTGGATAGAGCTGGTGAAAGACTATGATTGCGAGATCTTTTACCATCCGGACAAGGCGAACGTGGTGGCTGATGCTTTGAGTAGGATGCCCGGAGGTAGTTTATCTTGTTTGAGCGCCGTACAGAGGCAGTCATCAGTAGATTGGCAGATTCTATTCGATAGCCGAGTGCAGTTCGAGTTCACTCCAACAGAGGGACAGCTTGCGCATGTTTGTGCACGTCCGTAGTTGCTCGACCGTATTCGAGAGGCACAGCCCAGTGATGACCGTCTTTTAGAGATCATAGAGCAGGTTTGGCAGGGCAGAGTTTCCGAGTTCGTGATCGATGATCAGGGGGTACTGCGATTTGGGACTCGATTGTGCGTACCAGATTCTGAGGGACTGCGGTGTGAGATTCTTGAGGAGGCCCATAGATCGATGTATAGTGTTCATCCCGGTTCCACCAAGATGTACCATGATTTGCGAGATGTTTACTGGTGGGACGGAATGAAGAGGGACGTCACTCATTTCGTGTCGAGATGCCTGACTTGTCAGTAAGTCAAGGCCGAGCACCAGAAGCCCGCGGGAGAGTTGCAGCCTTTACCCATTCCAGAGTGGAAATGGGAGCAGATTTCTATGGACTTCATCGTGGGTCTACCCAGGACCAGTCGAGGGTATGACTCCATTTAGGTGATCGTGGATCGTTTGACGAAAGCGGCTCACTTCCTGCCAGTGAAGACCACTTTCGGACTTGCTTAGTATGCCCAGATTTACATCGACGAGATCGTACGGTTGCATGGTGTCTCGACGTGTATTGTGTCAGACCGAGGCACCCAGTTTACCAGCCAACAATGGCAGAGACATCAAGAGGCGTTGGGCACACGAGTTTCAGCACAGCATTTCATCCGCAGACCGACGGCCAGTCAGAGCGGACTATTCAGACTCGAGAGGACATGCTCCGAGCATGCGTTTTATACTTCGGAGATAGCTGGGATCATCATTTACCTTTAGTAGAGTTCTCCTACAACAACTGCTTCCAGGAAACTATTCAGATGGCACCTTTCGAGGCCTTGTATGGGAGGAGATGCAGATCGCCCGTCTGTTGGACAAAGCTTAGCGAGAGCAGTATTTTGGGGCTGCAGATCGTGCAGGAGACGACCGAGAGGATACAGTTGATTCGAGATCCGATGAGAGCGGCCCAGAGCAGGCAGAAATCGTATGCGGACAGACGCCGTCGCAGACTAGAATTCGTAGTTGGCGATCATGTTTTTCTGAGGGTCTCTCCAATGAAGGGCGTGATGAGGTTTGGGCGAAAAGGAAAGATTAGTCCCAAATTTGTAGGTCCCTTCGAGATCCTTGAGCGTTTCGGAGCAGTTGTGTATCGTTTGGCTCTTCCACCCAGCTTTCCTGATGTTCACCCCGTCTTCCACGTTTCGATGCTCCGCAAGTACCTTCACAACCCTTCTCATGCGATTCAGCACCCGACGATCCAGTTGGAGTGTGACCTTTCTTTTACAGAGCAGCCGGTGGTCATCCTGGATCGGCAGATGAAGAAATTGAGATCAAAGGTTATACCAACCGTCAAGGTCCTTTGGCGTAGCCCGAGCAGCGAGGAGGTCACCTGGGAGACCGAGGACGAGATGAGGAAGAAATATCCCCATCTCTTTGAAGGTATGCGTAGCTAGATTTTTAAATTCGGGGACCGAATTTCTTTAAGGGGGTTGTAACGCCTTGAAAAGTCGTTTTGGTATTTTCCCGATAATCGATAAATAATTGGTATTTTTCCGTAAATAGTAATTATAATTATTTTTCAATATAGGCCTAATTATACCTAATTTAGATAGGAAATTGCTAGTATTTAGTAGCTAATGAGTCACTTATAAATTTCTAGTTGTTTAAAATTTTTCCCCTAATTTATTATATTTAATATTATTTTAAGCTGTTAAAAATACATTAAATTAGCGATAAATACAAAATTGAATGGGCTAATTACTTGATTTAGAACCATGAAAACAAAAATCTAGTTTGTAATATAAATTTTTAGTATGTTATTTCTGTTGGAGATAGTGCCCTCAGAGTCAATTATTGGATCACAGGCACGTGATTGCAATGATTGAGGGAGGACCTGTCCCAGTAGGACAGTCTTACTCGAGATGATAGTATGCTATCTGGTTTATCTTTATCATCGTGTACTGCTTTAGGTGACCTGACATGTCGCTATTACACATTGATAGAGCCCCTAGGATTCTTGCTTGACTACCAGCATTATGATGGCGATCATATACGTGAGAGCTGGCGGTCTAAAAGCACATCCTTAAAAGGTCCCTAGTCGTAGGAGTTTCGAGACAGGGCATCGATACTCCATTAGTAGACTAGTGTATACAGTCGAGACCCCGACGAGGGGCGGTGGCCGGTCTCACAAGCCACTGGTGTCAGTTGGTTCACCTAAGATGTATACAGGTGCTCATTGGGTTATGAGTACACCGGACAGGACTCGCCGGGAACATGCTAGTTGGTCTTATACCAGATGTCAGATAGCAGTTCCCTGGTGACATGTGTACATGTTAGTTCATCGACCTGAGATCGTCATTTGTCTCGTGTGAGTTCCCACTGTGCTTTGATTACTACCCTACCACGGCTCAAAGGAGTCGTGCAAACAGGTTTTAGTTGGGTACAGTCCCGAGCCACATGGAGGCAGTGAGCGGATCTGCAGGGGTTCGTCTCTCCCGGTATTGGGGGTGAGGTCGCGCTGTGTCTAGGAGAGCCATTACACAAAGCCCTCGGCCGAGGCAGGAGATTTACTGGTAGGTATTCCAGTAGTATCTCAGGGTGTTCTGGGCTGCGCTCCGACACGACTTGTACCGCTTTTGGGGGTCTGACTTTTACCAACCCCCTAGGCCCGACATGCGATGCTCATAGACGAACGGACCGGACTGTACGGATATTGTCACTGATAGGCTCAGTAGGGTGTCAGGATGAGTTCGCTCATCGACGTCCCTTTGGGTCAATAGCTGGTGGCCCGTCACGTATTGGCTTATACCTCTGACGTGCTAGTGGTTAAATCCACAGCCATAGTATTGACGAGTCTTTAGAGTCCACCACACTTTCAGTCACTCAAGCTTTCGGGCGAAACGCTGTAGAGGCCGTATGGAGATATGGCTGGGTCCGATCAGATACGTGCGGTATTGCACGGATCAGGATCAGACAGTTTTGTACTAGTGGCCGTATAGTTATATGGCAGGGTTCGATCTGATACGTGCGGTATTGCACGGATCACGATCGAACGGATATTACTAGCCGGCTTTGTCTTAAGCCGGTCCAAGTTTAGTACAGTGTAGATTTTGTCTCATTGCATTTGTATCCGGTCGGAATACAGATGCGGGTGTGTATGCACAGTATCGGGGTTTTCCTATAATTTATTACGAGACCAGTTTTCTGGAGTTGCCAGTTTGCATTCCGTTCCGGCCGGTTTTCCTTTGTTCTTTCCAGGCCGGACTTTTCCGATGGAGGGGGTAATTTGCAGTTTTGCAAATTCCTTTTGGGGAGGGGGTTTCTTGCTTATTGGTAGCATCATGATAGTTCTTCATGATGAGATGCTTTCTTAGTATTTTCCTTGCTTTATGAGATTAGAAAGATTAGGATTGATTTGTGTTATGATGGGAGCTTTGCTTTATGATGTGTTCACCTTTTCTTTTTCTCCTACACTCACCTCCCTTCATGAGTTTTGTTTATCCCTCCACCATTCTCCATTTGTAGGGGCCGGCCACATTTCCTAAGGGAGAGGAGAGAAAAATGAGAGAGTGTGGTTGTTCTCATTTTTAGCTATCACATATTATTCATTCATGCAACAAAAGAGAAACCCTCTCCAAAGTTCTTGATTCCTCCATCAAGGCAACATAACTCCAAAGAGACATAGCACTACACATTCTACAGCAAACCTTGGGCACGTCGACTAGCCAGCTTCATGCCCGAGTTGCCTCGGTATTGAGGCGGGAGCCCGTAAAAGATGCAGGCGATGTGGTGCCCCCTTCGGTGAGGAGGCGACGATATGGAGACAGGACTTTCCGCGGGAGATCGGGACGATGAAGAGAAGACCGGAAGACTCGGATCACTTGGTATACTTCTCTCCCCATCTCTTGTTAGCTAGTATAGGTTAATGGTTAACGATCCGGGTTTCATTGTCCGCGGTAGCGCCAGTTTCCAAGCAAGGAAAATTTTTGATTCCGCATTTTGGCCTCGGTAAGACGGCCGGGGCGCTGCCGTGGCGCAACAATTTCCTAGTTCTAATTAGTTATAATCAAAGGAAATTAAAATTTTAAATAAACTAAACTAAAACTTGCAATTATGAACTTGTGGGGGGTCTTTTTGCATGAAATTTTCTTTGCAACCTCACACACATCCTCACCCTCTACTTTTAGCCTAGCCCACCTCTGGAATCAGCAGCCCACTCCCCCCTCCTTTTTGACTTCAACTCATGTGAAAAGAAAAGTTAAGAAAGGATTAAAATATGTTAATTTGAGGTATGGGTTTTAGGTGATATGGTATGGTTTGACGTTGGAAATTTCCCACAACACACCCTCACTTTCCCCATCTTCCTCTGGCCGAAACCCCCTCCCAGCTGCTGTCCCCAAAATTTCCTTCTCTTTTCTCTTCAAATTTCATCAAAAAACACATCAAAATCCACAATTTCTTTCACAAATTCAAAGCAAACCATTAATCCATCTCTTCTCAAACCTAATTTGGTTCAAAACATGGAGAAAGGAGGTGTCTTGGGAGGCTAGAGCAAGCTAGGGTTTGGACTTGTGAGGTATAATTTCAATCTATGGTTAATTAGTTGTTTAAATATTGCTAAATTACAACTTTGAAGTGTTATTTTGTTGCTAATCTCATTCTAGGTTTTTAAAGAGAGTAGTTTGATTTAAACTAGAGTTTTAGCACACCATTACTAAGTTAATTAATTTTATTTTTCTATCTAGTTGTTATTCTAACCTAATCTAAGAGGTTAACTTGCTATTTGGGCTTCAAATTTGTGTTAATTTAGGTTTTTCAAGTGTGAAATTTGATTGGAATTGATAGTTTATAAAATCAAGAAAAGGTTTGTTTATGAAAAATAAGATTTGACGCAATGCAAATGTTTTGGAATTTAATTGCAGTGGCTATCTAGTGGTTTAACTTAGATGATTAATTGTGAATGTGTCCATTAGGTCATTAATTTTCGATGTTTGCACCAAATTTGCAAGTTTTGTACTTACTAGGTTTTTTATACATTTATGTGGTGGATTAATTGTGATATCTTGGCGATATTATTAGCATCTCCTACGACTTCTAGGGTGTGAGAATGCAAAATTTTGGTTTGTTCGGGTCTTAGTTTCGACGGTTGTTCCAAGCGACAATTCTAGTTAAGGTTGTAGTGTTTTTTCGTGTGTGTTCCGCGCACTTGGTGCACATTGTGCCTAACTCGTAGACGTTGACCCTTTCTTTTTGTGACATGCGTCGTTCCATGATGTGTAACCTTATGTTTTGTGTTGTGCAAATTCCAGGATCGGTCGCGGAGACTTCGGACGCGGCACGAAAAGGGAAAGCGGTGATTGGACCTAGCTAGCTGGGGATTTCCGGTGAGTAGATATATAAATCTACGGGGGAAATCGTTTGGATGGCGTGAGGCGCCCGATAGTATAGAATTTCTAGTAATACTAGCTTGTTGCATATGGTTCCTAGTTACCTATTTTACTGCATTGCATGACCTTTATATCCATATATGTGTTAATTCATCATATAGAAACCATTAAAATGAGATATGCGAGACAAGAAATATTTGGCTTGCTTAGTTCGTTTTATATAATTGTGGAAAATCGTCTCATTGGGCACTTGCACCATTACCAGGATTTTATGCAGCACGAGCATTATTCATGTGGACACACACGCCTTGGTAATTGCTATGCCACAAACACTAGATAACTTGTTTAAACAGGAATTTAGAATAATTTCACCATATAAGACGTATAAAACAGTACTAATATATTAAATTCTGCAAGATGAACATGTAGAATTGCTAGTCATATGCATGTACCTCATTACATTATTCGATTATATATAGTCTTTTAGTCATTCATCGTAGTTCGCATTGTGGATACCGTAGGCATTCATCATCATTGCCATGTGTACTTATGGTACCTTCTTTCTTGAGGATTTCTGCATTTGAGATTTATGAGATTTTTGAGAAACCGCAAGGATTTAATAAAACTGATATTATTTTAAATATTGCAAGTTGCGGTTTTCTCGTGATATGATACTTGTGTCGTCCACCATGAGTTTTATGTTTGTTTTCGAGACCCATTTCGAGGAGTGAATGAACCGTCTCGGGTACATAGTGGGCCCGGTAAGGTACCCCGGGGCAAGAAGTTCGAGTAGTAGACGATGAGCCTGGCAGGGGCAGACTACCTGCCGGTGATTGTTGGCGCGGAGGATACCGACCTTGGTCGTGAGATATTGAGACATTGATACTTGAGATGGGCCAGTGCGGATTGCTGGAGCCCGAGACTTTTTGAGGTACCTATACTTTGGGACACTGAGATATTCATTTCAGGTGTCGATGCTGGACACGGATTTCGTTTGATTTAATTGATATTACTTCAGATATTTCAAAAGAGTTTTCTAAGATGAAAATAATGATTTCCTCATATCAGCATATTCAGATCACGTGCTAAATTGCATTCATGTCGCATACATGCTAGTACTTCATACCATATCAATATTGTAGAATTGTGACACTTTGCGTACATGCTTACGATAGTCGTTATAGATGTTACATATTACTCACGAGTTGGCAACTCATCGCCGTTGTGCCTCAGCCTTTTTGCTGGTCCGATCCGTCAGCCCGGTAGCGGCGGACGCGCTTCCTCCTTTTGCTGGATTTGAGGCTTTTGCTCGTAGGTCGGTTATGTGATTATTTTGTTTCCACCTTGTATATTCATTGTATCTAGTGTACTCCATCTACTGTATCTTCTACCAGTACTGATGTATATTGACTTAGAGACGAGACAGTGAGATTTGTGGGCATGTATGTTGTTTCTTTGGGTCGCGCTCACTTGAGCCGACGTGTTGCTTATTACTTGTGCATTTTTATGCTTATTTTTGCACATTGATGATTTATATTGCGTGGGATTTGAGTCCGCCTTGGGGCGAAGAGTTAGCTCCCGCTTGGGGATGCCTTATTTCTTGTATTCATATATATTCCTGTTTGTACCCGTTTGGGGGCCAGTATTTACAAAGGAGACTCTGCCGAAATTTTCGGGAAAAAATGGATGTTGCTTTTAAAAAGCTTGATGTGACTTATTGGATTAAAATCGCTTTCAATAAATTGGTTTTCCTTCACTCTACTGCTTATTTGGTTTTGATTTCTTGGTTTTGGCTTACTTAGATTACGTACGCCTCGAGACATTTCGTAATTTAAGTGCCAGTCATGCTCCGTACTTTTCAGGTCGTGACAGTCCAACATCGACACTCGAAACATCATGAAACCCGTGTCCAGCATCGACATGTAAATCCCCATATCTCAGGCGCCGCATACTCAGATCGTCCCTCATATCTATCTCATCTCAGGCGCCCCATCCTCAGATCGGTCATCATATCCATCTCATATCGTAACTCCAAAACGGCATCCTCTGGATATCCGCCGAGTTCTATACAATCACCGGTTGGTAGTGCTCCCCTTCCAGGCTCACCGCCTAACTATACGAGTCTTTTTGCCCCGGGGTACCTCACCGGGTTCACCATGTACCCGCAGACGGTGCCTACGGCACCTCGAATCGGGTATACTCACTGCTCAGAACCGAGAAACCTCATGATGGACACCTTGAAATATCATATCAATGGAAACCACATTTTTAAAATAATACACAATTTCCTTTGAAATTAAACTACGTTTCTCAAATTTAGATCTCTCATAAAAACAGTATCTCAATGCATATAACCATAAAATACGATATATGTAACATGGAGTAGTTATATGAGCATATCGAATATATCATGCAAGCATGTCAAGTGATAATACTGAACAATGAATGTACTGTTACGGTTAAGAGTAATTTCATGATATGGCAGTTCTACTATGTAAGTGGCATGGAAATTACCGATGATGAATGTGTGTGAGCCGGAAAATCTATATAAGTGTAACATGCGCATCAACGATAATTGTGCAGGTGTACCAGCAAGTATATCATATAACATTAAATACCGGCACGCGGTATGTACATCACGAGGGGTAATATCCTACACAACATGAACAATAAATGGGTATATCTATCTACACAAGAATCATACGGTCACTTTTAAATGATACACATCGTCTTTTTGAAAATATGTATGATTCAGGTGGCAATCTTTATATCAGCGATCCCGCCTCATAATATCCGATATGACAATACTCCTCAATCATAATGCTCAAATTACCAGCACGGATCAATCATATGGTACATCTCATCACGTATGGTAATCCATCGTACCGGGTCATCAAACAGAATAGGGAATCTATCAACCTATACAATAACGAGGGAACGGATCTAAAGTCTCGTACGACATATTACTCATTACTCATAAATATATATATACACATATATCTTAAATCACATTTGTATAAACATCATATCTTATTAATTCCACAATTCTACTATCTCAATCTCGTGTCATGTTTATCGATCTCGATCTCATATCATACCATTAACAACTCATACTTGTCCTCTTTCAATACATACTTATCATGATTCACTTTCTCATTTCATATTCTCATATATCAATCTGAGTCATCTATATCTATCATCTCAATATCCCACGTCATGTTATCTTATATACCTATATCATACTCTCAAGCCAATATGTATTCAATAGTGACAACTTTTATCATATCGTATCTTACTAAATCTTATAATCATGTTATCTTAAGTTCGTAGCATATCCTTTATCAAAATTATAATTTATATCACAATCTTCCATATCAATGGTTGCGGGGGTGCTATACGCCATCCACCCAACTTCCCCCGTAGATATAAATCTACTCACCTGCTAAACTCCTCTCTTAGCCGAAGTCGATGTGCTTCGTCGTCTCGGAAGTCCATGCGAAGGTACCTACAATCAATACACAATCGTAAAACTATCAAATCCAATGTCCGAAAACCGATACAGCACACGAATTGCTTATAGGTTAGAACATATAACTTACGCATGCAAGAACAACCAAACAACCCTCGTCGTTGACGTACAAACGTCCAACGACCAATTCAAATCTCAAATATAAAAACCAAGAATTCAAATATCGGAAACATTAGCCAAATCTCTCGCAAACAACTCCCAGATTTTGGCTCAGGTAAATTGGGACTAAACAAACAAGTACATGTGATAAGTTGTAGGGTAAGTGAGCTATAGGCAAAACCACAACTCTAAAGA
This sequence comes from Agapanthus africanus, assembly GCA_030015575.1. NCBI lineage: Eukaryota > Viridiplantae > Streptophyta > Magnoliopsida > Asparagales > Amaryllidaceae > Agapanthus > Agapanthus africanus. The sequence goes on along the minus strand of JASDDO010000022.1, from coordinate 308,585,165 downwards.
AAGAACGGGACCCAGCGAGATTGCCTAAATATCCGGTGTCGCCGGCCATGTTGAGGAGTTTTGGGTTCGTATTTTGGTGGTGGTCTTCTAGTGGTCTATCTAGGTTAATGGACTTGTTTGATTTTCTTAAAAATATCCCAGATAGTTCCAGATAACCTGTAGTCCTGTCGGTTTCACAAAACCGACATGGGAAAATTCTAAGTTCGTGTATCGGGTTCTATTCTCTGTTCTGGTCCAGCAAAGCAATCTCTAAGGTCTTGAAAACACTCACTAAACCTCTATTTACCACTTAACAGCAACTTAGAATTTTCTAAGATCACATAACCTAATTATTTCAAATTCTAAACAAACTAGGATAATTAAACACAAATACTAATCTAAAGTGAAGGGATTACCTCAATTGGAAACTTAGGAAAATTCTTGAGTTGCCCAAAGTCTTCAAAATCCAAACTTGGATGGTTTAGAATAGGTTTATGCATGTTTTTAATGAAGGTGGCATGAGGTCTTGAGAAGGAATTGGAGATGATGCATGGAGGTAGAGTGAGAATGAAGGAGATGAAGAAAAACATGAAGAAAACAATGGGAAATGAAGAATGGGGAAGCCAAGTCTCACCTCTCTCTCTTATGCTCACCCTCTCACTCTAAATATCTCCTACACCCACCTCTCAACAAATATCTCTTTTGTTTCTTCTCATTTCTTGTTTTACACTCATAACTCTTTCTATATTTGCTTTTCTTTTCTTTTCTTTGTTTCACTAACTCACAATTCACAAACACAAACACAACATGCACATGACATGGCGCACTAGCCATGGAAAAAACTAAAAATACGGATTTGGACAATTCACGATTAGTAGTGCACTAATCGATTTTAGTCTAAATTTGCATATATTTAATTATAAAAATGCCAAAATCTAATAAATATCTTTTTAATGAATAAATCATTTTAATCTCCGATTATTTTCCAAATATTGGTATATACTTATACAATTTTACGAAAAACCCATATTCGCAAATCGAAAAGTTTTCGCGAAATATATTATTTTAATATTAAATTTCGAAAAATAATATTTTATATTTCTGAAATGTTACAGTCACCCAGGTCCTTCATGGAGAACCTATGTGACAAGAATCGTTTGACTGACTGTAGCATAGGAATGCCATTTCCTATCAAGAGAATGTCATCCACATACAAAACGAGAAATACCACAGTTCACCCGACAATCTTACTATATATATGCATGGTTCATCTGGATTTTTGATAAAGTCGAATTCCTTGACAGTATCATCAAAACAGATGTTCCAACTCGGCGATGCCTGCTTTAGTCCATAAATGGACTTAAGCAACTTGCACACTTTCTCGCTGCTCCCACTCTGAATGAAACCCTCTGGCTGATCCCTATAGACACACTCTTCCAAATTACCATTTAGAAAAGCCGTCTTTACGTCCATCTGCCAGATCTCATAATCGTGGATGGCAGCAATGGCAAGAAGGATCCGAATTAATTTTAGCATAGCCACTGGAGAAAAGGTTTCATCATAGTCCAAACCAGGTCTTTGACGAAAACCCTTTGCAACAAGTCTAGCCTTATAGGTTTCAACATGTCCATCTACACCAATCTTCTTTCTGAAGATCCATTTGCAGCCCACGGGTTTTACCCCTTCTGGAGCAATGTCAAAAGTCCAAACTTTGTTGGTGTATATAGACTCCATTTCAGTCCGCATTGCATCCAGCCATTTTACCAAGTCGTCGCTCTAAATGGCTTGCTGGAAGCTAGTAGACTCATCATTGTCAATGATGCAATCCTCTCGATCCCCGTCTATGAGAAAACTGTAGTATCTCTCCGGCGGATGAGACTGCCTACTTCTTCCGCGGAGTGACGCTGGGATGTCCGGTTCTTCTGAAACCTCTGGTTCTACCAAGCTTTCAGTAATAGATTATGGTTCTGGAATTTCTTCCAGTTCTATTGCGCTCCCACTTTTATGATTTTCTAAAAATTCAGCTTCTAAGAAGTGGGCATAATGAGAAACAAAAACCTTTTGTTCCTCTGCGTAATAAAAAAGATACCCTTTGGAGTTCTTTGGGTATCCCACAAACTTACACAGTACTGAGCGTGCCTCGAGCTTGTCCATATGCTTCTTTTTAACAAAAGCTGGACATCCCCATGTCTTAAGGTACTTAAGATAGGGTTTCTTCCCACACCACATCTGATATGGTGTAGTAGGCACAGTCTTGGTTGGAACCTTGTTCAAAAGATACGCAGCTGATTCTAGTGCATAACCCCAAAAGGATCGCGGTAACTCAGCTTTACTCATCATGGAACGAACCATATCCAATAGGGTTCGATTCCGCCTTTCCGATACACTGTTGTGTTGAGGTGTGTATGGAGGAGTAAGCTGAGAGAGAATTCCATTCTCTTTTAGGTAGTCCAGGAACTGGGCACTTAAGTATTCACCACCTCGATCAGATCTCAGTATCTTGATACTTTTGCCTATTTGTTTTTCCACCTCATTCTTGTATTCCCGGAATTTCTCAAAGGCCACGGATTTATACTTCATCAAGAAAACATGTCCATACCTAGAGAAATCATCCGTAAAAGTAATGAAATAAGAATAACCACTTCGTGAATGTGTAGACATTGGACCACACACATCGTTGTGTATGAGTCCTAAGAGCTCGCTCGCTCTTACTCCGTGTCTAGTGAACGGAGTCTTTGTCATCTTTCCCATGAGACAAAATTGACAAGTAGCATAAGACTGATATTCGAACGGATCCAAATATCTCTCTCTATGTAACTTCGTCAACCGTGTTTCATTGATGTGACCCAGTCTACAATGCCATAAGAAGGCCTGATTTGTTTCCGGAGACTTTTTTTTAAGTGTGTTCTGAACACTGAAAACCTGAGCTTGATTTAATACGTATATACCGTTATCAAATGTACCTGACCCAATCAAAGCTTTATATAGGTGGATGTTTACTACATCGCTTACAAATGTAAAATCATATTCTTCTTTAGAAAGTAAAGATACAGATATGATATTACAAGCTAGACTAGGTACATACAAACAGTTACGTAGAATCAATATCTGACTACTTAACAACCCTAGGTGATATTCACCTACGGATACAACGTCCACGCTCATTCCGTTAGCAACCCTGAGAGTCATACCATCTTCCCTAATAACTCTACGGTTTCTCAAAGCATGTAATGAATTACATATATAAGATCCTGATCCGGTATTTAGTACCCAGGAAGTAGAGTTAATTGACAGACAGTTTTCTATTACAAACACACCCGAAGACAAAGCCACAGCGTGCTTCGAATCCTGACTATTGGCTTTCCAAGCCCTGCAATCTCTCAGCCAATGTCCTTTCCTGTAACAATAGGAACATCCCTCCTTCCTTACTGTTAGCCCAGAAACTTATGCCCTTCCCTGTTCTTCTACCTTACTGACACCGCATATCAGCTTTGTGGAGGTCTTCTTCTTCTCACCCTTTGCTTTTTCCTTGGATGCATAAGAGGATGATTCCCCACTAAGTTGAGTGGGTGTCACCCTGGTTTCCTTCAGGGTGTCCTCAATTGGAAGTATAACTTTCTTCCCCTAGGAAAAAGTAGATGGTAGGGACTGTAGAAAGAAGTCAGCATACAGACCTTTGCCAGTCATTATAGTCAGATTCAGTCATTTTATTAACTAGATGCAACCTATGTCCGGTCACTGGGTCGCTGCAATTAAGAGAGAGAGAAGAAAACACTTAGCATGATGTTATTGCAAGTTTATATATTTTTTAATTTATCTAAACAGGATGGCTCCCACTGTCTCTCGAATCCTTCCTCAAACCATAAAAGAAGAATTAGTCAGGATTGATCTTACCGTACAATTCTTGCTTAACCGTTCAGCCATGCTAGTATCGGTACTTCGAGGGAGGTTTTATGACGCTTTCGTGAAGTTCCTTAATTAAATAACCTCTTTTCCATGGAGGCGTAGCCTCGCTAACACTGTTCTAGTCACCTACTTGGTATATAGCATTGATCGTTAAGTGAAAAAATCTTCCGAGGAGTAGCGGATACTCACAGAAGGATCGGAATCCAAATATCATTGTGTGATAATGCTGAAGGAATCCTACCAACATTATGAAACTCCAAATGGTATGCAACACTAGCAAATTTCAGTTTCTTTAGAAACCCCCCATGTGGATTTTTGCCCCATGCTCTTATGAGCTTGATGAAGGCCAACAAATCATAAGTCACATGTCAAGTTCTACCCATCATTGTCCAGGTTAATTTGAACCCACGCATATATACCCTTGATGAAGGCCAACAAAGTAATATGACTGTCCCAAACTAACGCATCTATCTATGCTACATATGAACACCCAGCAGCTACCAATCACTATACCATGACGTAGGCCAACAAACATAGCTTGAATACTACTGACTATTCATATGAAATGACAGAGGGCTACGAATGGTTTTGGCGAAACCGTGAACGTAGTGAACTTGATATAATCGAAGGAACCCGATAGCTTTTAAAAGGAGTGGTTTAAGCTCCGCACTTTAAAAGTCTGTTGTTTTGAAAAAAAAACCGAGTGGATTTAAAATTGTTCCGACGATTCAACTATGGTTTATTTGCTTTGCATTAATGTAATGCAGTCCCATCATTTACACCTATCATCACAGAAAGAAACGAAAATATGACGTGCGCTTATGCCATCCGCATTCGCTACTGGGCCCCATCTAACACCGTTAGGTTACTTAACTAACGCCAGAGTGGGGGCTGTACTAGCGCGGATGCAAAACATAAGCAACGTCTAATATATAATATATATATATATATTATAACCTTTCGTCTCACGCAATAATAGGCATTCCAGATCATAGATGAATATATTAGATATACTAGGAATTCCGAATTTCGTTTAAGCCTGTAACGAAAGTCGGATTCCACGGTCGTGATGAATAGCCAAACACCACCCCAGACCCCTACGGGTGCGGCAAACTACTCGCCAAATACCCTAAGTGAAGCGATATCCCTCACCAAAGTGAGTAGGCCACTCGACACTTAAAAGTACCCAGTAGTTTTTGCACCCCACCTTGCGTCTATTCTAGGAGTAGAAAACTGTAAAAGAAATAATATACAACGGTGGCTACAATCTCAACCCGGATGTGCCCCGCAAAATAATATTACATCACTTTACAATATTACGTCGAATGAAAGAATGAAAAACCCTCATCTCACATCCCCCGGCTATTCATCTATGACGATCCAATAAGTTCATATACACAAACCACAAGAACAACAACACAGATATGTGCAACCCCGACTAATCGACGTATAGCAATTAGTCGATGTTTCCAAACACATATATCACAACTTGAAACTTTAAACAACGTTAAAACTACGACTTAGAAACACTCCGTATTGCCACAGTAAAATGATAACAGTATATCCAAAATTGGCAAAAACAAACAACACCACAGACTTTAGATCCAAGCAACTAGAACACAGACCAAAATTCAAGCAATTCCACTAAAATTGACAAGGTGAGGCCGAGAATTTTCACATTTTGGCCGGCCAAGTTATGATGAAATTGGCTCGTATTTGGTGTATGTTCATGTCATACTAAGTAGAGCACTCTGCAATTGTTTAAATTTTTTTTAAGAGGCCTTGGAAAAATTTGACAAAAACTTGGATCTTTGTCTCAATGTTTCGGAGTTATTTCGGTTTCTTAGTTTTAAACTTCGTCTAACTTGTTAACTATGGTTTAGTAAGCTCTGATGCCACTATAAGTACATGTCGCGCACCCCACGTGTCCGCGGGGAGGCGGAATTTGCAAAAAACGATTTTTCAAAGCTCGCAACACGGACTTAAACTCCAGGATCGATGCTAAACCCTAGCTAACAAAATACCGTGTGAAGTTTAACTATTCGGATGAAAGTTATACCTCACAAAACCAAGTCCTTCGGGTCTTTTAGTCACTGTCCTCCTCATCATCATAGGCTCCAAAGATCGTTACGGATCGTGGCTTCCTCGTTAGCTTCCTCGAGTCAAAAGCGATCCACTCGAGAGTCTATAGTCCGAGCTCCAACCCAAACTCCGAGGTAACTAGGGCAAGTATCTTGCTAGACTAGATGGCCTAGGTGATGTAGAGAGTGAAGATGGAATAATTTGACTCTTTGAACCCTAGGTTTCTCAACTCATGAAACAATTAGGCTTTTATGAGAAAAGAAGAAGACTTGAGAAATGAGAGTGAACTTGTGAGCTCTTGAGAATAGCTTGGCTACCCTTAGATAAAGAATGAAGCAAATATGATATTTTGGAGATAAATATCTCACAAGAAGATATCTCACAAGTTTCACAAAATATTTATTTTGTCAAGTGTGAGTCATGAGCATGAGTCACCTAGTAGCCATGCTAGATTCAATGTCCAATTCTACCTCTTTTCTCCACCCATTTATTTTAATCCATAATAGAATTAAAACCCTAATAGGTGTTGTTTATCACAGAAAACCGCATTTCAATACCACTCATTTATTATCTGTTTTTTTTATATATCGGTACTATTAACCAGTGTCTGCTCAGTAAATACAGATTACAGATATCCATGACATAACACTGGAAACACACTCAAGATCACGGATATAACATTTTAAGCCGACACTGCAACCGGACCTACAAACCGATCGATATCCAAAGAGTTCTTTTGCAACAAATAAATGTGTACACAATTTTGGTCCAACATAATACAAGTGTGCACACAACTCTTTGGTGACTTGGACCATGGTAGGGCTGCCATGACATGATGAAATTGTACAAGTGGGAACATGAGCATTAAATGCTAAACGAGTTGATGTGATTTGAAGCATCATGATTTCCCTCCAAAAGCTACTAGGCAACCCAGGTTGTTATCAAGAAATCAAACAATACCAGTAGACTTATAGAGTGCACTAGAGATCACCACACAAAAACAAGTCCCATATCTCGGATCTAGCCCGGCGACAAGTCCCCCAAAACCGGCACCACCGGCCCAAACGTGCCCAATGCACCCCATTTTTCTTGTGGCTGTCTCTTGTTGTCACATCACCCTTTTTATACTGTTTGTTTAATTTTGTTTTGTGCCAATAAATACCAGATCAATGGGCAAGGGCAGGGGATACTTTTTCTCTAGTTTTTCTTTAGAACACTTGTAATTTGTAACTTGCTTTTCCTTTGAACTCTTGAGCTCTTACCCCTTTTTCTTGACCTTGCAACTTCTTCATTAAACTTGCAAGCTTAAGATTTAGGTTCTTGACTTCAAGATTAGTTGTATCTTGTTTGAAATTCAATAAAATTCCCATTTCATCACATATGTATTGCTTTCTACATACTTTGAACTTGTGAAATCATTGCTTTACTTTGATCTTGCAACATCTTAAGTGAGCTTGCAACCTTAAACTTTGGTATTTTGATTTCACATTGGTACGAGATTAAAAAACAAGTGAAGATATTTGCACATTGAATTGACCGGTTCTTAACTTTCTAACTTTAAATTTGCTTTTCTTGCTATTTTTATGTTGCCTTACTCTTTTCTTTTTTCTTTTTTTTTTGTATCGTAAATATGTGTGAGTAATCTATTTACTTGTTAAGGGTAGAATATGGTTAGTTTGTGTCAGGAGATGTTTTTGCTAAAACCTTAAAAACCTTAACTTTGCAATTGAAACTCCGAGCAAACAACTCGCAATTCCGCTCCGTTAGGCATCCTATCTACCACGATAGCGGTGAATCCTAATCGTGACTGGATTGCAAGTGGTTTACCGAAGGATAAGGTCAAGAGACATCAACGGAAGGACAAGGGACAAGGAATACAGATTTAGCACAACATCGCAAATACCGTATTTCAAGTTCCCTAATCCACGTTGTTGCCTATTACCTTAGTGTCAATATCAAAATTGGGTCTTTAAAGAACCGTCAAATGTCATTGATCGCACGCTTTTGGCGTGTCGGATGTTCAAAGTTCTAAAGTTATAACCGCGATCAGGACGGTGTCGCTATACAGCTAGCCGGTTGAGCACGGGTCGATCCACAGGGAGATGGTTGTATTTCCGTTCTTGTCTTAGACGAGTCAATAAAGAATGTGTATATGTTTGTTCGATTCTAACTTATGTGTAATATGCAAGCATAAAGTTGTTAAGAAAAAGATACGAAATTGTAAGCTAAAGAAATCCGTACTCAAAACCTTTGAGCCGAGTCTTGAACAATTGAAGCTAGAGCAATCGACAACAACGTGGATTAGGGGATTTAAGCACGGTATTCGTGGAATCTGGCTTATTTACCCTTGTCCTTCCGTTCTTGTCTCTTGCTTTCGCCTCCGGCCAAACCGAATGCAACCGGTCGCGGTTAGGAATCACCGTTACCTTGGTAGGGTAGGGTGCCTAACGGAGCGCTTGCGTAATGTTTGGACGGAGTTCAATGGAAAATAACGGGAATAGGAAATGAGCAAAGAAATATTAACTTACAATACCGTATTTATTCTTAACAACGATAATTACAACCATTCACAAAAATGAACCAAAAAGAGCAAAAGAAAAGAAAAGGTTACAAGTAAGTAAGTGCATGGAATTTAAGTGCAAGAAAGTAAAGCATGAATGTAAAGCAAGTAATAAAAAGCAAGAAAGAAATAAGCAAGAAAGTAATTACAAGAACATAGAATTCAAGACAAGCATGGGATCAATAGCCAACCCTTAAACTTGCAAGCTCAATCAAGAGGTTGCAAGATCAAGAGAAGGGTAAAGAACTCATGTGAAATGAAGCACAAATTCCATATGAAGATACAACCCTTGAGATCAATAACAAACCCTTAAACTTTCAAGCTCAATGAAGAGGTTGAAAGATCAAGAGAAAGAAAAAATCTCAAGGTGAAGTTAAAACAAAAGAATGATGCAAAAACTCTCATCTTCATTTCATCATCCACTCAAAAAGCTCTCACTACAATTTTCATGGAGGAAAGAATGAAGAAGAAGAAGAAGACTAAAAACTAGCAAAAAGAGGCTAAAGAATGGACTCTTTGCTTGCCTCAGATCCGGGGTATTTATAGGAAGGGAACTAGAAACCTAGGGCAAGAATATGACTCCATATAAAAGTACCAAATTGCCCCTAAAAGTTGACAGAGAGAGGGGCCAGTACGGCCGCGGAACCGCGGCCTAGACCCCCTATTGGCCGCGGTTCCGCGGCTCTTTAAGGGTGTTAGGCCATCATATTTTGGGTGCTTCCCTGGTTTGGCTTTTCCTCGTGTTTGCCAACTTTAAACTGCACAAAATCTTCCAGAATATCTTCAGATTTCTTAGTCCAAGATTACATTATTTTCTTTACTTTAGACTTCTATCTCCCTCGAGCTCCGCGCACCCATTGATTCTTGTGCAGCCCTCCTCGTGCTCTGTTCTTGTCCGAGACACGAATGACCACTGTCATATGTCTTGTCTCTGGAACTGGTACTCGGCACTGGACGGATATGGATGACCGGAACCCGGCTTTTATCTGCTGTCAATAGATGTTCTGCTTTTGGCGTAACTGTGGAGATTTTGTCTTGATTTGCAATATTTGTACTGGAAACCTGTAATCTGTAAATATGTAACAAACACGGATTAAAAGCACCTACCTATAAACACACGAGCGTAAGAATGGGAGGTATAAAATGCAATATTCTGTTATGATCAAATACCCCCAAACTTAACTTTTGCACGTCCCGAGCAAAACCAATTATTCACAAAAATAAAATCCTAACCGCACTTTCGCAGGGAACGCGATTGCACTGAGCACGTGCAACAAGCCGTTAAACCTCTACGTGTCCCTAGTAGGAGGAGTGTTGTCTCCTGAGGGTTTTCAGCGGATTACACCCACAAAATCCCGTCAAGCTAGTGTCATAAGTTAACATCGACTCTACTCCTACAGTTTAGTATTTACGTTAGAAACTCTATCATCCTAAGTTAGAAATATCCAACCCTTATTTTTCACACCTCCTATCTATTTAACCTTGCTTCTCCTGAGTTTTCCTTCTAAAGTGCGGCCTCAAATCAGGGATTTTTATCAACTTTACAGAAAACACAAGTCTTATTCTTTATTTCTATCTTTTATCCCAACATCGATTGTATACCCCTACGTGTGTGTGTATTTGCACCCCTACACTCAAGAATTCAATTCAAGCTATAATACCCTTGCCCTAATACCTAATACTACTTCTTTTCATTA